>ML681996.1:16463272-16475204 GCA_007922195.1 Podocnemis expansa
ATTTCGTTTCCTGCTTTCTTCCTTATTTCGAATTAACATTTTGTTAATTCGAAATAAGGTATTTCGAAATAAGGTGTTATTTCGATAGAAGTTGTTTCGGAACAACTTTATCAAAATAACCCTCCGTGTGTGAACATAGCCTGTAAGTCATAAGATTGTAACCAAAGATTTCTTGTCACAAAACTTTAAGAGCTGTTATTAGAATTGTAGATCCATGTCCCCAAAATGCCTAAAACTACTGCAGAACAAAGTCAACAGGAAAAACTTCAAAACAGGTTTAAAACTTTTGACAAGCAGCAATTAAGTTAATATGTTGTTCTGAGGGCTATAACTAGGCCTGGATAAATGGGACAAAGTCCCAGGTGCCGAATTTTAGCGGGTGCAGGGGATGGATCTGGTTTCCCCTAGCAGCTTGAGATGTATCCAGATCCATCCCCAGCCACCGCAGGGAGCCGGATCCATCCCCTGTGCCCTCTAATATTTGGTGTCTGGGACTTTCGGTGTTTCTGGAGTTTCCTGTGCTGCCTCAGACTCGCTGATGCCTTCTAGCAGTGGCTATGGACAGATCCAGTTTTCTGCTGCCCCAGCAGTGGGGACTCCCTTGCCGCTGCCAACAGGCCACTGGCTGGGGATAGATCTGGATCTCCCTGGACTGCTGGCGTGGTGGGAGCTTCCTAGTGCCTCCAGCAGCGGCTGGGGACAGATCTGGATTCCCCCAGTCTGTCGGCAGTGGTGAAAGCTCCCCACCACCTCTGACGGTGGCTGGGGATGGATTGGGTCCCGGGCCGGAGCGGGCCCAGGGGTGGTGCGTCTGGGGCAGCTGCCCCAGGTGTGAAAACTTCTAGGTACAGCTCTAGTTGTTCCACCCTGTTTGAATCTAAGCAACTTCTTTTATTCGCTGAAATAGTCTGATCTGATCTTATGACTTACACTTCCCTGTATTTATTTTTTTCTCCCATTCTATAAGTTCCCCTTGTTCAAGGGTCTGACAAAATGGAATTTCCTCCCACAAAAGCTCATGCAATAAATAAATTTGTTAGTCTTTAAAAGTGCCATGAGACTGCCTGCTCTTTTTAAATAGTAAAAGTGTGTGAATTAATATTTGAATACTCAAGTATTAAAGTTTTTTGTAACCACTTAAATGTTGCATATACAAAACACTGCATATGGGCTGAAAAATAATCATTCATAAAATATCAATAGATGAAATAGATACAATACTAATATGCAGTCTGATGGCTTTTCACTGTTCCATCAACAGCAAATGAAAATGATGCATGCCCTGCACTTGGCACTGTACATTAGACTGTCTGAAAACAACAGAATTTTGAAAATTGAATATGGGCATACAGTGAATGTTCTCTGAAAATTTGCTTTCATAACTGGACTGTCTTGTTACAGGAGTGCTTGGCTTTCAGCAGAGTGTTTCGCCAATAGGGGTTTAAAAATAATGTTTTGGCTTCCAGGTACTATAGGGTGGTACTGCATAATACTATGTAGCATCATACTGGCTAGACTATATAGCTAGTATGGTGAAATGATTTCTAGGCAGTGTTCTCCATACTGGAAAATTTCCCGGCCTCCCTCCCTCCCACCTCATTTTGGTGCTTGAGTGTTGCTTTCAGGGTATATCTTGCCTCTGTTAGAATAGAATAATGGCTTAATCAGGATCTGAAATGACAGAGAAGTCTAACATAACCAAGGGTGGTAGAATTGGTCATTGGTTTTCAGAAGTGATATTCAAGGATCATTTCAAATTCCCTGCAGGGATGCATGCCTTGAAAGTGAAGCAGATAAGGGCAGCATTTATACATTCTGATCCTAAAAGGATACAATTTGGTTGACATAGCTCATTTTTGCCATTCAAAGAAAACACTGAAGTGTAGATGTGTCTGAGTTGTGAACTGGGACAAACAGCTGCAACAAGCAAATTAGCTCTTCCCTCTTCACTGTGTAGAGTCTTGGTTTTAAAAAAATGTGGTAGGGGGCTCTACTTTGAACTGTTTAGAAACTGAGGAAGGAAACATTCATCTTGTTGAAGACAGACTAGCAAGGTAGGAAAACAGAACATTCCAGAGGGGTAGTCATGTTCGTTTATTTTAGCAGAACAAACATATGAATAGTCAGGCTGATAGAAAAGTACAGCTAGTTGCATTTTTTTGAATTTTGAGTTTTCAAAGAATTTTTCTTATAATTTGCTTTTTTAGACCCCCCCTCAGGCACACTATTTGATGCCTTTCTTTGGATAGCTACAAGGTAGGTCAAATTTGTTTGGTAAAAAAATTAATTGCATTTTTAGAGAGCAAAAACATAAATCCCAGCAATTGTTTTTTATACCTTTTTAAAAACATCTCTAATTGAAAACCACCTGTCATGTTTGCCTTGGAGTTCTTCAAAAGAATGATGGGAGTTCTGCAATAGGTTCAAATAGGTGGCTGAGTGCTGAAGTGTAAAGCTAAGCATATTGTGGAAGCAGGAGGTTAGTCCTGGACTCAACAAGCTTCACAGCAAGGAGTCACCTTTCTAATGATGAAGCAGACAGCCAATAAGAATAAGAAATGTGCATCTATACATGCTTTTGAAAACTTTGGTCTAACAAAATAGACACTACAAAAGCAAAGTACTCAAAACACTCACGACAGGCAAGGACAATTTATTTGTCATAAGCAGGAAAAGATCAGATGCTTGAGAACTATTGAATATCATTGTTCACTTCAGATGTGATCTATTGATTGAGTTGTGGAGAAGGCAAGGAAGAAGAATCTCACTGTGAATCTCCACTGAGCATTACTGCATTATTTTGGCATCCCATGAACTTTGAGGTAGCTGAGAAATTGATTTACAGAGATTAGTGATACAAGATATCCCCTTCTTTTGAATTGGTTTGTAAAACTAACCATCCTTTAAATTATTCCCCATTTTCTTCATGACACCGTAATGTTTGGCATTTTATTTGTTTTATATTGTGTTCAGTGTATATTAAATGTTCATTCAGTGCCTCAGCTAGGAGACTAAAGGTAGCAATGCATACACATTTTTTATTATTAAATACAGATCTCTATAATATGACTTCTTTATTCTTCTATTTTCACTGTACCTTTAATCAGACTTTGTGTGTAACTTCAGAGCCTTGATCAACTCTCTTATAACCTACTCATTCAAAATTTAATCAGATTTATCCAGTTCCCACTTCAATTATGTATAAACTCCCATGCTCTCCTATATTTCCTTCCTTGCTTGGTGTGTGCTACGTTAGCAGTAATTTGAACTGCTTGAAAGACACAATTTGTGTTGATGGAATTCTGCCCACATCTGCTTTGCACACACTTCCGTACCATCCTGCCCAGAAAATATCTGGAGTTCAACAAATTATAAGGGGTGTGCAATTGCTAAGGGGATGCTAGCTTTTCATTTTGTAGTGACCTAGAGACAATGTTTACCATTAGCTATAATAGTTCATCTAGTAAATTCATGTCCAGTTTGTGTCCATATTTGGGTTACGGTTGTCTCTTCCATGTCTGAATGTTCTACAGGAACACTTCTCTGTTGGCAGAAAGGGTTTCTTGGGCAGTGTTTGGAGCACTTGTTATAGTTTGAGAAGGGATTCCAATTTCCAGAGTAATTTCAATCATATAAGTATTTTATCCTTTTTGGAAATACTTTTCAGAACTCCAGCATGAAGTTATTTAATTGTTTAATAAAATAAATGAAAATTTACAAACTGAAAGCTGCTTGAAATGTCTGCTACTTGCTCCTTTTTAATTTTATTAGATTATCTGTGAGTATTCTCACTCTGGTAAGGGTGTTTGAATGTGTAAATCTGGTTTAAATATGTGGTAAAGATGAGGCCAAAACTTCTGTTTGTGAATAAAGTTAAGAGCCCTCCTGTGTACTTTAGAAAGTCTTTCAGTTCTTTAATTACCTTCATGTTTTGGGCACTTTGAAAATCATAAAAAGCAAGGAGCCTTGTGGTACTTAAAGACTAAGGCTGTGTTCACACACACAGGGGGTTATTTCAATACAGTTGTTTCGAAACAACTTGTATCGAAATAACACCTTATTTTGAAATAACTTAATTCGAATTAACAGTTTGTTAATTCGAATTAAGGAAAGAAGCTCAAAGCAAAATAGCAGGTTCAGGCAACAGTTATTTCAAAACAAGTCACTGTTGTTTCGAAACAACATGTTCGCACGGCGTTGTTTCGAAACAATCATTTTGAAACAACGTTGTTTCGTTGCCGCATGGGGTTTAACTTGTTTCAAAACAATGCCGTTGTTTCGAAACAACGGGACCTGTTGTTTCGAAACAACCGTGCGTCGTGTGAACAGCCTAAATCTTATTTCGAAACAACCTCTGTTGTTTCGAAATAAGAGGGCTGTGTGAACACAGCCTAACACATTTATTTATGGCATGAGCTTTCATGGGAGAATATCCCACTGCTCTTCAAAGAGTCTGACGAAGTGGGATATTCTCCCATGAAAGCTCATGTGATAAATAAATCTGTTAGTCTTTAAGTGCCAAAAGGCTCCTTGCTTTTTTTACTTTACTAGACTAACATGGCTGCCCCTTTGGAACTTGAAAATCATAGAAATCCACAAACCATGGAACTAGGTGAACAGCCTCTCTATACATTGCTGGGGAAACATAAATGCCAGAGAATGGGGTCTACCAAAGCCACCATGCTAGGCAGAGAGCCAGCTGGGGAGATGTGTGTGACCAAAATCCTATCCTATCCTCAGAGTTAGACACCTTCACCTAAGCTGTAGGAAAACATCTATCTCTTTGTGAGTCATAGCTAGGAACTTCTCTCCTGAAGTCAAGGACCTACACCATTCTTACAAGTATGGATGGTTTAGGTACATGCTTCACTCCACACAAAACAACTGAGGGCAAAGGAAAGTATGACTGCCTCTGACCTCAAGTTCAGTGGTGAGGGCTATGTCATTAAACTGTAGCTGGTAGGAGGGGTAGGAATCACAGTAGACACCTAACTACCTGTGAGGAGCTAGACATGACCCACTACTTAATAGTCCTGGTGAAAACACAGATTAAGTGCTCATCACTATAAATATTTCTTTACACACAGGCCTGAAACAGTCTGGGATAAAACTGCTCCAAATATTAAACTAATTTAAAGCCAAGAAACACAAATCTATTTCCAAACATGGCCATTGATGGTGATCTCTTACTATAGTGATAAATTTGAAGAAAATCTGTTGTACGTCAAGCATAAAGGCTTCTGATCTAATGCTTTGTCAAAGCTAGTTTGTGGTGCTGCACTGAATATCTTGAAACTTTAAGTTCAAACAAGCATTGACAAATACAAAAGCAGAAACCTCATCAATTAAAACTACCACACAGATTGAATAAACAAAACTTTTGGAACATCTTTAGAACTAGCAGTTAAAGAATACTCAACTCTACAGTTACGTCACTACTTTAACATCTTAACTCACCACAAACTGAATTTCTTCTGCACTTGCATAGCACATTTAACAAAGAAATAGAGGGGTTTTTTTGTTTGTTTTTTGTTTTTTACTAGTAGAAAATGACTGCACTATTCAGCGTATAGCAGGTAAAGAGATGACTAAAGGTAGAAAAGTTAGGCTATGTCTGCACTTACAATTTCATTCAAATTAATAAGGATTAATTCAAATTAAATTAATCATGGCTACACTGGCTTTCATTAATTCGAACTAAGGAATTCCTAAGATTGAATTAATGACAGCTTACTTTGAAGTTATAAAACCTCACTTAACTTCAGAGTAATGGTTAATTCAAGCTTGTTAGTTCGAATTCACCCAATGTAGCCATGTTAATTCGAATTAACCATTAATTTGAATTAATGCTTTTTGACCTTCTTCCTACAAGGGTGCCTTCCTTTTTCTATTTATTGGGTGGAAGCATGGCCCTTCTTGGGGGCCATCTTGCCACACCTCCCATGTTGCCCTTCTCCTAATTCAAACTAGCAGGTCCTGTTCATAGACATGCTAGTTTGAATTGGTTTTCCTAGTGTGGCCATGTTAATTTGAATTAACTTAATTTAAACTAATGATTATTAGTTCAAATTAATTAGTTCAAATTAAGTGAATTTGAGCTTACCTTGTAAGTGTAGACATGGCCTTACAGATTAATTTGAAAACTATTTGCCTGGCTTTTTCCTCTAGGTTCTTTTACATAAAAAGAAATGCACCACTCTTTAGCAAGTGCTGTATAGTCAAGTTGCCCAGAGCTGCTCATGAGCAAGAATGCCAGCCCCAGTGAAGACTGTTAGGAAGCAAGGCACAAACCCTAAAGTAGTTGAAAGCTCTATACAGTTTGCCAATCTATTAACAAGTATAGACTTCTTAACCACTAGGCGGCTATTTCATGAAGTCACAGACCATCCCCTTCCACAGTCTAAGCTTGACTGTGTTATAGATGGTCATTTTACACTGAAGATCACTAAAAATTCAGGTTACTCTTAGTCCTAAAGTACCAGTCACTTACTCCAGACCAATTTGCATGTTAGATCTCACATCAAAGACAAAGATGGTGGCCAATCCTACAGCAAACTAAGTATTTATAGGGAGTTGTGTGGCACTTTAAGAGTAACAGATTTATTTTTTGCATGAGCTTTCGTGGGAGAAGATCCCACTTCCTCAGATGCTTCGAAGATGGGTGAACTTACAGAAAGGAATGAAACTAAATGCAAGGGGGTGTAAAACATAGGATCAGGCCAGTATTTATAATCTAGTAAGTATTTATAAAGTAGGTGTTAATAAACAAATGAGTTACAGCCAGGATTGAAAAGGTAATAGAAATTTTTATAATAAGCAGACTCTATACATCCTACAGATGTAAGAAAAACTGAGGAAACCTGTCATAGGCTTAGGCCAGGTCTGCACTGCAGCCTTAGGCCTGATACACTACAGACTTCTGTTTTCGAAAGTCGGGGTTTTTTTTGTGCCATAACAGTGGCCATGTACTGCAATTTCTCTCCCCTCTCCTCAGCCCAGCTTTTCTAATTCTGTAACAAAATAAACAACCTCCATAAGAGGTATAGAGCCTTTTTGTGCCAAGCCTTTACTGTTAAAGCATCAATTTAGTCAGTTAGCTTAGTTATGTCATAGTAAATGGCCTCCCAGAAGTGTCCCACAGTTTGAACACCATTGTCCTGCATCCACCTGCCTCGCTCCCTTTAAAAGTCCAACAATTTCTGAAATTCAATTTCTTGGTTGCCTGGCTTGTAAACCTCAGCTTTCATTTTCCTGGCTGTCCATGCTCCAGGCAGCAAATACTTTCCATCTAGGAGGACACAGCTTTCCATTTGTCTGATCAGGTAGGCAGTGTGGTGGAAAAATGTGTTAATCGACACTGAGATTTCACAGGAATGCTCCAGAAAGATCTTTAGGAAAATTTCCTGGAGATATTCACGAATTCGCTATGGGATATTCCTCAGCAGAGCTTTTTTGTGTCTTCCCACATGTAGGAAACTTTTAAATGCCACTTGATAATTACTTGAGAGGGGAGCCGAGCAGTTTATCAACCTGGTTTGAAGCTGCTTGCGCAAAGGAAATGCACCCTAGCATCTTTGCTTACTCACAGTAGTGAGATATTGGCCCCCCCACTTGTGGAAAAGTGTGGCACATTTGACAGTTTGTCTCAATCTATCTGCTCTGATATCCCAAACAATTACCCAGAATCTATTCCCCAGCTAGAGTGCCCCCTCCCATCATGCACAGCTCAGCATGCTCTGGTTGATCGTTGAGATGTGTGCTTGCCAGGTACAGTGAGAAAGAGGCGTATTTGACAATAATGCATCAATGTTGTTATTGTATGCATAAGCATGCTTCTGTTCATTGTTTACTGTGCTTCTACAGATGTGGTCTTGAGGGGGCACCACTCCATACCTACCGAGCATCTGTAGCTGATAAGAAAATGACCACAGAGAAGCAAAGAGGAGCCCCTTCAAGAACGTCCCCAGTCCTCTGAGGTAGGGGGGAAAAAAAGCAGAAAGGACATAGAGAGAGTGTGTCTGAAAATAAAAAAGAGTTGATAGGCATGAGAAGAATGAAAAGGAGGAGTGAGTGATAGCAAGTTGTAAGTGCATGAGAAAAGCCATAAAGGAGTAAGAGGAGCTGTTAAAGTCACTCATAACCCTGCAGAATAAATCATGTGTGCTCACACTCCTTTATAGCTAATACAGAACTGCTTTATATGCCCTCCCCAAACTCTACTCTTACATTCCTACCAAAATCCCAGACCATTTCAATACCCCATTCACTCTATCTACAGTACAGGGGTTAAAGTATAATATGGCAAGCCCTGGATTCCTCCTAAATTTCTGCCGCCCCCCACAGGTCCGGGCCCCCTTCACCCATGCCAGCTACTTGGCCCCCCAAATACTGGCCCACCCCCCACACCAGCTGCTGTTCCCCACACGTCCACCCCTGACTCCAGGTATACCCCTGGCTCCTGTCTCACTGCTGGTCCCCCGAACCTTTCCCAACCTCCTCCTGAACCCCCCATCTCACCACTGGTCCCCCAGCCCTTCACCAACACCCCACAGTGTCACACCGTCTTCCCCTGCTTCCCCAGGCCAACACCCTCCCCTACAACCTTTCCCTGCCAGGCCAGCTCACCTTTCTCCAACCCCCCCCAACCCCCCAGGGCTCCCTTATCTGGCCACTGTATGGAGCAGTCAGTCAGGGCGGGAGATTAAAAATCTCCCAGCCTGGGGAAAGCTCCCTGCCTTGCCAGAACATGCCAGAATGGTGTTCTGGGGTGTGCTATTTTTAAGGGCTCAGTGTTTGGCTGGCCCCTAAAAAAAAGAAAATGGAGCTGGGAAGCTGCTCTCTGGTGCCACTATTTTTAAATGGTGGGCCGCCAAATGCAACATTCCAGCTCCATTTTCTATTTTTAGGGGGCTGGGAATGCTGAGCCCCTAAAAATAGTGGGCTCTGGAACATTCTGGCTTACTTTAACACCTGTTTCAGAACCCCATTCACTCTATCCCACGATTTCTAGAACAATAGCTGAACTAATCCAGCGTCATAGCTCCCACTGACCCTCACTGCTTTCTTTGCTTTAGCCCAGCTTTTTGTATGTGTTGTGAATAATTGTTATCTATTAGACATGCTCTGAAGAATAATCATTTTTCTTTGTCTCTTGCACATGGTGGTTGCAATTCACATTGATATCTAGTGCAGACTCAATAGCAGTTGTAGTATGGCACAGCACTGGCTCAAAAACATCTTACTGTTGTTCATTGTCAAAATGAGTCTTCAAGGCCTCTCCAAATTGAATGGTCCCTTGTTGTGCACTATAATAGCCATGGCATCTGGTTATTCACAGTCAGCCACAAGGGGATCCACCTCTGTGCTCTACCCTATAGGAATGTTTTCACTCTTAACTTCACAAACATTTTGGAGCACACAGCAGGCAGATATAACCATGGTTATATTTCCCTTATTTACATCTAATCTCCCATAAAGGCAAGCTTTTGATTTCTCAAACACAAACTCAGTGCTCATTTGGCATCTGCTCAACCTGTTATTGAAGCACTTTTTGCTTCCAGGTTACTTTATAAGACTTCATGAGCCATGGCATTAAGGGAGAGGCTGTGTCTCCCAGGATCATTATGGGCATTTCATCTCCCTTTGGAATCTTTTGGTATGGAAAGAAAGTCACTGCTTGTAGCTTTCTGTGCAGTCCAGTGTTCTTGAAGTTGTGTGTGTTATGCACCTCTACTAACCAACCCATCTTGATTTTGGAGAAACACCTTCAGTGATTCACAAGCAACTCCAAAACCATAGACAAGTATCTCATTCTACTGATGTACTCCATAGGTCCCCTCACAACCCTCCTCCGCAGCCCCAGCTCCACAGCACTGGTCTCTCTCATGGCCCCAGCTCCCTGTTACTGGCCCCTGACCCTTCTCTTTATTCCCCCCATGGCCCCAGCTCCCTACCCCTGGCTCTCCTACTGTGCCCCCACCCCATGGCCTCAGCTCCCCACTGCTGGCCCCTGGCCTCAGGACCAGCTCCTTCTCCTGCTGCTGACCAAGGCAGATGCAGCTTTTAGGGTAAGTGAAGCAGGCAATGGGGCTCCTTACTGCTTGGGGCCCTAGGTGTGTGCTTGCTTCGCCTACCCCAAAAGCTGCCTCTGCTGTAGCCATTCACTATTTCTCACACATTTTCCAGGATTCACAGTCCTTTGTAGCAGAATGTGATTAATGGCCCTGCACACATGTGATGACACAACTCCAATGATGGATTTCCAGCTGCAAATTTATTAGTGATGGACCAGTAGCAATCAGGAGTCGTCAGCTTTCATTTGGTGATCACTACATGCACCTCCACTGAGGGGGAAGCTCTCATTCTGGTGTCCTTGCACCACAAGGCAAGGGTGAGCTCTTCATGAAGTTCTGTGAGTGTGCTTTTGCACATTCAAACTTCTTCAGCTACTGTGCATCATCCCAGATATACATAATAATGTGATCCCAGTCAGTGCCTGTTTCACAGCATCGGCTTAAAAGAGGTGATGCAACTTCTGCAAATGCTCCATGAACACAAACGATAATGTGACATTTGTTTGCATGGCATGCACCAGGTCAGGAACCTTGGATTCCAGTTCTGATTGGGAGCACATAATATACTGCATGACCAGCCTTGATATATTCAGAATGCTGACAAGAACAGCGGAGAGCAGTGGAAGATTCATCCTTTGGATAGAGATGGCGGATGCTCAGGAAACTAATGCAGCTGGAAATCTATGGAATGACAGGATAGAAATCCCTTCATCATGGGGTGTTGAACCCACATTCATGGTGCACAGTGATCCTCTTCACTATCCCACAACTCCTAGCAGCACAAGGTTGTGAACTGCGCAATGGGATAGCTGCCCACTGCTCTCATTGTTGATGCTAGAGCACCAAGTGTGGATGCACTTCAGCAACACAATGAATTTTGTGAGGGAAAGCACATGTAATTACAGAGCTTCTTGATCATCTTGCATTGGCAACATTTTCTACTGTGGGAGAAGGCCTTAGAAATCCTTCAGAGTTCCAGCAGTAAAGGAATAATAAAGTCTCCTTAATGGGAACTTTTATTCCCCTCCCAGTGCTGAACGTGATGGCATGTAGGTCTGCAGCATGGTGGGGAAAGCAATTAACAAAGTCTCTGTTCCACAATAGCCCATTTGGATTCAATATTCCTTACTGACAAACAGGAGATAACACCTTCTGTAGGAATCCACCATTTTGTATTAGGTGAAATTTCCCCCCTTGTTAAGTTATGGTTTCAGAACAAATACTTTCCAATTCTAGAACAAACACTTACGTATTACCTTATGACATGGGATATAGCAATTATAAGTGAGATTGAGGGATTCAGCAATTGAAAAGTATTTCATAAAGTCTAAGCATTATACTCCTTGATATGGACAATACGACATATTGGTGAGACACACTCAATTCCAACTACGCATATGTCAGTGTTCAGAGAAGCCAATGGCTTTGGCAGGAACTGGCAGCTATTGTGTGTGTATATGAAATGCCACCTGGCAGTTGTTTCATATAGAAGATGCCACATTAGCAGGAAGCTTCAGAATTTCATTGGGATCCCAAAAACCATTCTTGCATAAAGCAAAGATGATTTTCTGTGTAATTCAGGAATTATAATGAGACATTTGAAAATTCATGAATGGCTCAGTTCAGCAACATACTTAAACGTGTGCCTAATTTTCAGCAACTGAGTATTCTGATTGACATGAACGAGCTAACAGCGTGCTTAATTATAGCCTCTGAGTCAAATACGTTGCTGAATCAGGGCCTAAAACAATGACATGCATACACATGCATATGAGCTAAGGGCTAATCCTTTAAACATGTATTATGAGGCCATTGGAGGAAAATAGAGTAATCAGGAACAGTCAGCATGGATTTACCAA
>ML681996.1:16475604-16527786 GCA_007922195.1 Podocnemis expansa
CTATGATTCTATGATTCATTGCCTCATGCCAGTATTGCTGGTTAACTAATGTACACAGTTTATGTGGAGTTTTAAGGAAAATTGTAATCCAATAAGGAGGAGAGCATATTCAGAGCTATATAAGAAGTCTTTAATGAAAGAGAACTGAGCGAGAGAGAGGAGACAGACAGGTTTTCCTAGCACCTAAACGACTCTCCCATTTATCACTAAGACAACCCCAATGACCCTAGGTAGTCCAAAACACAACATGTTCCTCCCCCTCTAATGAACCCCCCCGCAAGAATAAAGCCCCCCCCCGAAAGAATAAGAACTAAACTAGGAAATGAAGGTAGACTGCCCCATCTCCGGTGAACCCCCGGGGAATTATTCTGCCCCATGAAGAGGGGGTCACCACTAGCTAAAGATCCAGCCAATTAGGAGGCCTTCTGTCGTGAGGTGGATTATGGCGAATTTCTGGTGTGCCCACCCCACAAGGTGGTATTGGTGGTGGTGGGATCACAGGTACTGGGGAAGTAGCTGGAACCAGAGAGGATGTTGTGTCCGGTTGGTCCAGGAAGGCTGAAGGCGTTGAAGGGGTGGCTGGAGCAGGAGAGACAGAAATAGTAGTTTCATGCTCTGATGTTGTATCATCAGTAAGGGTGAAGTCAGATATGTCTGCTGGAGATGCATCTTCTGGGTGGATATGACGGAGAAGCAGCTGATCTACATGCCGTCACCAAACTAGGCCACTCGCTGTCTGGACAGAGTAGGAAACAGGTCCTGTCTGGGCAATGACCATTGCTGGGACCCATTTAGCTCCTGAAACATAGTTTCATGCAAGAACTAGCTGTCCAATACTGAAGGTGCGGCCCTTTGTGCATGGTGAATGTCTGCTGACCTGGTCCTGCTGTTGGCGTTGAACCACTTGCCATGTGTCTCGTGGTTTCAACAAATCAAAGCAAAAGCGCAACTGTCGTCCCATCATAAGAAAAGCTGGAGATGCCTTAGTTGTAGCCTGTGGAGTGTTTCTGTAGGACAACAAGAAGTTGTCCAGACGCTTATGAAGAGGTGAACGTCCCTTTGCAGATTTTAGAGCTTGCCTCATAGTCTGTACACACCTTTCAGCAAGTCCACTGGTGGAAGGATGATATGATGCTGACCTGATGTGATGTATTCCATTGGCCTTCATAAAAGTTTCAAAATCCTGAGAAACAAATTGTGGTCCATTGTCACTCACCAGCTGTTCTGGAAGACCGTAACGACTAAAAAAGCCATGCAGGGTCTGAATAGTGGCTTCCGTAGTAGTGGACTGCGTTACAGAGACTTCTGGCCATTTTGAATGGGCATCCACAGCACTTAAAAACATGCATCCTTCAAATGGACCAGTAAAATCAACATGGATACGTTGCCATGGCCTTTCGGGCCAATCCCGTGGGTGAAGAGGTGCCAACTGAGGTGCGTTCCAGATACTCTGGCATGAGGTACAAGCTCTAGCCATTTCTTCAATGGCCCTGTCTAAGCCCGGCCACCAGAAATAGCTCCGTGCAATTTCTTTCATGTGCACTATGCCGCAGTGACTTGAATGGAGCTGTTCCAACAAACGTGGTCTTAATGAAGGTGGGATAATGACACGCATGCCCCACAACAAACACCCGGATTGGGTCGATAACTCTGTCCTCCTAGACACATGGGGCAGAGGTCAGGAGAGACTTGAGAGTCAGGTAAGAACGTTCCATGCATCACGAAATCCATAACTCGTGAGAGTACTGGGTCAACCGGTGTTGCTTTCTTCACTTGAGAAGCCGTGACGGGTGTGTTTTCCACCTGTTCAAAGTAAAAGATTCCTTCCTGGCCCAGATCCTGACTGTGTGCCGGTAAGGGTAGCCTTGAAAGGCCATCAGCATTGCAATGTAAAGAGGATTGCCTGTACTCGATTTCATACATGTATCCAGAAAGTATCAATGCCCATCATTGCATCCGACTAGCAGCCAAATGTGGGATGCCTGTGTGTGGCCCCAAAATTGATGTCAGGGGTCGATGGTCAGTGAGAAGTGTCAACTTCTTTCCCCACAGGTACTGGTGAAATTTCTGAATGCCAAAAACAATGCCCGGTGCTTCGCGTTCAATTTGGGCATAGTTAGTTTCTGCCTTAGTCAAGGAACTTGAAGCAAAAGCAATAGGCCTCTCTTTACCAGAAGGCATAATATGTGACAATACAGCTCCAACTCCATAAGGGGAGGCATCACAAGCCAACTGTAGGGGCAAGGATGGGTCAAAATGTGTCAGAGCCTTAGAGTTTACCAGTGAGCGTTTAGCTTCATTAAATGCAACATCACAGGCTTCAGTCCAGTTCCAGGCCTTTTTCGGCCCCAGAAGCTCATGTAGGGGTTTCAGGAGCATCGCTAATTGTGGAATAAACTTGCCATAATAGTTTAATAAGCCTAAAAAAGAGCGAAGTTGGCTTACATTCTGAGGTAGCGGAGCATCCACAATAGCCTTAACCTTGGCTGAGACTTATGGAGACCATCAGCATCAATTATATGTCCTAAATATTCAACTGAGGGCTGGAAAAACTTACATTTGTCTCGGTGAACACGTAGACCATACTCTTCCAGTCTTTGCAGAGTAGCTTCCAGGTTCGTAAGGTGTTCCTCCTCATTTTTGCCCGTGACTAGGATGTCATCCAGATAGCACTGTACTCCTGATAAACCACTCAAAATCTGATCTATTGCCCTTTGGAACAAAGCTGGGGCTGAAGTAATGCCAAAAGGTAAACGACAGTATCTGTACAACCCCTTTATGTGTTATGATTGTCAACAATTCTTGAGATTCTTCTTCAACATGCATCTGTAAGTACGCTTGACTCAAATCAATCTTGCTAAATTTTCGTCCTCCAGCCAAAGCTGCAAAGATGTCCTCAATGCGGGGAAGAGGATATTGTTCTGCACATAACACTGGGTTGACAGTGACCTTGAAATCTCCAGAAATCCGAATGGAGCCATCCTTCTTCACTATTGGGACAATGGGTGTCGCCCACTGGCTGTGAGTAACTGGCACCAAGACTCCCTCTTTGACTAACCGCTCCAAGTTTTCTTCCGCCTTGGGTCTGATGGCAAACGGCACCATCCTGGCCTTCAAACATTTTGGTTGGCAATCAGGCTTTATATTTAATTTCACAGTGATTCCCTTCATACTGCCTAAGTCTTCACCGAAAACAGCAGCATATTTCGTTAGTAGCGCTGCTAGATTAATTTCTTCTTTAGTCAATTGATGCACTTGTGACCAATCGAGTTGGATTTTCCTGATCCAAGATCTTCCCATTGGGGCTGGGTAATTCCCCTTTACCACAAACAGTGGTAGCTTTGTGGTCTGTCCACTGAGTTCTACTTTCACATCAATAGTACCCAACAGGGGAACAGTCTCTCCAGTATATGTCTTCAAAATGACTACTGTCAGCTTAAGTGGCAGATGTCTAAAGTCCTTCTCATACACAAGGTTAGAAACTAATGAAACTGCTGCGCCAGTGTCCAGTTCCATGCGTATAGGTTTGCTGTCCAACACAGGTGTTACCCAGAATTTACGTGGGCCAGCTGTTGTAGACAAAACATGGAGGGAATCTTTATCTTCCAATTGGGTGTCACTATGATCACCTGTATTCTGCTCTACTGCATGCAGAATTTCCCTCTTAGTCCATCAAACCAACGGCCCATTTTTCTCAGGTCTGCCTCTTCTGTTTGGCTCACCCTTCCTTTGTCTGCAGGCACGTTCAATGTGTCCTCTCTTACCACATTGTCGACACAGTAGTTCTTTAAACCAGCACTCAGATACGAGGTGGTCCTGCTTCCCACACCGGTAACATTCTTGTCTCCCTGGTGCCCTGGTGGCAGGTTGTAGGGATACTTTACAGACACTGACCCCAATCTGTTGCATGTCTTATGTGACGCGTTCAATGGAGACTGCAATTTCCACAGCCTTCTGCAAGGTGAGTTGACCTTCAGTCAATAGGCGTTTTCGTGTTGATTCACTGTGCAGGCCACACACCAGCCTGTCATGCAGCATTTCCTCTAACATGTTCTTGAAGTCACAGTGTGCTGCCAGCTTCCGCAGAGCTGCTACAAATTGTACAACTGATTCACCTTCCTCTTGGTTCCTTTGGTAGAACCTATACCTCTCTGCAGAGGGGGAGGAATATGTGGTGTTTTGGACTACCTAGGGTTATTGGGGTTGTCATAGTGATAAATGGGAGAGTCGTTTAGGTGCTAGGAAAACCTGTCTGTTTCCTCTCTTAACAGCAGGCAGATCAGCTTTCCCAGCTACAACCCAACCCCCATGCAAGCAGTAAAAAAAAGTTTTGCTTCTTATATTGTATTCTGGTTTTCCAAAGTTGCCAGGATTGTTGAGGATAGCCACTCCATCACATATCCCATCCTCTGTCGCCAGATGTGGAGTTTTAAGGGAAATTATAATCCAATAAGGAGGACAGCATATTCAGAGCTGTATAAGAAGTCTTTATTGAAAGAGAACTGAGCGAGAGAGAGGAGTCAGACAGGTTTTCCTAGCACCTAAACGACTCTCCCATTTATCACTATGACAAGCCCAATGACCCTAGGTAGTCCAAAACACCACAGTTTATATGTACATATCTCTTAGTTTAAGTTCTTTCTGCCGGAAGTTTGGTTTCCTCTGTTGATACTTGTACTTGTGTTGCAGCATAAGCTGTGACATCATGTTTTCTCTTTCCCCCTCTCTTATTTCTCCAGTTATTTTAAAAAAGATTTTGATAGAATGCTTATAGAACTCAATTCTGCTATTAAAATCAGCCTCTAATTGAAAACATATTACTGGTGGTGCTGTGACAAGTGCAGTGTCCGCCACAGGATGCATTCGTGATGAGTGCAAAGATTCAACTTTAATTTAATTTTATGGGTCTATGTTTTGTAAATATGAAATCTATAGTGGGCAAATGGACTGAAAGAGTGGATTAATGAAATAGAGAGAAACTGAGTTTTTCATAGCTGTCACATTTTGTGCAGTTCTTTCTATGATGCTTTATTTAAATTATTGGTAAATATGTAAATTAGCTGAATAAATAATTTGTATAATGAAAATTATTTGCACGTGGCTGTAAACTTCAATTTAAGGCCAATATATTTTGGCCCTCCCTAAGCAGTAGCAAGATTAAGATGTTCACAACACCTGGCAGGTGTAGTTCATAGGTAGTTGCTGAAGATTGTCTGGGGAGCAGATAGAAACTAGATGAAGCATGTATGGGTGGAGGGTGGGCAGCTGGGGTGGCGCAGTCAGTGGAAGTGCCTAGTGGAAGGCAATAGGTAAGGAAGGTAGTCTTTGTAGATTGTCTGAAGGGGAAGATAGGGTAAGTTAGGGTTTTTGGGGAGGCAGGTGGTCACAAAAGGAAGCTAGATGTGTGAAGTAACTAGAGGAAGAGAGGTTCATGTGGATGTCTAAGAAGGCTGATGGGAAGAAGTTGGGAATTGCTAAATTTATGGACAATATTTTAGGCTGGCCAAGATGGGAATTAGTCTTTATGGGAACTTGAGGAAAATCAAGGAAAGCAGGAGGGATGATTGAGTGGCTGAAGGAAGATGAGTAGAGTAGTTGAGGGCTAGGTAGAAACTGGGATTGGGTTCAGGGGCTGACTTGATGGGACTGTCTGGGGAAAGGAGATGATTAATTGGCTGGTGAGGGAAGGAGCCAGTGCTCCCTCTTGTTTTCTGTTCCCATTGCTGCCATTGCATGCCTGCTCCTCCTCTTTGTTCTCTCTTTGCTTGGATCCAGCAAGGGGAACAACAATACTGAGGTTGCTTGGCTGCATGCTTGGGAGTCACCCATGACAGTGGCTTGTGTGGCTATGAGTTGCAGTGAAAGGCTGGCAGAATACTGAAAAGAAATGTCTGAGGGATGCCTACGTGTGTGAATGACACACAAGATGCACGATATTTAAAGGGTTTGGATTTCATTCAGGGAGTTAAAAATGGGCAAATAACAGAGGGATCCAGGATCCCATAGGAACTGGATGGAGGGCTTTTCCTGTTGATGAATTTGTCCGAAGATCATGTTTGAGATATTTGAATGAATAAGGTAAATCTTTCTTCAATTACTGTGATTTTTCTTTAACTGAAAGGTACAACCACTATCTCTGCAAAATCTAGGCTTTAGAACTGCATTATGTTGAAGTTTTTTGTCCATGTACCACTTGTGTATCTTTTACAATTAACAATGTACTTACCAGCAAAACTTTAAGTGACAGAAAACCAAGAATAATCCAGTAGAGACGGCTCAAATAGACTAAAAGATGGAAGCAGAATGCTTTGACATTTTCTCAAGTCAATAAAGGCATTTCAGCAAGATAAAACAGAGATAAGAAAACACTAATTTAGCAGGAAAGCAGTTGTGCATAGCTTGGAGGGAAATAAAATCACAAATTTGTGTGACAACAAAATAAGGCTTATCAACTGGAAACCAAGGCTCCCCTTTTTTGACTAGAAGGAAAACTTTAAAATGCCCAGCAATAGAGCCATGCCATACACAGAACTTAAAGAACAAAAGTTCCTGCAAGAAGGAACAAACACTTCTTCACAGAAGTTGAAACGCAAATCAGGCACAGCATAGTGGAAGAATATAAGAGAGTGCAAAATAAGATGGGGGACAAATTGCTTTGAGATAGAGAAATCTCTCAGCGAAACAGAGTGAACATTTGTTCCAGTAAATTGATGTAGGAAGCTAAACTCCAGAAAAATCACATACACTTCAAAATAGATCAAGGGCAGAGCTGAATGAAAGCTAAACTGGAGGATGAGGATTCTGAAACTTCTTTGCTAAATGAAATGGATTGCACTAAATCCATTTATGTGTGTGTTTGAAAGTTGTAAACACTGATATTGTGTCCTCTGTGCATATGGTTCATTGCCCATGCACTCAACCAACCATCCAGGAAGAGACATTGATTTGGAAAGCCTGAAATATATTGTTGAAGAACTTTAACTTCCAGAATCAGTATGCAACACTACAATAATCATAGGTGCTGGCTTGTTAGGTGTCCAGGATTAAAATTTATCATACTTCATTTACTATAATTTACAGTTTAAGATTATTTGACAGTAGCATCCCTTCATAGTAGGCATATGGAGATGCTCTTTGATTTATGTATTTCAGATGGGGAGATGCTCTGTCAAAGACTATGTATTGCTGAGTACAATGAGATGGTCAGTCAGTGCAGTAGATCTTCACCTTAAAGGACGTTATAAATCATAATCAGATTCACACTATTGTAGCAGAGGTTTAAAAGCCCCACATTGTTCTTATTTCCCATTGGCTTTAAGGACAGCACAATCACACGATGCAAAGATATATCACATGCCCTTTTTCCAGACCTCTATCTTTGGATAAACTATAGCACGTATAAGCAGTGAAAATATTATAAAAGTTGGAGAGATTTAAGATGATTACCGAATGTAAACAACAGTCTCATGATGATTATGATCCCTTCCATCTCAGGCAAACAGCAGCCCACTGCTAATTAGGACTGCCTGTAGGATTAAATATTGTTAAATTGTGGATGAGGAAGTGATTATTGTAGTATGTACACAATTTCTCAAAACCAGATTTTCAGAAGCTTTTCTGTAAACTTCAGAGAATATTTGGGATAATCTTCAACTCCCAAACAGTTAAAAAATGGAATGCATTAGTTTCCTTTCTTAGTTTATCATTTAACTTGCCAAAAAGTTTGAACCAAATATATTTTCTCAAAATGTTTGCCCATATGGCTCCAATATGGCATTAAATGACCCTTAGTCTTGTTAATTTGGTGAATTATGCTTATCAATATACTGTAGTAATGCAGAACAATTTTCCCCCTGTTGTTTTGTTGGTTGGTAAAAAAATGGATACTAAGTTTTTGAGTACTGGCAGAACAGATGGCTGCCTTGGTATTTCAAGTGACAGTAGGAGTATTGATGTTGCCCATAGAAACTGGGAAAAGAGAAATAAGAAACTCAAACCTTTTGTAATAGATTGAAATGTCAGGATCATGTTTTTCTCTTTAAAAAGCAGAAAAAGAATGCAGCACTTACTTAAAGCAGCAGTAAATAATACCAGTTTATTTATATTTCACTTGCATTTTACTTTCCTGTGCCAACTAAATATTTAGTTCCTTAGGATGTCAGAAAAAATGCATGTGCTTGCTTTGCGAAAATCAACAATCTCTCCCCAAATTCATCAACTGCCATAAAATGTTCAATGGGAAATGTTTTCCAGCTACGTCAAAGTTCACTGTTTCCCTAACACAAAATGATTTCATTTTTATATCAGGATTCTTCTTTTTCTTCTTGCTTAATCAGCAGAACCCTAATTAATAAAATATATACCACGGGGAGGAGGAAGGAAAAGAGCTCTGTTAGGGTTGTGCAGGGATGTGGTTTTCAACAGTTCAGCAGGAAACTGGGACTCATAAAACTGGTATCATTCACAGCAAAATCAGAGCAGTGTTGATTTTCAGAGTTGGTAATACAGAATATCATAAACATGATGAATCATTTTCTTTCTTTCAAATCAGATATATTTCACTTATGCAAAGATGATGATGTTCATAATAGCAATTAATAATTTATAGTGTTAATATCTGGAAATAGTGAATATGAAGCTTGTATATTCTCTCTGTCTCTCTCTCTCTCAAATATGTGGAGCTTTGCAAATCCACAGATATCCACTTTGTATCCGTGGATAGAGCTCTGCATGGATAGAAATAAGTGGATCTCTATCCGACCTGCATGTGCAAGAAATGGTCCGCAGATATCCGTGTTGTATCTGCGGATGTGGATATAATGCAGATATCTGCATATTTGCAGGGCTCTAGCTCTGTGCAGATAAAAATATGTGGATCTGTATCCGATCTGCATCCATAAGAAATCATCTGTGGATATCCATGTTGTATCCACGGATGCAGATATAAGGCGGATATCTGCGGATATCCTCAGATTTGCAGGGCTTTATCTGTGGGCCATTCTGTGGATTGTGGATAGGATCTAGATATAAATTTTGTATCTGTGCAGGAAAACGAACAAGGAGTCCTGTGGCACTTAAAGACTAACACATTTGTTAGTCTTTACATACCACAGGACTCCTTGTTTGTTTTGCTGAACTAGACTAACACGGCTACCCTTTTGGAATGTATTCATGTAGGACTTTGAAGATGTCCTCCTTTCTAACTAACCTGATATGACAGTGAGGACAGGAGAAGTTTCCTTGGCCACTTAAAATGAAATGTGGGGGATTTTGCAGTGTATCTTGATTTATTCACTTCTCCTTTCTCTGTATGGCAGAAGTGGAGGTAGAGGGAAGATAGGATCTCAGAGGTGGAGAAGCAACCTCATAAGCTATGAACTATGGATAGTTGCTTCCTCATCTTTGATATCCTATATACAATACAAGGCCAAACATCTTAGTAGATAGAATCATAAACCAGGAAGGGGACAGAGTTGCAGATAGTTTGTTATTTTGAAGGATTAGGTGTGAGGGATTGCTGGTCCCTTGTGCAGTGCTTAACCACTGGCCACCGTTCAGTAACATGGTATTTCAGAGGTAAAGGAAAGTGACTGTCCTTTACCAAAAGTGGTTAGATCCCCTTCCAAGAAACATTTAATAATAACAATAATACATAACTTATGTATAATAGATCTCAGAGCTTATTACAATGGAAGTAAGCATGATTGACATTTTTCAAAAGGGGAAATTAGAAGCACATGATTAATTTTACACCATATGAGTAGTCTATTGTAGTCAATGGTACACATTTGCTTAACTACTTTGCTTAACTACTTTGCAGATTCTTGAACTGGAAGTGAAATCAACAATAGAACATAACTGACAATTGTCCACATCAAGAGAGAGTCAAAGGAATGCTGCATTTTGTAAGGATTTATTAACTGTCAGAGGGCTGAAAGCATATCTTGTTTCTCTAGTATATTTCCTTTTAAGTTACTAGGACTGGTGAAACTGTTCAAGAAATGTTCAGAACTTTGATGAAATGTTTTATCCACAATGCATTTTTCAACTAGATATATCAGTTACACTTGAACTGTTTTGTATTTGAGCTAAATATGCAATTTAAATTATTTATTTTTGGTGAATCATCTTGTAAAACTTTATTTTAGGAAGCTTATTTTAAGGTGGGATTTGAGGAGGTTGAGGAAAGGATAGTTGAGTGCTACACAGTAACTGGAAGATCATTCCAAGTGGTTTAATAGACAAAGTCAAGGCGATGAATGTGGAGAAGAACAGCTAGATAGGTGGCAAACAAGGAGTGAAGGAAGTCAGAGATGGGAATAGCAGGAAATGGGAAGAAGAACAGAGTTTTGCAAAGCTTTGAAAGTAAGGAGTAACTGGATTTGAAGTGGAAGATGAGGTAAACTTAAATGAAGGGATTCACTGTGTGAGAAGATGGTTGTGGAAATGAAGGTGCAAGCAGAGTAGTGATGACGAAGATAATCTTACCAGCACTTTTATACATGGACTATGGGGGAGACGCAGGATTAAGAAGGGTTATCTGTATGAAGGAACCATTCAGCAGCTAAGGCAAAACATGATTACTGACAGGTGTCACTGGCCCCATAAAACTGTTGGGGTCCATGCTCTGCTTCACACTGGGCTCATCTTCTGCAATGCCACCCCTTCCCCGACCCCAATCCACTGTGACAGCCCAGCCCTACTTTCCCAGCTGAAATCAGGACCAGATGAAGCTGCTGCCATTTTGGTTGCCCAGTCCTGTGTCCCCAGCCAGGATTGAGGCTAGAACCTGGGGCACTGGTGCTGGGACTGGAGGCTCGTGTCCCTTGTACCCAGCACCAGTGATGCCCTTGATTACTGCACATCTAGTTTTTGCAGTAGGGGTGGAAAGGGGATATATTTCTCATGTGTTTTAGAGTCAGAATCAACCTGATTTTGCAACAGATTGGAAGCAGAGCATGTGGGTCGGATGGGGAGAAATAATGACAGACGAGGTAGGACAAGAATGAGTGCTAAATATATAAATAAGGAAGAACAAATGAGGACGTGAAGAAAAAAACATGGTTCTGATCAGTGAATAACAGAGATCCATCAATGAACAAAACATCTCTGAGCTGTTAGCTAAAAAAGAAAATCCTACATGAGGGAGTTAATTTCAAGACTATCTGATGCAATTAAAGAAGATTTTTCAGAAAACAGTAATTGAATATGTGATAGCAGCAGAGGGATTTCATATTTAACTTAATGAAACAGATTGCAAGACAGTCTGAAAACATATGTCCAAATGTTCCATTTTTCATATAGCAAAGAAAATTCAAGTGAACTTTACTTTCAGTATTGCAGATTATTGTTTGGAAAATCATGGTGAGAGTGGGCCATTTTGCTTGTGGATATCTGATGTTGGTCAGTGATCCAAAATACAGTTTAAATGCATTGTACTTGACTTGCCTTTTTTTAAACAGTGTTTCTACTGGTACTACATTCATACATAACCTTAATTAAGCATTAGGAAAATCTTTGACCTTTCTGAACAACAACAAAAAAAGTGATATCTAATAGAAAAGAAAGGCTCGATCTGAATAACAGTGGCTTCATATGATGTAAGTGTAAACCTCCCCTTTACAAGACTTGTTTTGGGATTTATAATGACCACAAGACTGAAGGACCTCTGTTTTAGCTTTTATCCCAAAGACGGTACCTCACCATGTACCTAAAACAATGGTAAGCCATTATCAAATATTGACTTTAAAAAAGGCCAAAGGATAAATATTTCTTACCCAGTTATATTAACTTTTACTGCATTTACAATTATAAACAGTTGTGATAGGCTGCTCCCTGGTTCTGGCCCTGTGTGCCACTATGACTCCCTAAGCCCCATTCCTGAGCCCTGACTTACCCCACTTTGCCAAGTGACTACTTATTCCTGAGCCAGTCCACACCAGCCTCCTGTGTGTAATCAGTCACAGACAGGGAGTGCACACCCTCTAGCTGCTCAGGCATCAGTCCACATGCAAGCACTCCCAACCCCAGATACTATAGTGGGAACATCTGTCTTACAGGGATTGGGACCCACTACCAATCACCAGTCTCACGTCCATCCAAGCCATTTAACAAAGAAATATTAACCTCTCATGGTCCCTTCCAGTTTCTATGGTTCTGTGATTCTGATTACATTACAAAAGTGAACAGGAAAATTACACAGATGATAACATAGGGGTGCATAGATGTGCACCCTGTGAAAACAGTGAAACAAAATTCCAAATTAGTGAATGATATTTCTTTATATTAAATATCTAAACTATTATGATTTAAATTATATGAAAGATACAACAAACAAGGAGTTCTGTGGCACTTAAAAACTAAGAAATTTATTTATTGCATGAGCTTTCATGGGAGAAAATCCCACTTCATCAGAGGCTTGAGGATGGAGAACCACAGATGAATGGGAGGAAAATAAAAGCAGAGAAGTGTAAGTCATAGGATAAGGTCAGACTGTTACAGAAAATCAATATACTTGTTTAGGTTCAAACAGTGGAGAACAGCATAGTTGAGGAAGGTGAGGGAAAAAGAAAAGCAAAATCACTTGTTATAATGAGAAAAGAAACCATAGTCCCTATCAAAAACAATGAGACCTGTGCCACCTTATAGACCAACATATTTCTTTGGGCGTAAGCTTTCATGGGCTCCAACCCACTTTGTCAGGTGCATGCTGAGGTGAGCTGGAGCCCACGAAAGCTTATGCCTGAAGAAATCTGCTAGGGTATGTCTGCACACACGCTTAAATTCGACCTAATAAAACATTAGGTTGAATTTAAAAATAGAGCTGCTTACACAGCACTCGGGTGATTCGACCTAAGGCTTCCCTTAGGTTGAATCCAAGAGAGGTCCCTTCGAAGTTACAAAACCTCCTGTAACTTCGAAGGGCTTGTCAATTTGAATGCTAAAGTTTGAATTGATGCTGTGTAGACATAAGAATTTGAACTAAAGTTAATTCTAATTCATATGTTTGATCTTCCTCCCAGGGTGCATAGCACCCTGGAAGCAAGACCAGTGCCAGCCCTGCAGACAGCCCCGTGCAGGACTGTCATATCCTGCTGCCCGTGGGGAGCAGAGGCAGCCCTGCACGGGGCTGTCAAAAGCAGCCCGGCGCCGGGCTGTCAAACTCCACTGGCAGTGGGGTGCGAAGGCAGTCCCCCGCACTGCCTTTGTTCCCTACTGCCAGCAGGGTTTGACGGGCTGCTTTTGACAGCCCCCCTGCGGGGCTGTCTTTGCTCCCTGCTGGCAGTGGGGCTTGACAGCCTCGTGGGGGGGCTGACAGAGTGAGGGTGAGGGGGTGGATTCCCCCAGCCCCCACAGTGGAGTGGGGGAGAAAGGATTCCCCCAGCCCTGCACCGTCAGTGCCTGGCTGGGGGAATCCTTTCGCCACTGCCCCCACTGGGCTGTGTGGGGGGGGTGCCCGAGCTCCATGGAGCCCTGCCAGGGGACAGCATCCCCTGCCAGGCTCCTGTCTTCTGAGCTGCAGCTGGTGGAAAGTGACCCCTGCCCAGCTCTGGCCTCAGGGCGCCTAGTGTAGCCTGAGATTTTTGCCATCTCTGCAGTAGCACAGAAAATCTTAATTAAATAAAGACACATATGAGTAGGAAAATAGTTTAAGGCAATCCAGTAGAAACTTTGGGTTAAAATAAAGTTAGAAATAGTATAATATGTAATAATTAGTGGTAAAGAATCCATAAATTATCATTTGTAAATGTTTAAAACAAAGCTGGTATTCAAAAGGCATTCAGCAAGTGAAATCTGATCTTCATACATATGGATCAGAGGGGAACAGAACCAAGAGATATATCTCTTTAAGAAAAAACTAGGTCAAGATGGAGGAAGATTTTAAACCTTTGAACTCACTCATTCCCCTTCCCATCAAGTATTCTGAGGTCTCCACCCACTGTCAAAAAGACCCTTCAAACTTATTGATTTTGATCATGAACTAGGCAGGTGATAGGTGAAATCATCCTTTTTCAATTGGGTGAAGATGCAATCATATCTTTTGTGAGTGGTCAAGAAGAGATGAAAGGGGATGAGAGTGTATAAAAGATGCTGCACAGCAGCAGAGCTTCAGAGATCTCGCCCGCTCCTTACTGGGTTCCACTGGCCTCTGGCTATGTTCCTGCTGCACTAAGGAGTCACACTCACACTCATCCCTAGAGAGAGTAACAACGTCTCTGGTGGAACTGTATGAGCTAAGTTGCGGGACTTAGTCTCAGAAGGGCACTCTCCGGACTTAGTCTCTGAGCGGTGACTCAGCACTTAGTCTCTGAGCTGGGTCTTCGGACTTAGTCTCAGAAGGGCAAATCCAAACATTCATACTTGCACATACTCCAGACAGGCAGATAACTCAGTCCTCCGTTAAGTCTGTGAGCAACACTGCCAGAAAGAGTGTAAGACAAGAAACCCAGACTAGGTTTTAAAGGAGTAATATTAAGATCTGAGATCTCTCCATTCTACAAGTGACTGATCCCCCCAACTTAATTAGTTCAACTTGTTGAATGTTCTTTTGTAAATATAAGTGTTGCTTTGTGTTTTACTTGTATAGAATAGTTTTAATGTGCTACGTTACTGTCAGGCTATATGTGAAATGAGTAAGAATTCTTTGTCTATCCTCAGAATAGGTATTGTAATAAGCCTTATGTTTGTTTCTGAAAAACCTTTGGCTCTAAGTCTTTTGTTGCTTCTGGTCTGTGCTTGATCGGAGGGCTGTAGCCGTATACTCCACTCGGACATTTATCGAGGGTTTAGTTCGGGGGATATTTGTCCATTTAGGTGAGGAATGGGCCCTCCCTCATTGCACCCGAGGGTTTGAAATTAAGAATCAGGCTGCTGGACGGTCTGGAAATTTGAGAATTGATTTTCTGGGGTAACACTAGAGCTGGGTAGAGGGTGCTTTTCCCTGTGCTGGGCTTCAGGGGCTGGACGGCAACATGGCCCTGCCAGGGGGCCTTGTTGCCACACCTTCCATGATGCCCCTCTTTCAATTTGAACTAGCAAGTCCTGTCTATGGATATGCTAGTTCGAATTTTCCTACTCTGGACATGTTAGTTCGAATTGACTCCATTCGAACTAATCTTAATTAGTTCAACTTGATTAGTTCGAACGGAGTCAATTCGAAATAACAGTGTAAGTGTAGACATACCCTTAGTCTGTAAGGTGCCACAGGACTCTCATTGTTTTTGCTGGACATTGTCTAACACCACTATCCCTCTGGAAATTTCTACCGGGCAAAGCACTGAGCATAGTCTCTAACCCTAAATTGATGGTGTCAAATCTGCATATGAATTCCAGCCCTACAGTTTCTCTTATTGGAATTGGAATTCATATGCAGATTTGACACCCTTATTTTAGGATTAAATAGGGACTATAATTTCTTTTCTCATTACAACAGATAATTTTCTTTTTTTCTCTCATCTGCTTCTAATATGCTGTTCTTCACCGTTTGAATTGAAAGAGTTACATTGATTCGCTGTAAGTCTGACCTGATTCTATGACTTACATTTACCTGCATTTATTTTCCTCTCATTTATCTGTGGTTCTCCATCTTCAAAAGTCTGATGAAGGGGGATTTTCTCCCACAAAAGCTGATGTGATAAATACATTTGTTAGTCTCTAAAAGTGCAACTATACTCCTTGTTTGTTTGGCTAAACTAGACTAAAACAACTACCCCTTTGGAACTATATGAAAGATGTTCACTCATAGTATAGGGCATGCCCAGAGTCAAACTGGAGCACAGTTTTACAGCTTAGCTATAAATCCCTATAAATAAGGATTTAAAATGGAAATCCTGAAAGGCCTTTAAATTTAGCAGTGCTAATTAGAGTTGCTGTAGTATAGCTTTAAAATAAATGAAGTTACAAGTAGAGATGTGTCAGCTGGACCCACATTAACACTCCAGGCATATTTGGGGTATTATTTAGAAATGCAGTGATTGCAAAATGGCTGTATTTATTGGGTATTGAATAACAAAACTAGGAACAATGCTGTCTCCTTTCAACTCCAGTTGCAATTTATATAGCCATTATTTAGCAATTAGTGTCCCCTAGTATAAAATGCTGCTGCAATGATACAGCACAATAACTCCTTTTTCATGAGCATTTCTTATTGCTGGTTTTAAAAGTCACCATTGTGAAGAACACTGGCTGTTAAACAAAGTACCCCAATTAGTGAATTGCAAAATCTGACCTCTAAAACTTTTGAAAAAGGATCCTATAGTTAGAAGCCAAGAAACATCAAAATGGTTGGAATTACTGTGAATATAGACACCTCTGAAGAAAAATGATCATTTTGAATCAAAGCGCTGATATAGTGTAAATTCTTTAAATAAAAAGCAGGACATTTTTGATTTACTGAATGGAGGAATTAGACAAGCATGTATTTAAAAAGAAATCATTCAGAGATTCAATTTGTAAAAACCCAAAGTCATGTTTGGGGCACTGTCACTGCTACAGGGCTAGCTGCACCTATGTCCCTTTGGCTAGCCTTGAGCATACTCTGACAGACATGTCAGACCTCGTGGTTTTACTGTTCCTGCGATGAAATTCAGTCATGCTAGTCCATCAGGTCTGACTGAACTCTACAATAGGTGCCCAGCAATATCCAGCGAGATACTATTCTTCTTCAAATCAAAACATTGTTTATTTTTCAGTAGGAGCAAAGCACCTAGAGGGGAAAAAAACCCCTAAAGGCTTACCTTGCTCTAAGGGTAATCTTGACTGGCCTAACTTCTTTGGACAACAATGGTGGTTGTCTGTATCTCAGTCTGGTTTCCCCCACATAATTCCCTTTCTTAAGAGACTGTTCCATTTTAAATCTGATTGAATTCTTTGACTTTCATGCACTCCTGAGCTTTGGCCCTTTTGACAAATCTGGTCTTCCAGGTTTGGTGAAGAGGTAACATCTTCAAAGTAACAATCTGAGCATTGCTTCTTAGTAATTCTCAAGCGTGTGCTAGGGAATGGTTTATCTTTATTCTTCTTTCACTTTCTGCTTGTTTTCATTACAGTCCCCTTGAAATAAAGCTAACATATCCCTACAGTATATCTCTCAATAACCAGGTCAACTTACAGTATTCATAAATTATTATTAAAAATCTCCACATCCATCACAGACTCCTTCACATTTTATATTGTTATTGTATTGTGTATTTGAGTAAAAGTTGTTTTCAGTTAGAATTTATTTTCTCTTAATGTTTGAATATGAATTTAATTTGCATGCTGTTTGTAATACGTAATTAATCTTTGTCAGAAGAAGGAAAACATACATAAGGACATAATTATTTTGAAAATCCATGTATGGTTAAACAGCTGGGCCTTCTACAGTACCTGTTTAGACAAAACTCAGATGTTTGGTGTTGTTTCCTTCTTCATGGGATGTGTATTTCCTCTCTCACCCCCCTCTTCCTCTCTGCCAAGTGTAATTTTCACTTTCTTTTGTAACTTAAGAAAGGAGAAGATATTGTTCCACTTGCTTTTGTTAATAGATGAGACCTAGGTGTAGGACTGGCTTTTTGAATGATTTTCTAGGGGTTTGCTAGATATGCACCTATGGAAATTGTTCAAAGCATGTAGTAACAGCTTAGGTTTTAAACTATTTTTTATGGTTCCCATGCTCTAACTTTCACCATTTAAGTTTCAAAATTGAAAGGTGATGATGTGAAGTAAGGCAGAGAGCTAGATTTGACAAACTGTCATGCCTGTACTACTGGAGTTAACTCTTAATGGCACAGAGAACAATGAAATATAATACATTTCTATTAGCTGTGCAACTTCGATTGATGGGTGAAATTTAATAGAATCAGAAACAAGAAAGCATCTTCAACTGTTATTTTGTTTTAAGATATTTAAATATTGTTCTTTATTCATTTTTATTTAAAACATCTATTTGTACTTCTAGCTATCAATTTGATCAGTCCCAAACTATTAATGTCTTTTTTTCTAAAGTGACTTCTTTGAGCACATTTGAAATCTTTATACTCAAATACATCATACTTTTTTTACTTTTTCTTTTTATGTTAAAATTCTGTTTGATTCTTATACCACAGCAAGCACCATGTTGTCTGATGGGCCATTTGGCATCACTGGTTAAACAACAAATATATTACCAGGTATCAAAAATCTGTCATTATTATCACAGTATGATCTTAGAATAATGGTCAAAACTTGCACTCTATATTCTGTTTCCATAAGACTATTGTTCATTTGTTTATTCAGATGAGAAAGGTGAGTGAGATTTGGCCCACAATTTGAAGTATTCATTATAGGCTTGATCCTTTTTGGTTCCTGGAGTCAAACATTCACTAAGATTGAGGGGAATTAATCTAATTGAAAGCCTATTGAAGTCAGTGGAAAAACTCACATTGAGTATGATAGGCTATAGATCAGGTCCTAAACTGTGGGTTTTTTAAAATAAATCTATTTTTATATCATAGACAACCCTATTTAGGAAAACTTGCCAGAGTTTCACTGTGTTCCTATGAAATATGCTACAATGCTATTGATTACCTCCCCTCCCCCCAACAGCAATCCAGACTGATACACTTAGAACTGCCAGGTTTTTCTTTTGCTGAATTTTAAGCTAAAGATAAAAATTTATCATTGGGGGTGGGGGTGGGGGATTTGATTTAAAATGTCTTAAACATTAAAAAAACACACTTTTCTCAGAATTCTCACTGTACAGCAAATAGCTATGGAAAGGATTGGAAAAAGGCAGTCCTTCGTCTGATCTGTTCTGGATATATTGGGTCCCATTGATATAATCAGATCATTTATAAAGGGCAAAGTGCCTATCTGATCTCATAAAAGATTCAGGTGCTACATTATTATTATTATGATTATTATGATTATTATTGCATGCGGCATGCTAGTTGAAAGCTTTTATGACATGACCCCTAACATCCTAAAAATAGAAAACCAAACAAAAATTAAAAACAAACCCTGTATTATTCCTGAAGGTGAAACTAAGAATATTTAACTCACCATTTCAGCTCCAAGAAAGGTGATTTGTAGGCCAGAATGCAAGGCTTACCAATCATTTTGACAGGTAAAAATAACTACTAAAAATCCTACATTAAGCAAAGGAAGAGTATATAATGCCAACTTAATGGTGTGAGAGAACACAAAATTAAAGTCCATTGATCTAAAAAGTGGAAATAATACAAGGGCAATCTTCAAGTCTGAGCCATAATATCAAGTCAGGTTGCAACCCACAATGAGAATGATCATCTTAGCTGCAGTCAATGCAGTAAAATTAATGAATTCAGCTCTGAGCCTATCCTGCCCATTTTCTTTTTATTTTGTATTTCAGAATGATGTAAGTTTCAATTTACAATAAAATGTTTGCTGTTAGGGCCTGAGCCAAAGACCATCAAACTCAATTGAAGTCTTTCGTCTGACTTCACTTAGCACTGGATCAAGTGTTTAAGGCTTTGTAGTCAGAAAATTCTACAGAAACACCTTGAGGAGAGGTGAAAAATATCCTTAAAATATCATATGGATCTCTTAGAGAATTTTACACTGCCCTTAATGGTATGTTAAACTACATAAATAGGCACTAACACCCATTTTTAAGCACTTGAAAATCCCACTAGGCACCTAAATGTCTTTAAAAATATGGCTCTAAGCTATAATCAGATATTGTCCACCTTTAAATTTGCCTTTTAAAAATTCTATCTATTCCTTTTTGTTCAGCTGAGTGAACTGGAAAGAAAACACAGAACCCTTTCTGTGAAAGAATCTAATTCAGTTCTCACAGGGATAAGGGAGCACTATAACTTTTGACACTGGTTCAGTTAGCAATGAGAGCTCTTCTAGGTTAAATAGAAATAGTATCCCCCTTCCTCAGAATGATGCAAAGATTCATTCATTCCTCTTATTTCCTATCAAAATCAATGCCTATAGAAGTACTTCTTGAACATTAAATAATATTTCTTCCAGGGGCATCTCTGGGGCCTGGCACATGGGGCTCATGCTCCGAATCCCAGCACCAGTGCTCTGAGTCCTGGCGTGGCCCCTGCTTTTCCCGATCTCTGGCTGAAGATCCCCCCCCCCCACCCATGGTGGTTGCAGCCACTTCTGTTCCCATCCTAAGCTGGGCTGCCCACGGCTGCGGCTGCTGCTCCCTGCCTTGTCCTTGGCCAGAGATCCAGGGCCAGGCTGGTGGCAGCAGGCGCCTGAGGCCAGGTTGGGCCCCTGTGCAGAATCAGGGCTGGAGGCATGGCCCGGGCCGGTGCCCCAGGTCCTTCCCCAGAGCAGCGATGCTCTTGATTTCTTCTAAATTTCTAATACTCTCTAAGCCAATTAGAATGTGGAAAGTGAATAATTTCTTTCCTCTGTTTTATTGTTAATGACAAGTGCATGAAAGCAGGAGGCCTGATTCCCTCTGCCATTGCAGCAACTTTATGTTGTCTTAATTCCACTGGTATAAATATAGGTGACCCATCTTAAAACTGTTGGAGAAGACTAGGGAATCATGCCCAACATCTACATATTTTAAATTGATACCCTTATTCTTCACCTATGACATTTCAGATAACTGCTGTGAAAATGATGATATCACAAATAAATGGGGCCTCAGGATGGAAATAATTAGAAGTAGAAGACAAATTTGTAAAGAAAGCATCTAGTACAGATGAAATAAACAAAGAGTCCTGTGGCATTTTAAAAACTAACATATTTATTTATTGCATGAGCTTTCATGGGAGAAAATCCCACTTCATCAGATGGTTTGAAGATGGGAAATTTACAGTTTGGAAGAAAGACAAATGCAGGAAAGTGTATGTCATAGGATCAGGTCACACTGTTGCAGCAAATGAAAGCAGTTGTTAAGATTCAAACATGGGGAAACAGCATATGAAGGAAGGTGAAGGAAGGCTTAACAGAGAACTCTGCACTGAGCTAAAGCATAAAAAGGAAGCTTACAGGAAGTGCAAGTTTGGACAGATGATTAAGAAGGTATATAAAGATATTGCTCAGGACAGCAGTGATAAAATCAGAAAGTCCAAAGGACAACTGGAGTTGTGGCTAGCAAGGCATGTAAAGGATAACAGAAAGGGGTTCTACAAGTATGTCAATAAGAAGAAGAGGATCAGAAATGGTGTAAGTCCCTTACTGAATGTGGCAGGTATCCTCATGATGGAGGATAAGGAAAAAGCTGAAGTGTTCAATGCTTATTTTACTTCAGTTTTCACAGGCAGGGCCAGCTCCTAGCCCACTACACTGGGTATGGCATAGTGGAGAAAAGAAGAGAAACCCTTAGTGACAGAAGGTCAGGTTAGGGACTCCCTAAAGAAGCTGGATGTGCACAAGTCCATGGGGCCGGATGAACTGCATCTGAGGGTGATGAGGGAGTTGTCCGATGAGATAGCAGTACCACTGGCCATTACCTTTGAAAACTCATGGTGAACGGGGGAGGTGCCAGAGGACTGGAAGAAAGCAAATATAGTGCCTATCTTCAAGAAAGGCAAAAAGGAGTATCCAGGGAATTACAGACCTGTCAGCCTCACCTCAGTCCCTGGAAAACTGCTGGATCAGGTTCTCAAAGAATCCATCCTGAAACACTTGGAGGAAAAGAGAGTGATCAGGAACAGTCAGCATGGATTCACCAAGGGTAAATCATGCCTGACCAACCTCATCGCCTTCTATGATGAGATGACTGGATTTGTGGATGTGGGAAGAGCCACTGATGTGATATACCTCGACTTTAGCAAGGCTTTTGATACAGTTTCCCACAGCATTCTCATTGGCAAATTAAGGAAGTATGGGTTAGATGCATGGACTGTAAGGTGGATAGAGACCTGGCTAGATCAATGGTTTCAACATGTAGGAATCAATGGCTCCATGTCAAATTGGCAAGCAGTAAAGAGTGGCATGCCCCAGGGGTCGGTCCTGGGGCCAGTTCTGTTCAGCGTTTTCATTAATGATCTGGATGATGGGATAGATTGCACACTTAGTAAGTTTGCGGATGATACCAAACTGGGGGGAACGGTAGACACCCTGGAGGGCAGGGACAGGATTCAGGGAGACCTAGACAAATTGGAGCAGTGAGCCAAGAGGAATCTCATGAGGTTCAACAAGGACAAGTGTAAAATCCTGCACTTGGGACGAAAAAACCCCATGTACTGCTACAGGCTGGGGAGTGATTAGCTAAGTAGCAGCACTGGAGAAAAGGACCTGGGGGTCATGGTGGATGGGAAGCTAGATATGAGTCAGCAGTGTGCGCTTGCTGCCACAAAGGCCAATGGCATACTGGGCTGCATCAGAAGAAGTATTGCCAGCAGATCAAGGGATGTGATCATTCCCCTCTATTCTGCACTAGTGAGGCCACATCTGGAATACTGTGTCCAGTTTTGGGCTCCCCACTACAAAAAAGACATGGCAAATTAGAAAGAGTCCAGTGGAGGGCAACAAAAATGACCAAGGGGCTGGAGCACAAGCCCTATGAAGAAAGACTGAAGGAACTAGGCTTATTTAGCCTGCAGAAGAGAAGAGTGAGGGGGGATTTGACAGCAACCTTCAACTACTTGAAGGGTTGCTCCAAGGAGGATGGAGCTCGACTGTTCTCGGTAGTAACAGAGGGCAGAACGAGAAGCAATGGTTTCAAGTTACAGCTGGGGCCGTCCAGGCTGGATATTAGGAGAAACTTCCTTACTAGGCGAGTGGTGAAGCATTGGAATAAGCTGCCTAGGGAGGTGGTGGAATCTCCATCTCTGGAGCTGTTCAAGTCCAGCTGGACAAAACCCTGACTGGGATGATCTAATGGGAGTGGTCCTGCTTTTTTTGGCAAGGGGTTGGACTAGATGACCTCGTGGGATCCCTTCCAACCCTATAATTCTATGATTCTATGATACTTGAAGGGATGCTCCAAGGAGGACGGAGCTCGGCTGTTCTCATTAGTAACAGAGGACAGAACAAGGAGCAATGGTTTCAAGTTGCAGCTGGGGAGGTCAAGACTGGATATTAGGAAAATCTGTCTTACTAAGGCGAGTGGTGAAGCATTGGAATGGGCTACCTAGGGAGGTGGTGGAATCTCTGTCTTTGGAGATGTTTAAGGCCTGGCTGGACAAAACCCTGGCTGGGATTATTTAGTGGGAGTGGTCCTGCTTTTTTGGCCTGGGGTTGGACTAGATGACCTCATGAGGTCCCTTCCAACCCTATGAGTATATGATTCTAAGGTGAGAATTATTCTTGTTGGCTCCTTAAAGCATATTTTATAGTAAACTGTACAGTTAAAATTCATCTAAATAGATTGGGCTTTCAAAGATTTGTAAGAGAGGGCAGTCTGACAGTTCCTTCTGCAAACTTAGGGGGACCAGTGATCCAATCCTGCAGACTCTTACTTACATAAGTAATTTTATTCATGGGAATAGTCCCATTATCTTTAATAAAACTACCTGGGTAAATGAAGGTTTGCCAGACTGAGCCCTCACACTTTTCCAAAACTGACCTTAAAAAGGATATGTTGGGATTTTATGTTAATAGTCTGAGAAGCTTGCAAATTAAATAAAATCATTTATAAATAAAACATCTTCTCAGTTCAAATCCTGAAAAATTAACTGAGGACATTCACCAATAATAAATCTATCTCAATCTTTCTTAGGTGTCTTTTTATCTAGGCTAAAAGTCTAAAAAGTATTACAACAATAATGTGTTGTATTCTAATTTTGTAATGTCTAATAACCACTAGGTATTAGAAAGATAATCATTTCTTTAAACAGTAATAGGAGATGTACATTTTCATTATATTTCACATACAATTTCTTAATTTGCAAAATTTTCAAGTCCCTTCAAAATATGACTACTTTGATCATCTTCATTGGTTATGCCAACTACATCACCCTTCCCTATCTTTTAAATCTCCCCATTGGTGTCCTGTCTTACAGTGCATCAAATAAAAAATTATTTTTCTTACTTTAAAATCCATCTACGGAAAGCCTTACCCTTCCTACCTGACCTATTGTCTTATTGTAAGGTCAGGTCCTCGCTTCATTCCATCATTGATGTCCACCATGACCATCCAGTTCTATGCTTTTCCAACAAGCACTTACTTTCTCTGTGCCAAGGAGAGCTCCCAGTCAAAATCTCTGAATCCATCATCAAGTTCTCCTCCAAGTCTCTTTCCTCAAAACTCTCATCCTCCATAATAAATACATGCATGATAATGACTAGTAGGTGGTAAATTGTTATTACTCTTACTACTGTCTAGATCTGGGTAGGAAATTGACTTCCTGCCCTGTGAAAATTTGAGATGTCAAAAAACGTTCTCTCTCAAATCAGGAAGAAAAATTAAAATCTGAAATAATGTTACAAACCAAAAATTTGGGGAAAAGAAGCAGTTTAACCCAACTGAAACATTTTATTATGATTATTTTGAAATGTTTTATTTCAAATTTGACAATTAACTTCACACAAAGAAACATACTTCAGTTCTAAAACATCAAAACATCAAAACTCTTTTCCAAAATATTTTTCAAGTCAGGCAATCGGTGGTAAACACATTTTGTTAGAAGAGTACAAACCAATGCTCCTACTACCTTTCTAAGAATTGCACACATCCTCTTATATTTGTCCTATCTCTTATGCCCTAACTCTGGCCTGCTTGTTTGTTTGTTCCACTTGTAATATCTTGCTTTTTGAATGTAATTGAATGTATTTGGCCTCTATGACTCCCTGTTGGGGCCCTGAGGTTCTTTTATATCCTGTACCAAGAAACAGTGAACTAAGAGAAAAAGAGCAACGAAGATGGGTCCTCTAAGCTTGCTTAGAGAGAACTTTCTGGAGCAGCTACTTTTGAGAACTATAGAGATCTGGTCCTCCAAGAGCTAGAGGGGCTAAGAGCAGCCTTGATCTGCCAGATAAAAATATTTTTTTGGTCTTTGCAGTACAATTCCTGACTGGGACTAGAGGAACAAAGAAGAGGGTTCCTTTCCAGTCAAAGGAGCCTAACAATTCAGGAGGCATGAGACTGGCTGAGCTTACATAGCTGGGGTTGCAGAGAGAGAGAAGACCTGAGGACTGTGGCTCTGAGACAGTACTGAAGATAAAAGGGCCTGGGAAAGAGTAGTGACAGGTTAGCATGTGGGTGATGTATATTGGATCCCTAGTTTGAAACCTAGAGTGGTTGGTAGACCTGGGTTCCCTTTGAGCCATAGCTAAAGGGACAGATCCTAAGAAGGGGATAGAGCTTGTCTGGAAGCCCAGATAAAAAGATAAATTTACAGGATTGGGAATTGTGACTGAAGAATCTCACAAGGGCAAATACTCTTTTTGTTTATTGGATTCTTTAATACTTCAGAAGGGTTTCATTCAGACTTTGTGACTTGGACAGAGGGCTAAGCCACTGAAGACAAGCAAAGGTCAGCCAGTTGCCTGCAAAGGTCATCAGAAATGAGACAAAGGACTGTGGTATCACACGCAGCCACTTGGAACACCTCTAGTTACAATATCTAGTTAAATTATTCATAGTTTTATGGAGACTACAACTTTGAGACACAGAAGAAAAGTGTCACTATAGCTGTGTCTACGTTAGAAATTTTAGTTCGGACTTGCTAGTCCGAACTAAAGAAGGCCAAGGTTAGTTCGAACTTTTTTGAACAGCTTTCTAGTTTGAACTAATTGCGCATTCTAGTTTGAACTAACATTTTAGTTTGAACTAGAATGTGCAGCTAGTTCGAACTAAGGGTTTAGTTCGAACTTTTTAAGTTTGAATTAAGCCTTAGTTCATGTCATGCCCGTGCAGAAGTCCAAACTAGCCAGGGGTACTTATTACTCTGGACAAAGCTTTGCGTAGTCTGAACTAAGAAATTTCTTAGTTCAGATGACGCAAAGCTTAGTGTAGCCAAAGGCTAAATTAGTCCAGACTAAGCCCACTAAGCAACTAGCATAATTATTTATACACAGGCAGGTACAATCTGAAGCACAAGTGAGAAAACAGTCTTTGCTTACAGAATCATCACTATCATGGCCTGAAAACCCAACTGAAAGGTAGGGTACGCATGACAAATTGAAACTCCTATTCTATAGAAACAGATTATTCAAATTACTGGCTAGCCTGTATTGGCCACATTCTGAAAGATCTTTAACTCATGGCACTTAAACAAAGAAAAAAACAACAGAAGAAGGTATTTAGGCAGAACGTATATCTACACATTAGTTTTAGAAAGATTTACAACTGAATATGAGAGAGATCATTTGCATCTGTTAAATGCTATATAGGTATTTAGAGATCATTTTTAAGATTAGGAGAATATGTGACTAGATCCTGCTATTACAGCACCATAACCAGCACTACAGAGCAGTGTGGTCTCTTTCAAAATATAAAGCTGCTGATGCTGAACTACTGAATGTTTTATAGATTTATTAAGAAAGAAGATTTCAGAATATGACAAGATAATATTATTGCAGTTTAAATAATACCTTCGAAATCAGTCATCACCAGCTGCAAGGAATGATTTGGGAGGATAATAGCTTGCTCAATAAAAGGAAGTTAACATGCTTAAATCACTGTACTGAAAACCAGATTAGATGCTGTTATTACTAATGTTCTTGCAGTAAAGTGGCCAACAGCAATTTAGATAAATGTGGGAACTGATCCGAGAGAGAGAGAGAGAGAGAGAGAGAAACCTTTAGTGTTGGTCTGGAGATAGGACCAACAGCACTTTGTTCTGATGTGTAACAGGATCATCTCTGTATCCAAAACTTTTTATGGGCCTGTTCAGATTTACACATTAGCTTTTCATGTGGCATGAGATTTTAGGAAGTGTTTGGTGTGGTCTCTGATTATACTGTGGTTAATAGTTAAAATGATAGTATTTCAATAGGAGCAGAATTAGCTAGTGCTGAGCGCTTTTGAAAAACTTATATACTGTGCTCATCTCCATAATTCTGAGACCACAATGGATATGCTGCTACCCATTTCTGGGACAGTTTGAGCTGAAATTCTACTACAGTAATCTTGTTAAGCCATGGAACAGCACTGCTTGTACCATACAGGCAGATTTTTAATGGTAGATTTTGAAACAGAAGAAGACTTTTGATAGTCTTCATTAGAGGAGAGAGATGATATCTCACACTCAAATTCTTGATTATGATGGGTTCTCCCCTCCTGCCCCCAAGGGAAAAAAGCCCATTATTGTGCACTGACTATGATAAGAGGTTGTATTAGATTGCATGTTGAGTAGTAGAAATCACACAACATGGCCTTTGACTTAAGTTTTCTGTTGCATACACGGACAGTTCTCCTTCAAGACCAGTTATTTTCCTTGCTTTCCCATGCATGTTTCTCCCACAATTCTCCTCTCATTTTCCCACCACTTCCAGTTGACCATAGTCCACAGACAGCTTAACATACAGATGAGAAGGCTGAGAAAAGAAAACTGAATAGAAGAGTATAAAATTCATCCACACTGGCTACATATGAGGATCTACATATTTTTTCACTACGAGGTGGTTCAGTACAAAGGGTAACTCAAATACACAACATAATAAAACCCTTTCTAGCATCAGTCATGCACAAATAAAGTTCTTGGGCAGTGACTGAGAACTGAGTGATTTTGAATTGTTTCTTCTCCCTGTTTTCAGAGAAACCTAGAAGGAAATAATAAAACAGATGTCTTCAAAGATGTGAAAGCAAAGCAAGACAAAGTTCATTATTTTCAAAAGAGAGAGGTCAATTCAGAACTTTCACAAAAGGGATGGACAGAATTCTAGAAATGCCTGGTATGAATTTTGGCCCATTGAAACAGGGGCTATGTCCACACATACATCGTTATTTTGAAATGAGTTATTTCTAAATGAATTATTTTGAAATAAAGTCCTTATTTTGAAATAAGTTAATTCAAATTAAGAGAGAAGCTCAAAGCGAAATAGCATATCCAAACACAGGACTTGCTATTTTGCTTTAGGAGAGGGGCACCATGGCCGCCTCCCTGGGCCATGCCCCCACCCAATATAGGCTAAAAGGAAGGCACCCTGGGAAGGAGAAGGGCAAAAGTGTTATTTTGAAATAACAAGTCCGAACAGTGTTATTTCAAAATAACCATTTCAAAATAACAGCCACTTTGATTTAAAGGACGTTTAAGCTATTTTGAAATAATGGCTTTTATTTTGAAATGACAGAGCCTGTCATTTCAAAATAAGAATACGTCATGTGGACCTAATCTCTTTTATTTCAAAATAACCAGTGTTATTTCAAAATAAAAGCGACGTGTGGACATACCCAGGTTGTCTGCAAATGAAGGAAACAGCAGATAAATGAATGAATATCAAATGGACAACCATTGAGGGACCCGCTCTTATACGTGAAACTACCCAAAAGATGGAGATGCCCAGAAAAACCTATGCCTTCCAACTGAAAAAGAGGCAACTTAAACAGTGGCCCAAACATTTTCTTAAACTAATTGGGTATCCATCTTCAGAAGGAGAAGAGGCCCGTTAAGGTTATATTTCCTTCAAATAAATGTCATGATTTGTCTAAAAGCACATCATATATATGTTTTATGTCTAAGAGAAATTACAAGTTGTCAGTGCTTCGGTCAGAACATTAGAGATGCTGTTCTTCAAGCACTGCTCACATCATTCAGTTACAGGAGTCTATATGCTGCAGCGCACAGTTGGCCAGAAAGCTTTTTTGCCCTAACCTGTCAGAGCAGGGTCAGTGGCCAGTGTCCCCCCACAGCCATGTGCATTTATGACTCTGATCCTCCTCAGTTCTTTCTTTCTGCTCTCAGCAATGGTATTGGAACAGCCCGTTCTTGCATTTGTGCAAGTGCCTGTCTCAATGTATGTTTAAGAACCAACCATTTAATTTGGAAGATTTATTCATGGACATCATTCTTCCATGATCTGGTGTCTCCACCAAGTCCACTCAACAACTGGAGTCTGAACATCGCTCTGACCCGCTGCCAACCATTCCGGGCTTCAGACTGTGCGTGGGCTGTTGCAAGGCCTTCCCAGAGAGTGATCCTCATGAGATGTGCCTAAAATGCCTGGGTGAGGCCCACTGGGCTGATAAATGCTCCATCTGTAGCTTTTTCAAGTGAAGGGAGCCAAGGCTGTGTACTATAGCTTCGGAGCAGGCACTGCAGCCAGTGCCCAGTACACCTGGGGCACCTAAAGACCTGCCAGCACCGCTTGCTAAGTTGGCACTGGAACTCAAGAAGTCATGCTCGGGGTTGGACTTGGCACTGATGCATCAGAGCTGGTCAAGCTCCCCATTGCCACCCTCCTCCTGCGGGAAGAGTTTGAAGCCCATGCCTGTGCTGTCCACATCAGCGGCCTTCCAAGTGGCAAAGGGTCTCCTCCAGCTGCCAACTCCAATGCCTTCCAAGCCCTCAAAACCTAGAGTGTGGTCCTTCACTGGCATAGAGGTCAAGTAAGAGCCCATCCACTCCCCTACAGGTTACAGTGTCCCCAGAGTCCTCTCTAACACGCTCCAAGCTGGAGTATGAAGAGGAAGGGGAGTATCTGACTTTCTCCCAGGAGACCACGAGCTCTCCATCCCACGCTCACAAGGCTCCAGATGCGTGAGATCCAAGTCTGGCTCCTCTGATGCTTCTGGTGCTAAATCTTGGTATGGATGCTGACCATCGCCGGCACTGACCACAGTAGCCTAAAACCTGGCAGGGAAGTGTTGCCACAAGCAGTGCCCAACACCTCTGTGATGTGGGGGCTCCTGTATGGGCTCCACAGTGCAGGCTACCTCGGCACTGACATCAGCCCAATCTACATACCTGGCACTGACCAAAAGTGAGTGCCATTCACGTGAATGGCTTTCATTTTTGGTACGCTACAGATCGGTACCACCATGACAGAGGCCATTCCCCAGCGCATCAAGAATTGGCACCACATTTGTTTAGGGAATTGTCTATCCAATGGATGGACTGGTCCTCACAGGATGAGCCCATGACACCAGGCTTTTCCAGACCACCTTCCTTGACACCCTTTTACTCCTTGGGGGCCTCTAGGGAGGAATTTGACCCCAGCACTGACCAACCCCAGCACAATAGATTAAGGCTCCTTTCATCCTCCTCCCTAGATGAAGCTGCGTACCCAAGACCCCTAACATATAGGGATGACCCTCGTGCCCACCAAGACTTCCTGTGCTGTATGGCAGTGAACTTAAACATAGAGGTAGAGGTCATCAGGGAGGACTTTGGCCCCCTCTTTGATGTGGGTGATGTGGCTCCTCCCACCAGAATCGCTTTCCCCCCTCCATGATGGAGAGTATACAAAATTTCCAAGGCCCGCAGGCAAGCACCCTCATCAATACTGCCAGTGTCCAAAACAGCTGAACAAAAATATCATGTGCCACCAGAGAAATTTGCATTCCAGTTTAAACACCCCACACCTGGGTCCTTAGTGATTGAGGCAGTCAACCAAAAGGAGAGGCAGGGACAACTGGTTTCTAGTCCCAAGAATAAGAAGGCTAAGAAACTGGATCTCTTTGGGAGAAAGGTTTACTTCACCTCAGCCCTCCAATTCCATATCACCAACAACTAGGCACTTATCAGGCAATACATTTTTTAACCTGTGGAAATCTATGGACCAGTTCTGAGACCTAGTCCCTCGTGAACACCTCAGGGACTATGAGACTTTGGTTGAGTAGGGTTTGTTGCCCTCAAGCGATGTCCTTATGGCAACTTGGGATGCATCAGACACAGACAGCCATGATGTTACCTCAGCAGTCTCTAGGGGGAGGGCTGCCTGGCTCCAGGGGTCTTGCCTGTCATCCCAAATGCAGCAGGCTACACAGGACCTCCCCTTTGAAGGACCCATGCTGTTCATGGAATCTATGGATTCCAGGCTGCATGGGATGAAAGATGCTAGGGCCACCTTGAAGCCCCTGGGCATGTACATGCCATAAGTGGCTAGATGTTCCTTCAGGTCCCAACAGACCAAACAGCAGCCTCAACAGCAGCAGCAACACCACCAACAACAAGGGTCACACCAGAGGTCATACCAACAACCTCAGTGCCAATATGGGGGCCCTGACAGAGATAGAGGCCATGGGGGGGGGCTCCAGGCCTCAGTTGAGCAGTCACATGCCCTGCCAGGGGGGGGCGGCAGTTCCCTCTCTGCCAACCAAAGGCAGAGATTGTGATGCTTTGCTGGAAGGCTACCATGCTCCCACCTGTCATCTGCCACTGTTCAAAAACCACCTCAGCCTGTTTCTACATCAGTGGGCCACCATAACTTCAGACAATTGGGCACCGGACACAATATCCAGGGGATACTCCATCCAATTCAGATCCAAGCCCCATGACAGAAAACTGTCCTCTCACTCGAGACTTGGGGACCCATCTTACAACCTGCTACTGCAAAGGGAATGAAGAAAATTTCTATCCCTAGTGGCAATAGAAAGAGTCCCCAGAAAAGAGCAGGGGAAAGCGTTTTAGTCCTGTTACTTTTTGGTTCTCAAGCCAAATGGTGACCTGAGGGCAATCTGGACCTCAGAGCTTTAAACAGACACCTAAGGAGAATAAAGTTCCACATGGTTTCCCTGTCACAAATCATCCCAGCCTTAGTACCCAGGGCCTGGTTTGTGGCCCTCGACATCAACGTTGCTTATTTCCACATAGTGATAAGACACAAACACAGAAGGTTCCTCCCTTTCATGGTGGGAGGGAAACACTTCCAGTTTACCTCACTTCTGTTCAGTCTTTCCCTGGCCCCCAGAGTATTCACCAAGTGCATGGTCTCTGTGGCAGCCTACCTGAGGAAGTGAGGTGTAAGGATATACCCTTACCTCAACAACTGGCTAATGAAGGGAAAAATCCAAGTACCAGGTGAGGCACAGTGTTAAGTTAATCAAGCTACTGTGCAAAAGACTGGGACTCTGGATAAACTTAGAAAAATCCAAGCTCTCCTCAAAAAGGAAAATAGAATTTATAGGGGCTCTCCTTGACTCAACAAAAGTGAGAGCACCCCTGCCCCCATCAAGGTTTCAATCCATTTGCATCATCATTTTGGACCTTCATGAAGCCCTGTTCACTACAGCCAGGAACTGTCTCCAGCTCCTGGGATACAAGGCAGCCTCCATGTCTGTGATAAGAATGGTCCACCTGTGAATGAGACCCTTCCAGCTCTGGCTAGCCACAGTGTTTTACCCTCACCAGCACCCACTGAACTAGGTGCTCTCCATTCTGTCCAGGGTCCTGACAACACTGGAAATCTGGCAGGACCCACACTTCGCCTTCGCGGGGATCCCCTCTGAAACCTCCAACCCTTCAGTGACTCTAATCACAGATGCCTCAGACCAGGGTTGGAGGGCCCATATTGCGGGGGGAGCCTATCAACGCAAGGGATCTGGTCACTCGAGGAGAGTTCCGTACACATCAATGTAAAAGAACTTAGGGCAATTCACCTGGCATGTGGGGTTTTCCTGGACTTAGTGAAGGGGAAAACAAGCCTGGTCCTAACAGACAACACAGCTAACATGTTCCATACAAACCACCAATGGGATACCTGCTCACCTGCCCTTTGCAGGGAGGCTCTCAACCTCTGGGAACTGGCCCTGAGACACAACTTTACCCCAGTAGCAGCCCACCTACCTGGGGCTAGCAATGACAAAGTGGACTCACTGAGCAGGGAATTTCTCTCACATCACAAGTGGTTCCCTGCATGTGGAGGTAGTGAGTTACATTTTCAGCCTGTGAGGCATGCCCCAAATGGACCTATTCACAACATACCAGAACCAGAAGTGTCCCCAGTTCTGTTCACTCAGGGGACAGGAGAGGCGCTCACTATCAAATACTTCCTGATTTGTGTGTGGGGGGGCTGCTAATGTATGTGTTTCCCCCCCTCTCTCTAATTCACAGGGATGGAGATAACATAATATTGATAGCTCTGGCCTGGCCCAGACAGCCCTGGTACTCAACACTATGGGACTTGTCGTTAGCCGCCCCTCTTCACCTCCAATATAGTGTGGACCTGTTGACACAGAATTCAGGCTGCCTACATCACTCGAACCTGCGTGTGCTACACCTAACAGCCTGGCGGCCATGTGGCTAAATGAGACTGAGAGACACTGTTCAGAAAGGGTTAGGACGCTACTAATTGATAGCAGAAGACTTTCCACTAGGGCCACTTATACTGTGAGATGGAAGTGGTTCTTCCTTTGGTCACGGGATAGAGGGATAACCCCAGAGTCAGCCTCAATCCAATCTATACTCAACTACCTCCTACACCTTAAAGATAAGGGCCTTTCATTCCCCCCCCCCCCTTTAAGATACATTTAGCAGCAATCTTGGCCCTCCATGAAAAGGTGGAAGGGGTTTCACTTTTCTCATGTCCCATTTCCACTAGATTCCTAAAAGGAATTGAGGGGACCTACCCGCAACCCAGAGATCCTACTCCACAATGGGACTTAAATGTGGTGCTTCATGACCTGATGGATCCATGAGCCCTTAGACTTTTGCACTGCTTTGGTCATATCCTGGAAAGTGGCCTTTCTGGTGGCCATAACCTTGGCTAGATGGGTATCGGAATATATGAGGTTCTTTGCAGACAAGGTGCTACGTCTATGGCTGTGTCTACACGGCACTTTTATTTTGAAATAACACTCGTTATTTCGAAATAAAATAAATTAGGTCTACACGACGTTTTCTTATTTCGAAAGGACCGATCCCATCCTTTCGAAATAAGAATCATCATTTCAAAAAAGTAAAACCTGCCCCACCCCCCCCCAAACAGCCGTTATTTTGGAAGGGATATTTCGAAATAAAGCTGTTTAGACCTGTTCTTTCGAAACAAGACTGTGTAGACCTCTTGTTTTGAAAGAGCTGTTTCAAAACAACAGGTCCAAGCGGCTTTATTTCAAAATATCCCTTCCAAAATAACAGCCGTTTGGATTGCAGGCTTTCCCTTAATTCGAATTAACATTTTGTTAATTCGAATTAATTTATTTCGAAATAAGGATTTTATTTCGAAATAACTCATTTCACAATCCTTATTTTAAATAACAATGCATGTGTAGACATAGCCTACGTGTACCCAGCCTTTCTCCCTAAGGTGGCTTCTGTCTTCCACCTGAACCAGGACATCTGTTTCCCAGTGTTCTACCCAGACCCTCAGGTTACAGAGGAAAAGGAAATGGCATACTTTAGATGTCAGGCAAACACGCCTGGTCTATATTGAGCATACACACCTGTTTTGCAAGGCATCCCAACTATTTGTTGCAGATGTGGAAGGTAGAAGAGGCCAGTCAGTGAAAACTCATTGTATTTTGACATGGATAGTGAAATGTGTTAAAGACTGCTATGAAAAGTCAAATATGCTCCTCCTGGGGAGCGTCTGGGCACATTCAATGAGAGTGCAGGTGTCTGCAATGGCCTTCCTTGTGCAGGTCCCAATCCAGGAAATTTACAGAGCAGCAATGTGGTCATCAGTACACACCTTCATGATGTGCTACGTAATTGACCAACAGGCCCAAGATGATGTTGTATTGGGCAAAGCGGTGGTCAAAGTGGGTAAGCTATAACTCCACCCACCATCCTAGGTACAGCTAGTGGTCCCCTGTAACTGAATGATGTGAGCAGCGCTCAAAGAATGGTGGTTTACCTGTAGTAACCATCCTTCTTTGAGATGGGCTATTCAGATCACTCCCTCTGTCCCCACTACTCGGAGTTGGCAAAAAGAAGGCACTGAGGAGGGTCAGGGTCATACAAATAGCTGTGCACACAGCACAGAGGGGGCATTGGCCACTGACTGTGCTCTGACAGGCTAGGCAAAAAACTTTCTGGCCAATTGTGCTCTGTGGCATGTAGCCACCTGTAACTGAATGTATGTGAGCAGCCCATCTCGAAGAAGGATGGTTACTAATCCACCGTTTCCTTGATGCTAGGTTTTTCATTTTGCCAGGATAAGGATAGTAGGATTTTCTCCTCAAGAGGATAACTGTACAGATTTCTGCATGCATTCAGTATTAATGTGACACATGATCATTTAGTTTTCCTTGCAATAGTCCAAAGAACTCTGCTACTTTAGAATGTACAAAGCCACAAGGAAAATAGCATGGAGTTTATCATGGGTATTGTGATTGTATTGCCTCTCCAAATAGCACTACGACCAGGGATTAAAATAGAGGGCAATGGACAATTCTGTAGTTTTAAAAATCTCTGATATGGTTCTTTCACACTAAAGAGCGATGACGATAAAACATGTTTGGTTCCCCACAGCAGTACTGCCCAGATTTGTTCGTATAGATAACAAAGCGAGATGGCTTGTATGAGCTTGATGCATGCACATGGATTATGGTCAACACATAATGATGGTTGATGAAGCCTCAATAAAAGTAGGTATTGTGATGATTAAACAGTAAATCTTAAAAAGCAGTCACAGGCATGGTTACATTTAAATGAAATGTGATTATATATATGGATTTTAAATCTGAATATTATATTCTTAAGCAAAAACTGTAGACCCCTACAGATGTGGGATTACTATTAGTAGTAGATGAACCAAAAAAGATTAAATAGTTATTTTTGGAGTTTTGCAGAACAAAGTTGACAAGTCATACTTCATTCAAACTGTTTCAGCCCTGGTTGTGAAACACTGGTGTAGAAATCTCAGTATTTCGATTTCTGCTCATCTCTGGAACCAGGAACTGCAGAGATACATAAAAAATGAAAAATCAATGTAAAATACTATGGATCATTTTCAGGCTTCAGTAATGTTTGGGTGTGGTACAAATCTGATTCAGAGAGCATAAAGAAGGAAACATGATGAGAGACAGATGAAAAGAAGACGACTAGAAGGAGGTCCAGATAAGCAAAACTTTACTTATTTTATACTTTTATCAAAATAATAATGAGACAAAGCCTTGAAGGCCTTTCTCAGTTTCTACTTACAGCTGGTCTATACTAAAAGTTTTGCTGGCATAGCTACGTTGGTCAAGATTCTGAGGGACAAATCACACCTCTCCATCCAACACACGTATGTACACAAAATTTTTGCTCTGGGAATTGGTCTAAACTACACTGCCAAAAGTTATCTTTTGTCAGTATAAGATGGATCTTAACTAGAAGGGTTTGTTGGTGTAGCCTTCCGGTGTAGCCCAACCCTCAGTGCCTTTGTAGTTGAAATGCTATTAACTTCCATGGAAATTTTTTGTGGGCTAGTGTTAGATAAAAATTAAAGGATAGATTGTGCAGCTTTAAGTCCCAATGCTTTGTGAATTTACTTCCTACAACTAGTCATTGTTATTTCTTATGGGAGTTAAACACTTATTAACGTGAATTGAAAGATGCATAGTCTAACTCAGAATAAAGATTCCAGGCCAAAATCTCAGCTGAGGTCATTTATTTGTACCACTGTTGGTTAGCGAACATTTAATAGTAATACCACAGTATTTTCTTAATGAGTATGGGCATAGTCATGTAACTCTTTTAGCAAAGCTGAGTTGACATTTGTGAACTTTAATGTACAGTATAATAAACTGATTTTGATGCAATGGCATTTTAGTACCTGAGAAAATAACAACTTTCTCTCATTATAAAATAATTTAAAAAACCACACATATATATCAATGATTCCTTTCAGAAATCAAACAATTCAACGTTAGAAGTCAACATCTTGTTGTTAGTGAATTTCAAGCAATTTTTTTTCCATGGAGATCTTAAGCTTAATTTCAATTCAATTTGATTTTTCTTCTGCTATATCAGTAATATTGTGCTGGAAGATTATACTACTGCCTCATACACAAGAGCACACCCTTGATTTTTTTTTTTTAAAGTCAGTGATCTCAATTAATCAGCCAAAAGTAAAGATGTGGATAAGATTGCATTATTCATGTGATTTCCCTTGATGACTTTGGACTATCTAAAAGAAACGGTGACATTTTTCTACAGTTCATAGTTGTTATAATGAATGCTTTCTGTGAGGTTGAAACCTGATGGTCCTGTGTGTATTTTTGGTGTCTTTTCTTTTATGTTTTAATATATTAAAATAAATGGGTCTTCAGTAATTAATTTTAAAATTTTGAAGAATGGCATTTGTACAATAGTGGATGTTACTGTTACTTATTTATATGTTTATTGTATGTGTTACAATAATACCTACATGATGAGTCTGGTTAACCCCTAACTCATTTTTATGTAATTAAAGTAAGCATGGCCAATTTCCATTAATCTTTTAGTTCATGGGATGATTCAAGATCAAAAATCTTTTACACAGGAGAGCATTTACATTTGTGGTTATGTTCACCTTTTCTGCTTGTGATACCTTTCTAATTAACATTTGAAAAACTTAAATGGAAAGGCTCTGAGCCATATTTTTAAATGTATTTAGGTGCCTAAAGATTCAAAGAGGCATCTACTAGGATTTTCAAGACTTCCTATGTGTCTAGCTTAGATTGATTTGAGTGAGAATTGGACATCTATAGTTATTTCTACACAAAATGGCTTAGTTTGGACCAGTAGCACTGATGCTATAGGGCACAGAGGGCATGTGCCCCAAGTCTCCACAGTGGTGCCCTGAGTCCTGCTGAGCAGCTGGAGCTGTCAGGGACATTTTAAATTTCCTGCCCTGTTCCACTCCCAGGCACATAGCCTAGGGTGGAGCAGGGCGGGAAATGTGAACAGTTGGGCTCCTCTTGTGCCTGTCCTGGAGACTCCAGTCCCTATTCACAGCAAGTAACTGTTGGGGTGAGGCTTGGGAGCTGGGCAAGGGTAGGGGCGGTTGGAGCAGCCTGGCTTGGGGCTGGCCTGGCAATGTTGTTACCAGAATTCAGGTACCAGGATTGTCTTGGTGCCGTCAGAGCCAATAACCACACCAAGGGTGAAAAGGTATTTGCTTTATTGCATTTGTGATCACAAATGGGTCCCCTGAATAAAGACAGAGAGACCCCGATTACAGCAAGAGTTTAGCCTTTTATATCCAGTTATATGTAATAAGCCATATAAGGTTACAGACAAAGAAATGATACATAATTGGCTAAAAGAAATTAAGGGGAGTGGGGAGGTAATGGATTTTTAGGGAGATGGGAAGTTATGGGAGTTCACAGAAAAAGGGAAGTAAGGGGGGTTTCGTTAGTGCCTGTCTGGTAAACAACATGATGTTTTTATCTAAAGGAAATGATTTCATTCTACAGCTTACAGGGTTCAGCACTATATGTCAGCTTTCAGCTTATAGAGTTCAGTACCATAGATCAGCTTACAATGTGACTCCGGATTGGGTTTGGGCCTGGCCCGAGGCTCTGGCCCAGCCCCAGGGGCCTATGTGCAACAATGTCTCTGATTTTGACTAGGCAAAGCTTAGTCTGAATGAATAAGTACCAATGTTAGTTCGGACTTACTCACTTAGTTCAAACTTTAGTTTAAACAAAGCGCATGCAATACATAAACTAAGGGTTAGTTCAAACTTAAAAAGCCATTAGTTTGAACTAGCTGTGTGTTCTAGTTCGGACTAAAACATTAGTTTGAAATAGAATGCACAGCTAGTTCAAACGAGAATGTCTGCTTAGTTTGAACTATCAAGTCCGAACTAGATTGCTGATGTAGACATAGTTTATGGGTTTTAAAGACTATTTTGGCCCTCCATTTCTATATTGTGAGAGCACAGTTTGAATGTAGAAAGCTAGACCAGTGACTTTTTGCAGTAATTACTTGGGTGATCTGGAAAATTTAGATAAATGCCCAACATTCTGGAAATTTATTACAATATATAGTAGCCTGCATCGTTGATCTAAAGCAACTCTTATGAGTCTTAGTATTAGCTGGTCAGGGATTTTTGATAAAGATTTTGTCATCAAAACCAAAACTTCTTGTGGAAATGTATTTGGGTCAACAAAAATTAAGATGAGTTTTCTTGGATCAGCAACAGCCACTATCTAAGACCAAATAACTTGCTGGTTAGGACATACAGGTGCGAGAAAGACAGGATCTTCTTGATTCAGAGCAGAATTATTAGGGCACAGGTTTGGGTTGCTGTGTTTGACAGCTTCAGCTAGCAGTAGAAGTTCATTTTATATCTTCAGGGATTTCTATAAAAACTCCTTCTGCCACAAAAGGTTCCTCTGAATGGGAAGAGTTAGTGGTAATACATGGCATTAATATAAGGAAAAAAGAGAGAAGGAGAATTTATAAGGTTAAAGTTAATTCTCCAGCAAAGAAGGCAACTCATTAGTTTTATGAAACAAGATTCTGATTTAGTCCACATGTGCCTAATGATTACCTTTAAGAGTGTCAGGAACGAGGCCTCCAGTATACAGTTAGTTAAAGGAATCTTCCTATGATGTTCATATTGTATGCATACTGAATGCTAAGTGTTAGGTTATGGGTGATTTATTATTTATAAAATGTTACAAACATAGTTTAAAATGTTTGGGAACATTTTAGTTTGTCACTTATTTGCACAAAATTTGAACCTTCAGTTTCTTTTACTAAAATACTAAAACAACAACAACAAAACAAAACAAAACAAAAAAACCCAACCCCCCCCCCAAAAAAAACAAAAAACACCCACCCTATAAATGTACATCTAACCAAAATGTAACCTGTTTCCCTTAAATAGTGACTGGAAGTGATTTCTTTAGTCAAAATACACTTGCAGACTGCAAATCTATCTTTAACTGCTTTAATAGATTCCTTCTCATTATACTGGTAGCTTGGAAATGAGAGAAGCTCTATTTGCATATGTAAATAGGTATTATAGTAAATGTGCTTAAGATATAATTTAGTTTTTTGGGCATAGCTGTCAGCTGTAAATCTCTGAACAGTTTATACACTTTTTTATGCAAAACGTTTTACCGCATTTTCCCCCTAAAACTTGTATGAATAGATTTTACTTACGTCTTGTGGTATATGCCAAATTATAGTACAATGAATAGAGATTTTTTTTAAAAATTCAGTGAAACAAATATTTACCTCATGTACATAGAGAGAGAGTAAAAAACTGAAGTCTAAAGTTAATATTGTATCTGGGCTCCCTCTGGACCATCAGTGTTTGTTGTGAGGAAATCATAGCTTTTCTCCTTACTTGGTAAACTTCTAAAGCAGGGGTGGCCAAACTTATGGAACTCAAGAGCCACACAAGTTGATTATTAAACCTTTGAGAGCCACACTGAGGCATGTAGCCTTCTCCTTTGAGCGCTGCTCACATCATTCAGTTACAGGTGTCTACGTGCTGCAGCGCACAGTAGCTCAGAAAGTCTTCAGCCTTAGCTTGTCAGGTCAGGGCACACGGCCAATGCACCCTCCATGCTGTGACCACGGCTATATAGGTGACCGTGACCCTGACCCTCCAAGTTCCTTTTTCCGCCCTCAGCGATGGTTTCGGATCAGCCATGAAACTTGCGTAAGAAGGTGCCTGCTGCTAGTTTCAAGATGCCTGGTTTCAAGCCATGCTAACATGCTACAAAGCTTTCCTGCTGAATTATCTGCACAAAAAATGCCTCACATGCCTTGGTGAGTCCCATCTCACTGAGAGGTGCTCCCTCTGCCAGTCCTTCAAAAGGAGGACTCACAAGGATAGAGAGCTGTGCCTCTGGTCCCTTGCCAGGAGCAGCGTGCAAGCCTCTGATGCCACCCTAGCCCTGAGTGCTACGCCAGCCCACCCATTGGCCCAGGCGCTGAAGCCCCGGGACTGATCTTTGGTGCTGAGCCTAGAGTCTCGGTCAACACCCCTGTCGGTACCGGTGGGGCACTGAACATCGTGGTCGCCAAATCAACCTGGCACCGAACCCAGGACCATACCGCTAGCGGCACCGCTGACCCCGCAGGCCTCCACATTAGTGCAGGTGCACCCTCCGGCCTGCATACCGGCACCGTGGAAGAACACCGGTTCAACGCCAACTGCAGCACCAGAAGTCCAGTCAGCACAGCGAGTGGCTCTGCCCACCAAGCCGGTACCGCCCAGGCCGCTGCTGGCACCGCAATCCGGCACCAGGGTCTGCTCTTCCAACCTGGTGCCACCCAGCCTGGTTTCAGTACCGCATTTAGCTGAGGACTGCGCTCCGGGCTCCTCCCCACACTCCTCCTGAGACGTGTTGGTGCTGTGCTCCCAAGCCGTGGGGGCTCCCTCCCACGGATCGGCGTTGACTTCACCTCCGGCCTTGGTAGGCTCTTCTCTTCTTAAGATGGTAATAAGGGTATCAGAACGTCTAGGGAAACGGTGCTGTAAGCGCTCTCCCTCGCCCGTACCCTGTTGCAAGAATGGATCCTCGGGGCCACCTGAACCAATGGGGCCCTCCCCCTTGGGTACCACACCACAACCTAGTTGGGGCCGGTGTCCTCTGTGCCACCTGGGGGTCAGAGAGTCCTTTAATGACTGGTCACATCACTGGCTAGACATGGCTGCTGCTGAGACTTTGGCCTCACGGTACTGCTCCATCCGGTCCTCCTCACAGACCATGAATTCAGACTTCTTGGATGACTAGCCCGATACCAACTCCACACGTTGGAGTAGATCGCGGGCCCACTTCTCATCTTCGCCTGATGAATACACCTTTGAGAGACTGATCGACTGTAACGAGGACTCTTGTGCCAACCAGGAGTTGCTACGCCGTATGGCAGCCAACCTGAACCTGGAACTCGGGGTCATCCAGGAGGAATAGAATCCCCTCTTTGACATCGGCTGGAGGGCTCCTCCTGCTAAGGTGTCTGTACTGCTCCACGCAGGGGTATACGGCATCATCAGAGCACACTGGCAAACCCTGTCCTCGATCCCTCCAGTGTCCAGAGTCGCAGACCGCAAGTACCATGTCCCTCAGGACAAGTCCTCTTTTCTGTTCCAGCACCCTGCTCCAGGGTCACTGGTTGTCAACACCATGAACCAGAAAGAGAGGCAAGGCCAACTGGATTCCACCCCTAAGAACAAGGAGGTGAGGAAACTCGACCTCCTTGGCAGGAAGGTTTACTCCACAGCTGCCCTTCAGCTGCTGTTACTGAAAAATTCTCAATGAGGACCCACTCAGGTGGTCTACCTGAGTGGTAACTGCATCTTCAGGAGGTTCGTGCCCACAGCAGGTATCTTTCACCCTGTCACCCCAATCTCTTTCTGCGAGGTCACCACACCAGAGGCAGATAATCAGTTAAACCACAAGAAGTTTATTGGCAAGGGAAGAAAAATGGAGTGAGGATACTTTAACTTGGATAGGTATGGGTAACACAGTGAGGTAAGTATTATTAGAACAGGAACAGGAAACAGATCTTGTAGACAACAATCATAGAACTCTATTTGCCTGGTTTCTAGGAGTTATACCCTCTTTAAATTCACTTCCAATGCTCCCCTCCTAATAACATTCTCCTTTCTTGTTTTACAGGATATTTTGAGGTACCAAGGAGCCCTTCCAGATCAGAAGACCAGGTGGGTAAGTAACTCTACACCCCTTCCCTTTTCCTTTTGGAGTGTTGAGTGACCTTCACTCTGAGGATATTATGTGCCACCTCATTCAGGTGGGCCTTACACCCACCCTTGTACACTTGGGTACAAACTGTGACTCCATCCCTGTGGGAGCTTACACCCACAAACCCCCTTTTTAGTTACAATTAGGTCTTCAGCTCAGTTAGCTGCTGGTCTGACCACCCTTGGTGACATACCCCTGTCGTCCTTCATCTGCTGGTCTGGACTTGGGTCATCTGCTTCAGGGCTCCTCTGCCCCTGGTGTCCTGACACAAAAGTCCTTCACCCCTAAACTAAGTCTCTTAGGCAGAGCAGCTTTGAAGACAATATCCTGGCCACTGCCTCTTTGGGGTCTTCCTCTCTGGGTCGTGGCAAATCCTCTTCTGCCTACTATCTGGGGAATTGGTGTCCAAACCTCTGATTCAGAGAACCAGATATTTGAACAGACTTCAGTTCCTAATTCCCCAGGGAGGCTTCAATAGAAGTCAAGGATGTCTTCCTCAAGGAGTCTGGAACCTAGGTTTCTCTGGTGTAGAGCGCAGCGTGAAGCCCTGAGCCCAGGCGGGAAAAACCCTTAAATATGGGGGCCCCAGCCAATCCGGAGGGCTCGTTGTGCATCCCTTTTTCACGCGCTTGACAGTCTTATGGCATGACACCAGATGAGCTCTGGAAAGTTCCTGTCAGCCATAAGCTGTCTCTAGGCAGATCCCCCCTGTTTGGTTGACTGCCAAGAGTCCTATGTTGTTACTTATGTAACCACTGTTCACAGCTTATGCTGTACTACACTAAGCGAACACACTAAGCAAGCCAGCTGCTGCTGGGGAGCCGCAGAACAAGTATTTAACAGCGAACATAAACAGTATAAATTAACATAGCCAAACCAAATCATAACAACATTCTTATCCATATTATTTTATAACATTCACCATACTTATACATGACAACATAAAGACATATGGAGGTAAGTATAACCTAAATGTCTAAAATTTCTTTTATCACTGTGCGTAGCAAACAACTCGGCCCTTATGACAAGGTATATCTTTAACCTCTGGAATGCCATGCAAGGCTTCCATGCTGTTATTCTGAAAGATCATCTTAGGGACTTCGACACAATGCTTGAAGAAGAGGAAATGGCATCCAGAGACGCACTGATGGCCATCTGGGATACCGTGGACACAGTCATCTGTACAATGGCATTGGCGGTAGTAATACACCGTTTGGCCTGGCTACAAGGCTCAGGCCTACCTCCGCAGCTGCAGCTCATTATTCAGGACCTCCCACTCGAAGGCCCTGACCTCTTCACTGAGTCCACGGATGCAAAGCTCCATGGCATGAAAGATTCATGGGCCACACTCCTGTCACTGGGAATTTACACCCTGCAACCTAACAGATGCTCTCTAAAACCTCGTCAACTCCTCCAACAACAACTCCAGCAGGTAAAACAACAGATCCAACTGCAGAGTACATCCCTGAGGTCCCTCTCCTTTTCCCAGTGCCACCTTGGGGACATGGACAGGGACAAGGCCCATTCAGGGAAGAGCGGGAAGTCCCATGTCCTCCAATCGGATAGGCGTAGGCAGGCCTCCGAATGCTTGTTGGGGAAGAAACAGCACTTTTGACAGTTACCTCATGGCTGGCAAACCCATGAATCAACCAGTCCCTAACTGCTTACATCGTTTCACATACCACTGAGCCAATATCACATCCAACTAGAAGGTCCTCGAGACAGGTGTGGAGGGGTATTGTATTCAGTTTCTTTCAATTCCTCGGGACAGAAAACCACCCCCTCGCTCATCCCTCAGAAACCAGGAGCTGTCCTAGCTTCTCGAGATCGAATGCCAAAAACTCCTCTGCCTTGGAGCCATAGAAAGGTTTCCCAAGCGGGACTGGGGAAAGGGCTTTTACTCCCGATACCTTCTGGTCCCAAAATCCAATGGGGACCTTCAACCCATTCTAGATCTCAGAGATTTAAACAAACACATAAGGAGAATGAAGTTCCGCATGGTTTCCCTATCACAAATCCTTCCATCTCTGTCTCCTGATCTGAAAGACGCCTACTTTCACATAGCCATAAGGCCTCACCACAGGCAGTTCCTAAGGTTCAGGGTGGCAAACAACCATTTTCAGTTCACCTCTATTCCTTTTGGGCTGTCCCTGGCCCCCAGGGTGTTCATGAGGTGCATGGCACCAGTTGCGGCATACTTGTGCAGACGAGGCATAAGAATTTACCCCTATCTAGACAACTGGTTAATAGTTGGGAAATCAAGCTCCCAAGTAGAGCTCCATGTGAAAGCAGTAGTGAGGCTCTGCAACTATCTGGGCCTCCCTATAAACCAGGAGAAGTCAAAGCTCCGTCCATCCCAAAACATAAAGTTCATAGGGGGGCGACTAGATGCCCACAAGGGGTTAGCATCCCTACGTCGCTTCAGATTTCGGTCCATTTGCACCATAATTTAGGAGCTGCAAACGTCTCCCATGACCGCAGCTCGACGGTGCCTGCAGCTCCTCGGTTACATGGCAGCCTCCACCTCAGTAATCCAGACGGCACGCCTAAGGATGAGGCCTTTCCAAATCTGACTTTCCACGGTGTTCCACATATGGAGGGACTCCCTGAACAAGGTACTGTCTGTTCCCCAGGACACCCTGGGGACACTTCAGGTTTGGAGGGATCCCCACTTCGTTATGGGGGGCATTCCCTTCAAAGACCTCAGGCCCTCAGTGTCCTTAATAATGGACTCCTTGAACACAGGGTGGGGGGCCCACATCTCTGGGGGCCTTTCTACTCAGGGGCTCTGGTCTCAGGCCGATGGTCTTCTCCACATAAATGTGAAGAAACTAAGGGCCAACAGGCTAGCCTGCTTGACCTTCCTAGACAAGATACGGGGCAAGTTGGTCTGGATCCTCACGGACAATACCACAGCCATGTTCTACATGAATCAGTGGGGTGGGGAGGTCCGCTCTACACCGCTTTGAGAGGAAGTGCGCAAACTCTGGGAATTGGCCATAAGGCACAACTTCCTCCCTGTGGCCTCCCATCTACCTGGGGTGGACAACAGGCTGGAGGACTATCTAAGGAGAAAGCCACTTTAGAACCATGAGTGGTCCCTTCACGGGAAAGTGTTCTCCCTCCCGGTACACAAATGGGGTCTCCCCCAGATAGACTCGCAAATGCCACCAGTTCTTCTCCTTCAGGGGCCAGGAGGAGGGGTCCCTCACTGATGCCTTTCTCATCAACTGGTTGGGGCCCCTGATGTATGCGTTCCCGCCGGTTCCCCTACTACAGAGGGTGCTCCTGAAGATCGACAGGGATAGAGTGAACATAGTACTAATAGCTCTGGACGGGCTCAGATAGCACTGGTTACCACTCCTGCAGGACATGTCCACTGTGGGTGGACTTCCTGATGCAGGACTCAGGGTGCTTTTGGCACCCAGACCCGGGCCGCCTACACCTGATGGCCTGGATGGTCTCTGGCTCAGTGGGCAGGAGAGGCTCTGCTCAGACAGGGTTAAGAAGGTCCTGGTTGGTAGCAGAAGACCATCCACCAGGTCCATGTACACAGCCAAATGGAGGCGATTCTCCATTTGGACCTGGGGCAAGGGTATAGACCCTACATCAGCCCTGATTCACCTTATCCTCGACTATCTGCTAGACCTAAGGGAAGGAGGCCTTTCTCCTTCCTCACTGAGAGTCCATTTAGTGGCAATCTCTCCTCTCCATGAGAGTGTGGATGGACAAACAGTTTTCTCCCATCCCACCTCAATCAGATTCCTAAAAGGGGTAGAGAGACTTTTTCCCCAACCTCGTAAGCCCACTCCACTTTGGGACCTGAATATCATCCTCTGGGCAATGATAGAGCCACCCTATGAATCCTTGGACTCAGTGGCCCTCCTGGTCTTGTCCTGGAAGGTGGCTTTCTTAGTAGCAATCACCTCTGCCAGAAGGGTTTCAGAGTTAAAAGCCCTCTCCTTGGAAGCCCCGTACATGTGGTTCTACCTGGATAAGGTGGTTTTGTGTCACCATCCATCCTTCCTCCCTAAGGTGGCCACCCCTTTCCACCTTAACCAAGAAATTTGCTTCCCAGTTTTTTACCCAGATCCCCAGGTTACACAGAACCAGAGGAAGTGGCATACTCTGGATGTGAGGAGGGTGCTTCTAACCTATCTCGAGCGCACCCGACCATTTCGCAAGACCCCCCAACTGTTTGTGGCAGTCGCCAATCATAAGAGAGGTTTACCAGTATCTTCTCAGTGTATCTCCAAATGGATTGCGAACTGTATCAAGGACTGCTATGGAAGGTCAAGAATGCCCCTTTCTGGAACTGTTAGAGCCCATTCTACCAGGGCTCAGGCATCCTCTAGGGCCTTCCTTGCCAAGGTCCCAATCCAAGAAATCTGCAGGGCCTCTACGTGGTCATCGATTCATACCTTCACAACGCACTACGCTATCGCCCAGCAGGCTAGAGATGCTGCTGCTCTGGACAGAGCTGTACTCAGTGTGGGTAGACTGTAACTCCTCCCACCGTCCACGGGTACAGCTAGCAGTCACCTGTAAATGAATGATGTGAGCAGCGTTCAAAGGAGAATGGTGGGTTACTTACCAGTAACCATCCTTCTTTGAGATGGGCTGTTCACATACATTCAGGCCCCTCCCACCGTCCCCACTAACAGAGTTGGCGAGGGTATATGGGACTGGGAGGGTCAGGGTCATGGTCACCTATATAGCCGTGGTCACAGCATGGAGGGGGCATTGGCCGCGTGCTCTGACCTGATAGCTAAGGCTGAAGACTTTCCGAGCTACCATGCGCTGAGGCACGTAGACACCTGTAACTGAATGTATGTGAGCAGCTCGTCCCGAAGAAGGACGGTTATTGCTAAGTAACCCGCTGATACAGTATCTATTTTCTTCTTCATATTTTGGTTTCTTATTATTCAACGTCATGTTTAGAAGGACTTGTAAAATATGATTTAATGAGTAAACTGCGTTAGGGCCTATGAGAAAATCTGAACATGCCACGTTTCTGCCCCAGTCCCCAACCATGCTGCTGTTCCCCCACTGTGCCTGACCATGCCACCACTTCTCCCCACTGTCCTGACCCTCTCCCTAGACCCCAGGCCCTGATGCTGGCTCCCCTGGGCCAACCCCCACCCCCCAGGGCTCCTTTACCTAACCACTCCAGTGGCTCAGGACAGGTGATTTAAAACTCCTAGACTGGGGCTGCTTTCCTAAATTGATTTGCTGACATTCTTCCACGAACCATGCCTTTTCATTCAAGAGCTGCATGTGGCTCCTGAGCTGCAGTTTGGCCACACCTGTTGTAAAGCTACCTTGATAGCAATTATTTATTGAAGATGAAAAACATCAGGTAACTTCAAAATAGTCCAATTCCCATTTCCAAAGACAGTGCACATACCGTACAAATACTTATTCTTCTTAGGAAAATGTTTGTTTAATGTTCCATTTACATGCTGTTTTAATGTCTGATCCAACAACAAAATTAGAGCTTTGTAAATTGCCAGTGTATTTTGTGGAGAGAATGTTGAACACAGTTTGCATTGTGGGTAAGGAGAAAATGGATGACTATGGAAACACTGTCATACTGAGTACAGACAACATCTTTCTGGCTATGAGTTCAGAGCAAAAGTAAGATTTGACTTGAGCACAGTGGCCAATTCCATTTTCAAAAAGTCTAAATTGTTTTGAGGCTGATCACCAAGAACCAGGGGAGGTTCTGAGAACTTCAAATCCCATTGCAGCCAGATGGGCCAGAAGACTTCAGCAAGACAATTGCAAAGATGTATTTATGAAGAACATAGTTGGGAATGATATTCCTAAGTAAATGTAGTAGACCTTAATATTCACTGCTTCAGCAAAGTCACTCTTAACATAACTGTCTTCAAGGTCATACTACTTTTCATTTCTGTTCATTGCTTTGTAACTACTCTTTGAATTTTCACAAAAGCTTAGTGTTAATCTTCTACTCCAAATAATATATTTCCTTTTATTGTTTGTTCAGCAATGTTTATTGGGGGCAGTTTTACAGGTACTTTATTTCTTTCCCATTTCATCCCTTCCTGGCTTCAGAGTTTCATCATTTGAAGTTGCTGTGCAACACAAATGATCAACAGAAGACACCTGGATTGAAGGATGGTCAGCAATGCTCATTCTATTGCAAAGTGTACTCCATTGCCCACTTATGAAAGATAATGCCATGTTAAATATCTTATTCACAACCTTCTTAATCTGGCTTGTTTGCCATTTGGGATGTGTCAGCAGCAGTTTTTCTCTATGGTAGAAGGTTTTGTCCTCTTTGATAAAGCATTCGTTTTCCTCAATTTATGTGCTGCATATCTTGCCGTTCCTGTGAAGAAGAATGAAACCTTTGTGCCTACGCCTCTGAGCCTACATCTACACTTAGAAGGTTACTTCAAATTAACTTAATTCAAACTAATAATGATTAGTTCAAATTAAGTTAATTTGAATTAACATGGCCACACTAGAAACCGTAATTCGAACTAGCATGTCTGTACACAGGATTTGCTAGTTTGAATTATGTAGTGGGCATTATTGCATAAGGAAAATCAAGCCCTGCCTAATTCGAACAAACTGTTAGTTTGATTTAAACGGCTATATTGGGTTAATTCCAACTAATGAGTTTGAATTAACCATCACTTCAAAGTTAAACAGGTTTTTATAACTCCAAAGCTAGCTTTCATCAATTTGAACTAAGGCATTCCTTAGTCTGAATTAATGAAAGCCAGTGTGGCATGCATTTATTTAATTTGAATTGATCCTCATTAATTCAAATTAAATTGTAAGTGTAGCCATACCCTGAGAGATTCTACACCAGGGATTAATTGTCCCAGGAGCAAAGAGCAGGTTTACACTAGAAGTGCTACATTGGCACATCCGGTGAAGATGCCATATGGCAATGGGAGAGTGCTCTCCCCTCAGCATAATTGTTCCACCATCACAGGAGGTGGAAGTTTGTCAGTGGGGGGGAGCATCTTCCACTGACATAGCACTGATGTGGGCTGTGCTTCGGTTGCAGCAACTTATGTTGCTCAAGTGAGTGTCTTTCTCACACCCTTCCTTGAGTGATGGAATTTAGATTAACTTAACTCGTACTGGAGGTAGACCTGTCCTAAGTGATTTGTCCAAAACTTTCTAACAAGTCCCTGTTAGATCAATTTCTAAATACAAGACATTCCTAGTACGAGTTTTAGTTTCCAGCCTAACAATTACGCAATTCTGCTTCTTGAGAAGTATTAGTTTAACTGTGTTTTCCTGGAAAAACAGTCAGTCTATCATCAAGGACGTGTAAGTTTCATAAATACAGCAGATAATAAATTGTTTATTCATGGCAACATAAGTGAGAGATGTGAAGAGGTCATGTGTTGCATGGTACTAAAACCAGATATTCATAGTAAAAATAAGTATATGCTGAATGCTTCTTGAGGTTAGAAAATATAGTTGGTTCCCTTGCTTAACAAGAGTGAACCAGGTCCTCAGCTGATATATGTATATGGCAGTTTATACCAGCTAAGGATCTGCCCCACTCTTGTAGGAATGGGTTTGTTCACTTATGCCTTTCCTTAAAATTGATATAAATATGGCTTAATATCTCTTTAGTGGATGTAACATTTGCAAGATTTATCATTTTTCATATTTCTGTAGTGCTTCCTTCTGACTCCCACCGGTGTAGGGGCATTCCTAGATTACAAAGACAAAAGGATAATTGCAATCATCTAATCTGACCTGTATAAATAGGCCATAGAACTTCTCCATAATATTCCTAGAGCATCTTATTTAGGAAAAAATTCCACCCTTTATTTCACTGGAACAAACTGCAAATTATTCCAATGGCTGATGCCATCACTGTAAAAAATGTACACTTTATTTCTAAGTTTGAACTTGTCCAGCTTCAACTTTCAGCCATTGAATCATGTTATACCTTTCTCTGATAGACTGCAGAGCCAATTACCGTATACTTTTCCTGATGCAGGTTCTTGCAGATTGCAGTCAGATCATCTTTAATGTTTACTTTCTTATTTTAAATAGACAGAGCTCTTTGATCTATCACTAGAAGATTTCTTATCCTTTAATCATTTTTGTGACATGGCTCAGACCCCTCTCATATTTATCAGTATCTTTCTTAAATTGTGGACATCAGAACTGGATGCAATATTCTGGCAGCAGTTGCACCAGTACCAAATGTAGACATTAAATAATCTCTCTATTCCTGTTTATGATTCCCTTGTTTATGCATCCGAGGATTGTATTACCACATTTGGCCACAGCATAGCCTGAGAATTCACTTATCCACCTCCAAAAATCTTTTCCAGAGTCACTGCTTCCCTAGATAAAAGCTCCCATCCTGTGAATATGGCCTATACTCTTTGTCCATAGATGTATACATTTACATTTAAAAGAATTAAAACAAACATTGTGTCTTGAGTCCAGGTTACCAAGCTATCCATCTCCATCTCCATCAGTGACTTTTTCTCTTCATTACTTACTACTTTTTCCAATTTTTGTGTCCTCTATAAAATATTTAGTGATTTTTTTATGTTTTCTTTCAGGTCCAGGTGATAAAAATGTTAAATAGCATAGGGCTCAGAATCAATCCCTGTGGGGCTCCACTGGAAGCACACTCGCTTAATGATGATTCCCTCTTTACAATTGCATTTGGAGGCCTGCCAGTTAGCCGGTTTTTAGTCAATTTAATGGGTGCCATTTTTTAAATACATTGGCCTTTTTTTAATCACAATATTATTAGGCACTAAGTCAGACACCTTACACAAGCCTGGGTATATTATACCAAAAACTATTTCCTGTATCAATCAAACTTGTAATCTCATCAAAAAGATATTAGGTTTGTTAAACCCATGTTTATTGGCATTAATTATGCTAACTGGATTAATTCTTTATTAATCAATTCCCATATCAGCCACTCAATTATCTAGCCTGGATTCAATGTCAAACTGATAGGCTTATAATTATCTGGTCATCCCATTTACCCTCTCTAACTATTGGCACATAAACTTTCTTCCAGTCTTACGGAGCCAAGGCTTATTGAAAACCAACATTAATCATTCTGTTAGCTCCTCTGTTATCCAAGCTATCTGATCCTGCTGATTTAAAAATATCCAACTTCAGTAGCTGCTGTTTAACATCCTAGTGAGATGCTAGTAGAATGGACATGATGTTATTGTGTGATAAAATTACATCATCTGTGTTTCCCAAATACAGAACAGAAATATTTACTGAACACGTCATTTCTATGTTGTTACTGATAATTTTACCATTCCTATTTAGTGACGGAACAATGCCTTTGTTAGGATTATTTTTTCCCTAATACACAGAAAAACCCTTTTCTTATTGTCTGTAACTCTGCTGGCTATATATATCTCCATGTGTTGCTTCTCTTATCTATTTTCTAAGTTCTTAGGTTTTGATTTGTATTCAGCTTCCTTTTCTTCAATCTCTTTGGCTGTGTTCTCATACAGCCAGTTATTTCGATATGGTTGTTTTGCAACAACCGTATATCGAAATAACCCTTATTGCGAAACAACTTATTTCGAATTAAGAAAATGTTAATTCGAAATAAGGAAAAAACCGGGGATCGAAATAGCAAGTTCACCCTGTGAACTTGCTATTTCAGTACCCGGTCCAGGGGGCTGCAGCCCCCGGCGGGGGAGGGGACGAGCGGCTGCGGGGGCGCTGGAGCCCGCCGCTGGAGCTGGGGCACGGAGCCCAGCTGGCAGCCCGGGCTGCTCCCCCGACCCCGCCAGCGGGTCGGGGGCGCC
>ML681996.1:16528186-16590597 GCA_007922195.1 Podocnemis expansa
CTATCTATCTATCTATCTATCTATCTATCTATCTATCTATCTATCTAAAAATTCCCCTCTCACCCCTATGGGTGGTATGTGTCTTCGTCAACCTCGGGTCCTCTACCAGAGGCCTCGGAGTTTGAGGGTTCTGCGCAGTATCTTAGCTCTTCCAAGCAGTGCACTCTTCTGGACAGAGAGCTCAGATGTTGTTCCTGGGATCTGTTGGAGCCACTCTCCCAGCTTAGGAGTCACAGCCCCGAGTGCTCCTACCACCACTGAGACCACTTTGGCCTTTACTTTCCACATCCACTCTAGTTCCTCTTTCAGGCGCTCGTACTTCTCCAACTTCTCATACTCCTTCTTCCTGATGTTGCTGTCACTTGGCACTGCTACATCTATCACCACCGCTGTCTTCTGGTCCTTGTCTATTACCATGATGTCTGGTTGATTGGCCAGTACCTGCCTGTCCGTCTGGATCTGGAAGTCCCACAGAATCTTAGCCCTGTTATTCTCCACAACCTTCTGTGGAATCTCCCATCTGGTCTTGGGAGGGTCTAGCCCATACACTGTGCAGATGTTCCTGTACACAATGCCAGCTACTTGGTTATGTCATTCAGTGTATGCTGTTCCTGCCTGCATCTTACATCCTGCCACTATGTGTTGGACTGTCTCTGAGGCCTCCCTGCACAGTCTGCACCTTGGGTCCTGTCTAGTGTGGTAGACCCCTGCTTCAATGGATCTGGGGCTCAGTGCCTGTTCTTGTGCTGCTATGATCAGTGCATCACTGCTGTCTTTTAGTCCAGCCCTTTCCAGCCAATGGTAGGATTTCCCAGTGTCAGCCACCTCAGCTATCTGTCGATGGTACATTTCATGCAGGGTCTTGTCTTGCCATGGCACTTCTTCTGCTTGATCTTCCTCCCATGTCTGCTGCTGCTGCCTCAGGCATTCTCTCAGCAGCTCATCTTTGGGTGCCATCTTACTGATGTACTCTTGGATGCTCTGGGTTTCGTCTAGGACAGTGGCTTTGACACTCACCAAACCCTGCCCGCCTTCTTTCTGGCTGGTATACAGTCTCTGGGTGTTGGATTTGGGGTGGAAACCTCTGTACATTGTGAGGAGCTTCCAGGTCTTCACATCGGCAGCCTCCATGTCCTCCTTTGTCCAGCTCACTATACCAGCAGGGTATCTCATGACTGACAGGGCATACCTGTTGATGGCATGGATCCTGTTCTTCCCATTGAGCTGGCTCTTTAGGACCTGTCTTATCCTTTGGTGGTACTTGGACATTGCTGTCTTCCTTGCCTCCTCATCGTGGTTCCCATGTGACTGTGGGATGCCAAGGTACTTGTAGCTGGTCTGTATGTCCGCTATGTGGCCTGCTGGTAGTTCCATCCCATCAGTCTTGACTACCTTCCCTCTCTTTACTAGCATCCGGCCACACTTCTCCAGTCCGAATGACATCCCAATATCCTCACTGTAGATCCGTGTCAGGTGGATTAGTGAGTCGATGTCTCGTTCATTTTTAGCATACAGCTTGATTCATCCATGTAGAGGAGGTGGCTAATGGTTGTTCCACTCTTGAACTTGTATCCGTATCCAGTCCTTGTGATTATCTGGCTGAAGGGGTTAAAGCCAATGCAGAACAGCAGTGGGGACAGCGCATCACCTTGGTATATGCCGCACTTGATGGCCACTTGTGCAAGCTGTCTTGAGCTGACTTCCAGTGTTGTCTTCCACAGTCCCACTGAGTTCTTGAGGAAGGTCCTTAGTGTCCTGTTGACTTTGTATAGCGCCAGACATTCACAGATCCATGTGTGCGGCATTGAGTCGTAGGCTTTCCTGTAGTCAATCCAGGCTGTGCTCAGATTGGTCTGTCTAGACCTTGAGTCTTGGGCGACTGCTCTATCTATGAGCAACTGGTATTTTGAGCCTCTGGTGTTGTTCCCAATGCCCTTCTAAGCTGTGCTCATGTACTGGCCAATTTGGTGCTGTAGCTTGGTGGCTATGATGCCTGATAGGACTTTCCATGTTGTGGGGAGGCAGGTTATTGGCTGGTAGTTGGATGGTGCTGTTCCCTTGTGGGGGTCTTTCATGATCAGCACTGTCCTTCCTTGTGTTAGCCAGTCTGGGTGGGAGCCTGCTGCTAGCAGCTGGTTCATCTGTGCTGCTAGGCGTTCATGCACTGCTGTTAGTTTCTTTAGCCCGTAGGTGTGGATCATGTCCAGTCCAGCTGCTGTCCAGCTCTTCATGTTCTTGACCCCCTGTTGGATGTCTGCTACTGTGATGGTGACTAGTTCCTGTTCTGGGAGATTACTGTGGTCTGTTCTCAGGTCGTGCAGCCACTTTGCACTGGTGTTATGAGTCTTCCCTTTCTCCCATATATTCTTCCAGTACTGTTCAGTTTCTGCTGTTGGTGGCTCTGCTGTTATTGTGTTGTTGCACTGCAGTTGGGAGTACACCTAGGATGGTTCTTTGGAGAACAGGGCATTTATCTTTTTGGCCTCTGCTTCTCTAGTGTATCTCCTCTGCCTGGTAGCCAGTCCTGTGAGCCTTTGTTTAGCAGTCTCTAGGGCTTCAGATGGAGTCAGGCCCTTGTATTTTTTCAGTAGCTGAGTCTTATCCTTAACCTCTACACACTTCTGTAGTTCCACCAGCTGGCTAACTTCTCTCTGGGTTGCCTTGATCTTATCCTCCAACCTCATTTTCCAGGGGGGGTATGTACTGCTGTTCTTCTTGATCATGTAGCCAAGCAGCTCCAGGATTACAGAGGCTGTAGCGTATACCAGTTTATTGGTTTGAGTTCTGGTGGTAGTAGGAATTGTCATTAGGGCACTATTGGCATCTTCTAGCATACTATCTGATGGTACTTCTCCAACAAGCCTTGGTAATCAGTCTCGAGGGTTGACTGTAGCTAGTTTATCCATGATCTTATGCCTCACATCAGCTGCTGTGCTCTGTAATGGAGGGGGTGGCACTGAAGTTCCAGCTTCAGGTGTTGGCTGCACATCTAGTTGTTCTTCTGGGTCTTCTTCTTGAGTCTAGGATGTAATGTGGAGTTGGTCTATCTCAAGTTTTGAGAGCAGCTTCCTCTTTACTATGTTGAAGCATTGGGTAACTAGCTGTTTCTCAGTTAGTGTGGATGTAGGTCTTTTGTCCGTTTCATATATCCCCTCTCATTAGGTCTACTGTTGTAGTAGCATTCCATCAATTCCAGGTTCTCTTGTCTCATCCATGTATGGTTTGTTCCAGTAGCCCACTTATCATCAGATTGTCCTGGTTCCCCAACATCTGGCACGGACCTTGTTAATCCAGGCAATGTCTGAGCCGGCATGACTCTCCTAGTTCATGTCACTCTCATATTCAAGGTAGGCACGTGAGGCATTAGGGGGTTTTTTGCCCAAGGATCCCTACTGGAAAGGTAGGTAGGCACCAATGGGGATTTGAACCCCAGTCTTCCACCTCAAAGGGCATCGTGCTTAACCACTACACTATCCAGTATATCTATCTAGCTATATAGCCTTCATATCTAGGTCATTTTTTTTTAACCAATATGGCTTTCTAACATAATTTGTGGGATTGTGGGCTTTTGGGCTTCTACTAAAGTGTACTTAAACAATTTCCAGCTATTTACATTTTTCTGGTTAAATTCTTTCATCCTACTGATTTGGTTCATAATAATTTTCAGCTTTGTGAAACTGTCCCTTTTAAAGCATTAAGTGTACATATTACTTATCTGGACATCATTCTGTTCAATTCATGATCATTTGCACCTAAGATAATATTCTTTTACATTTCTGTGATCCCTTCCCCTTTATCTGTCAAGATGAGGTCTAATATAGAATTATCTTGTGTTGGATGCAACATCCTTTGAATTAGGAATTGTCATCCATAATATGTAATGATGATTTAGTACTGGCAGTGTTAGACCTTCAGCAAATGTCATTTAAACTGAAGTCATCCATGATCACACAAATTTATTTTCCTTGCACAGTATGGACAGGTGGAATATAGAGTCAATCTTCATGTTTCTTAATGGGATTTGGCAATCTGTATCATGCCAAACTTTTGCATCGTGCATTAGGACACTGATCCATAAGCATTCAAGATGATTTTCTTCCTAATTATGAGTGACCTAGAAACAGGTAATGATGGTTTTCACATAGAATAGCACTACCCCTCCCCCTCTTGCTTTGGTCACTTGATCCTTCCTAAATAAATCATAGCCATTCAATTTAACATTCTAGTCATGTGAATCATCCCACCAGATTTCAGTTAATACCAGCTAGATCAAATGTATGCTCATAAATGAGCAATTCCTCTTGTTTGTTACCCAGGCTTCTTGAACTGATGTATAGAGAGTTACAGAAATTCTTCTTTTCATGTTCTTTGGCTTCTTGTTTAATATGGTTCTTAGTCCAAACTTGAGATATTTTCTCCCATTTTCTCTTCCTCTTTTTGTTATTAGTTTAACTCCCTCCTTCCTACTCTATCCAGCCTGTCCCCAAGGAAATCAATTCCCCTTGTACTGACATTGAGGTCACCAAAACTATAGAAAGTAGATCAATGTTCCCCAAAACCCAAAGTCTCTACCCTTCAGTATCTTCTGCCTTCTGTCTTCCTTCACTTGTCAGGCAGAAAAGAATTTCACACATTCTTGGACATTCTTTTTCTTCAGCACCTTTAGATTTTCTGTCTGTCAGACCTTGGATATGTAATGGCCTTATAGAAAAGCTGTTATCCAGCTAGCATAATAAAGAACAAGTTTAGAGTCCTAGCTGTCATCAGGTTAAAAGAGAGGGATATCATCTTTGCAGTATACTCTAAGTCCCTGTACTGAGAACAGCTTGCCCAGACCCAAGAATCAGGTTCCATAACTTTTATAGGTATCCAAAATAGATATTTCAGTTGTGACAGATTTTGCAGCACCATGTAGTAGCTTTGTGGACCATAGATTAAATCATTCATAAATGTATGTATGATTATCATAGCTGCTACAGGAACTAAATCAATAGTATTATTACTCCTGAGATGTTAAATGCTCAAGAGAAGTGTCATCCCTTGGGCTGTTTGCATATACGGGTTGGAACTGGGTTCTCCAGAGACTCAAAAATAGAAAGGGCTTCTTTCTGATCCAGCAAACAGACATGACATTCAGTTCAATGGGGCTCCCAACACTTGGATAGGTTTGGAAAGCCTATGGCCCACTAGGGTGCCATAAATAGGCTTGGAAAATTCAATTTTTTTATACATCTTTGATAGATAATATTGGTCTGTTTTAACCTTTTCTCCCTATTTATAACATCTCTAAATTTTCAGTCACCAAAATAAAGGATTTTAAGTATTTTTTTTTATGATTATCAATTTATATTTTCACAGCTGTGGGAAAGTATAGATTAGTCTCAGACAATGATTATTTAATAACAGTTGCCCTTGACATTTGAAAAGTTAAAGCTGTATAAGCACGAAAACACATTGTTGACATCATATGTCAACAATATGCTAAGTAAATAGTCTTAAACTCAAACTTCAAAAAGTTCTCAAGCAGCATTTTTTTTGCTTACCTGTAAATTTTGATTATAAATACAAATACATTTTCACTGGTTTATTTGTGTGGTGAAATTGATGTTTACTAATACAAATCTAGTCCTTTCAAATTCACCTATAAGGCTAGTCATGATTTCTGGTCTGTTTAAAATGTGTGTTTAAATCTGTTTATTTTTGTGATTATTTTTACCTTATGAATAAATGTGCTTACTTGGAAAGGGCAATTTGGATTACAGGTAAATCACACGTACCGTAGCCCTTGGGGAAAAAAAGCAATGCACAGATACTAACGGTTAGATAGATTGGCTTGCTGGGGATATCACAGTGTAAATCAGGGACCTCTGCTGCCTTAAAAATTAAAAAATAACCCAAAAACAAGAAACTGCCCCCCTCCCCTCACCTGTGTTCATGATGCACAGGTCTCTGCCCAGAGACTGGAGACTGGTGACAACCTGAACCTGAATTGGCAGTCCTGGAGCAGACCATGGAATGGCAGCTACTGGTGCAATTACCGTGAAACTGTGACAGTATCTTTATCTGTAATTTGTATAAGGCTGACTCATCTGCTGTTTACTTTTCTGCATAGTGATTGTTTCCTGTGTGTGCTCTTAGAAGTCCTGAATTCATCTAAACATTCTTGATGAGAGACACTAGTTACCTACTATAATTTTCTTTTTGTTGATGCAGTAAATAACACAAGAAGTTTGTTTATACCTCTTATGAAATTCCTAGGAAAGCAAAGAAATAAGAATTTGCATTATTCGCATTGGTGAAATGGCAGTAAAAGTGGCTATCTGCATACGGGGGAGCTTATGACATTCACATATTGCGAAAGGTGATTTTTCTGATGCAGAATTAATCACAAATAGAAGATTTATTAATTTAAATGCATTATGTTATTTAATGTGATTAGCTATCAAAATCAATATTTAAGTACCACACCTTGAAATACTGTCCACATAACCCTGAAACACCCATTACAGAACATCTATTTAGATTGTATGTTATGAAGAGATGAGACTTGATCAGACTTTTTACCACACATTTTATAGTGTCTGCTGTCTTCAGTCACAAACTTCATATTTGCATAACACCTAAATAACATAAAATACCGCATACATATTTCATGATGTGTAGTCCTCAGACACATTCCACCGAGGACTGATGCTGATGATCTGCAGAGTTACTTCTAGAGCCAAGCACTTGTGAAGAAACAGGAAGACTGATTTCCTGCATTCACATATTAATGCTCCATCACTAAAAAAGGAGAGGACTTTTTTTTTTTTTTTTTTTTGCAGAGAATTGGATTGTCTCTTCTGTGAGAGAAACAATAGTTTGGATTAGACAACCCTTACTTAAGCAGATGAGGTACCAAACTCCTGGGTTCTCTAGTAAGGTTGATGCACACAAAAAATGTAGAGTAGTAACTCTCATAATGTGGTTAAAAGAGAGAGAGAGAGAGAGAGAGAGAGAGACCAGTTTGAAGACTGTTACATTTCTAAGGCCAAACCTGTGAAACTTGGGTGCCAAAGTTTAGGTGCCCAAATCTTCCTAATACAGCTGTAGGAGAAAGTAAAAGGTTAAGAAAAGTAAGTAGAGGAGTCTAGGTATTGGCCCAAGGCCTAACAAAGTAAGCCAAGAAAGTGGGCCTGAATGGAATGCATACTGGGCATGGATTGAGGGGACCATGAGACTGGTTGTGAAAGCATAATTTCATTAAAATTGGCACAAAATAAGCTAAAACTGCAATAATATGAATTAAAGATGAGAATGTACTTGCAAAAAGGTGGTGTTAGGTCAGTCTAATGCCAAAATTGATAAGGAGGAATGTTTTGCAGAAGCAACTCCGTGTAGAGGTCAGGTTTGACCAAATCATGACACTTTGATGGATGGTGATGCCCAGGGAGCCATCAAATTAAGGGATGGAATCAAAGAAGGGCTGCAGGGACCAATCAACGTAAAGGTAGACAAGGGTATAAAAGTAGGAACCCCAAAACTCAGACTTTGTGCAGCTGAGAGGGTGACAGCAAGTCCTGCTGTCAGTTGAGCTGTTCTGTTGCATTGAGAGCACCCATGCTGCCAGCAAATCTGTTGATATGGATTGTTTGCCATAGTGCTATGTTGCAATAAAGCCTAGCCTGGCACCTTTGTTTCTGCAAAGATCTGTGGTTGTCTTGGTTTCCTCGATCATGATTGTGGCTTCAGTTTACCTCTTGCACACAGGGTACACCTAGGCTCCAAATCATTGAACTATCTGAGTTCTCACTAGAGATTTGAGCCAAAGGTAACCCAAATGAGCACTTCAGGATTACCAGGCTAACTCAGTTCCTGCTTAAGATCCAAGACAGGCTCTAAATCACTGAGCTAACTAAATTCTCACTAGAGATTTGAGCCAGAGGTGATCCTGAGGGAGCACGCTTTCAGAGACTCACACTCGCATTCACACACATAGCCAAACTGATATCAGCGCTAGACACAGACCTACACTGATAAGGATACACCTTGCCCGACATGCCTGACTGCACTCTGCCTAGCTATCACAAAAGGCACCTAAAGGCTTATTGTCAAAAGGATTAAGCACTCAGAATCAACATAGTGATACTATGTAAAGAAAAGATTGCCATCATTTTTGCTGCCATATGCTTAGAAAATGTTGACACATAAAAAAAAATCAGTGAGAACTATGTATCCTCTAGTAAGCTTTTGGATTTTTTGGCAAGTTTGTGGTTGTCTTTAGTTAATGTTCTTTTCCTTTACCTTTTTTTATAAAAAACAGTATAGTCTATTCTGTTTTCAGTCTCCTGTTTAGTTTTCATCCTTAATTATAGCTAATAAATGTAAATCTTGCAGTCAGGATTTCTTCAACTTAATATGGCTGGGATTTTGATAGAAATGACAGGCAAACTTAAAAGCATCAGTGATGTGTCAGAGTTAGTATAGTAGAAATGCAATTAAGGATGTGCACAGTGGTGTTTAATTCATTTGCAAGACTAAACAATAAGTTCTCTGCATCCATCACAATATTGATGGAGGTATTGTACACATTGTGCCTTTGCACAATAGATCTGCTCTTTTACATAGGATTAGATAACTAACTTAGCAGAAATTCAAGTACATACAATATAAATGACTTCTGAAAAACTAAGATATCCCATGAAATATGGGCTGAACAAATTTCATACAAACCAACAAATATACTAATGAGATTTTGCTAGTGAATCTGGGATTTCTGAGAATTTCTTCCTGTGTAGCTATTAAAATGAAGATAATCATCTTAGGACCTATGCAGTATTTGACTGAGTTTCTGCAGAAACATATGAAAAATATGTTGTTTTGTTTCTTGTTCTAAAGATGAAGATTATTCCTCTATTTATTAGTTATTCTCTTACCAGAATCTTTGTGGTCATTAACTCAAATCAAGGGCTGAAATGTACAGTGGCATCCTATTGCCATTAAGGTTATGAACAAACACCAAGGAGATATGAGAGAATGTACAAATTTGTATCAGACCTGTGTCTAATTTATATGGAGCCTAAAGTTTTCTAACTGGATTGGTTCAAAATCATTCACACACGAATGTTTGAAGTAAAGGGTGAGGATCAGTTAGTCAAGATCTTCATTTAAATTTTGAAATTTAGGAATGGATATTTACAAAGATGTTCAGCATCCATTAGGTTATCTTTGCAGTGTCTCCTTCCTCTCTTTTACCTCAAAAATCAGTCCCAATGCATCCATACTATGACCTACTTACATCAGTAAACAAGTTAGTTTTGCCTGTTTTGGCAAGTGACAGAAGGTGGCTGGCCCTAGAGGAATTGCCAGGGTTTACAACCTTTGGGAAACTCCCCAGAACAGACTAATTCTGTTCTCCATCGGGAGGAGACATATATAACCTTCTGCTTGAAAAACTGACACTCGCACAGCAATTTTCTAAAACAAAATAACCTTTATTTTGAAATAATATTTACTAACATAATAAGTCTAAGAACAATGTAAATTCTCTTTCAAAAGGTCTTTCAAGAGTACCATAAATTCCCTCAGCACACATACACATCAAAGTATATGCTATAACGATTCTATATGGTCATATTAAGTGGTTGCATTCTATATGTGATGGCCAGTTACATATAGGATGCTGACAAAAAGTTTTTAAACATCACAATCTATGCAGAAGATGACTCATTCAATTCACACAAACATTCAATTTTATTATCTCATGCATACCCAGTCATATGTTCTATTTACATGTACAAAAAATTGTTAATTCTGCCACAGTCTTTTTTATTTCCTTCCCTATGATGGTCCTTCTGCTTTGTCAAAGTTCACTGTAGCTGCAGTGATTTATTTCAGCTCATCTTCTTAGGCTTTTGCCTTCTTTATTCTGTGATGTCAGCTCTGGTGCAATTCCTTTTCTCAGATTTCTACTTTTTTGATGACTACATTTTTCTGCACTCACTCTGGCACCTTCCACTTGAACTGACCAAAGCCTTTCAGTTTCCTGTCCTGTAATATAGATTTTTGACCATTTCTGATTGACTGCACTTTCAATCCTTGTTATTAGCATACCCTTGCTACCAAACAGCTTTAAGCTTTTCTGATTAGTTGCTTTTATAGACCTATCATGGTCATTAAATTCATTTGTTAATAAAGTTGGACCTGTGTGAGAACCCACATTTATATCTGACTAACCTCTCCCTTCAGATTTTGTAGTGACTTTTTTCACTCCAATCTGCCTACTCACTATTGGTCAAATTATACTAAGGCCACTATTTTGGGGTTTTTTTTTTCCAGATATAATTGCTTGTGGTTGCCAACTTGTTCTTCTCTGACTGTAACCATTTAAAACAATTTTTATTACCTATCATTAAAACCCTTAAAACTATAGATAAGTACATATTCATGCACAACATAACATGGTTCACTGTTACCACTCTCATCATGCTAATTAAAAACACATTAAGTTCTTGCTCTTTATTCCTTACTCTGGCTGATGGTAACAGGATGCTGTCTTTGGTATTGCATGCATCACACAGTACAGAGCAGTTGCTCCAGATCATCTCTTTCCCTGGACTCAGACCATTGCCTGAAGTAACCAAAGTCCATCATTTTAGCAATTCCTATGCTTTTTTTTCTGTATTTATTTTTCTGTAAATTCTCTACTTTCAGAAACCATATATGACTCTAAAGTGACACTAGATGGTAGTAAAGACTACATTCCTAAAATTGTTTTTGTTTAATTCACTTTTTTTTCTATGCCTATTATTCAAAGGCAGGTTTTTGCATTTTGAGGATTTCACTGCAGTGATTTTAAAGAGCTATTTTTCAATCTTCATTGTGCAAAATGTCCTATCAGCTGTTACCAACTTTGCCCACCAACACAGGGTATGTTTATTTATTAGAGTTACTTCCTTTGGAGGGAGGAAGGTTTTTTTTTTATGAGTGTACTACTTGTGTTTCTATATAGAGACCACTTTCCCCTTCTGCAAGTTCCCTTCCAATGGAGCCACTCTTGTAGGACCTCAGTTTCCCAGGACTGGATTCTTCCAATCTCAGATTCAAATAACCACCCACGTATACACATTCATCAATTAACAAGGTGTGTCTGAGCAGACTGGGTCTATCAGCACTCTTAGTTAACCCCTTATATGTCCCTGAACTCAGCAGGCTGAGTCACACAGAACTTTTCTGCTGCAACCCTTACGTGCCCCTCTACTGTACCAGACTAGCCTGGAGCATGCATCTTGAGCAGGTTGGGTCACACAGAACTTTTCAGCTGCTACCCTTATATGCACCTGGACTCAATGGCCAGGTCAAAACAGCACTTTTCAGCTGTTACCCTTATATGCCCTGCAGTCAGTCAGGCTGGTATTCCCACTAATGAGAAAACCGTACAGGGCTATGGGCATCAGATAGATCTTTCGCTAGGTAAAAAAAGTATTGCAGCAATATAGGGAAGCCAAGAACACAAGGGGAGGGGGCGAATATTTAAAAGCATTTGACAACTGGCTTGACCACAAATGATTTTTTAATGCTAAGCATCATAGTAATTACAAAAGGCGAGAAAAATATCCCCATATACCTAAACAGTTACAGCATTAATAACCATACAAGAAAAGAAAAACACTGTTATAATATTACCTAGATTCTATCATATGAGGCCTAGAAAGAGAGAGTTATATTTGAAAAAAGAGAGAAAGGGAGAGAGAGCATGTGTGTGTTGGGTGTGGGATGTAGCAGAAAGATTCCCAGGAAACAGGCTGTGCAGCTCAGGGTCAGAAGCTGACTGGACACAGGCAAACCGCTCACCGTGATCAGCAAGAAAAAAGCAAAATCCCAGTGGAAAGGATACAGACTTTTAGATCCAGTCATCAGGACTCAGGGCTTGCTTTTGGATTTGGGTAAAGGTTTTTTATAAGGACTTGTTTAAGTGGACAGTACACATTCCTGACTGAGGTGGTAATGGTTCACAATACAATTAGGATACAAAGGGGTAGCCATGTTAGTCTAGTTCAGTAAAACAAAGAAAGAGTCCTGTGGCACTTAAAGACTAACAAATACATTTACTGCATGAGCTTTCATAGGAGAAAGTCCCACTTCATCTGACACTTTGAAGATGGGGGATCTTCTAGAATGGGAGGAAATAAATGCACAGAAGTGTAAATCCTGAGAGTAGGTCACACTGTAATAGCAAAACAAGACAGTTGTAAAGATTCAAACATTGGGGAACAGAATACAGAGGGAGATGAAGTCAAATCACCTGTTGCAATGAGAGAAAAATCCAATGTCCCTATTAAGTCCTGAAGAAATGCAACTGAATGTGCAAATAAATTCAATTTCAGTAGCTTCCCTATGAAGCCTTGATTTAGTACTCATCTGTCTGAGCACAGAAATTAGCAAACCATTAATGGCGTGAGCGTGAAGATTGAAATGTTGACCCACTGGTTTTAAAGTGTTGTGATTTCTGATGTCAGTTTTGTGCCCATTTATTCTTTTGCACAGATATTGTCCTGTTTGTCCAATACATAAGGCAGAGGGGCATGTCTTGTACATGATAGCATAAATCATATTGGTGGATGAGCAGGTGAATGAGCCTTTGATGGAGTAGCTGGCTTTATTGGGTCCTGTAATCGTGTCTTTTGTGCAGATATGTGGGCAAAGTTAGCAGTGTCGTTTGTTGCAGGGATATGCACCTGCTTTAATGGTTCTGCTATTAGGTCTGTAGTTGCTGGTAAGTATCTGTTTAAGGTTACAGGTGGGCTGTCTGTATGTGAGGAGAGGTCTGTCTCCCAAAGCTTGAGAGAGTGTTCAATTAATGAATTAAGTAAGTAAGTAACACAATTAGGCAGATTCAGTATTTTGGGTATCAGTTAGCATGTCTATGACGAGAATGGTCTGATAACTGTTGAGCTTATTAGCCTTGGTGTCAGATCCCAATCATGCAATGCTTCCCTGCTTCTTCAATCCCAAAGTTCAGTGCAGTTCTTGCTTTGAAGCATGGTTCTTCACACTCGATACAAATGAAGCTCCATTTAGTGTGCTGATGGCTTTTAGATGTCTCCCAGTGCCTTTTTATTGTTTTTGGTTTCCTGTTTAAGCAGAGGTTGTGGTGGTGGGGAGCATGTAGGGTGAGTCAGAGGCTAGATACTATGTTCTGATTCCTCAAGAACACAGAGCTAACAAGTAATACAGCAAGCCCCTTGCCTGAGTTAGCCCTTGTACGAAGCCAAAGAGGGAGAATATTCAGTAAAGTTACAGAGAAAAATAAGTCTCATTATAGTTGTTTCTGTGGTTGTTGTGTCTGGGTGTTTTTGTAAAGTAGATCAATGAGCATGCTCAGAAGTACCAGCATACTCTTCTCAATGGAAGTGTGAAATAACAGTAGCCCAAACTGTGGCTTGCCCTGTGCTGGTGCACAAGGAAGTTGGGATTTGGTAAGGAAGAGAAATTGGCCACAGTCTCCGCATTTTGGGGAACAAATGCCACCTCAGAGGCAGGGAAGAGGTATGCCCTTATGCTTCATACTAGGCAGCCAAGGTGGCTGGCTGTGGAAGAAAGAATACCCTGGCTTCTCTGAATGGAAGCATTGGGTAGCCTCTTTTTGTGTGCCTGTGCAACCCACAAGTTTGTCTGTGTCACATGTCCATCTCTGTCCCTGATCCACAAAGGTGTGTATATGGTGAGGCTGGCTGTTTAGCTCAAGCTGTAGCAGTTCAAGCTTTTAGTTCTGGAGGTCGCTGGGTCAATCTTTGCTCTGCCAGCCAAGATGAGAATTGCCACAGCTGAGTTCTGCTATAAGCTAATTTCTACTAACACAGAGAACTTTGTACCTGGAAACAATTCCTCTGCACTGGCTTCAAAGTGGCACTCTAAATTTAAGTATTGATTCTTTTCCCTTATTGCTGACAGAGCTAGATCTCACACTGTGTGTAACATTTTGCTGCAGACGGCATTCTCTTGTCCTTTCATGTGAAGTGAATGTCCTCAGTAACCACAGTTGGTCAGTCTGAGATGGTCCATTCTGAGATACGCAGGAATCATGTGTAGTCTCTGCTGCCTGGCATAAAGTGAGGAGGAGAATGGCCATAGTCCCCTAACCACAAACTGCTTGCTGCCAGATGGCTGCCTCCTCTGCCCCAGGGAACTCTCTAAGAAGAAACCAGTCTTTTTCCAGCCTGCTGCCTCTGCTCTGCCACCTGAGAAAGGTCAGGCAGCTGGAAAAGAGCCTCATCCATGAAAGCAGTCTAATCAAGCCAGTCACCAGCAACTAAAAAGTGTGAAGCCTCCAATGAGCAAAAGCTGTTATCTGTCCCTGTCCTGCTCCCCCAGTCCCTGCAGTCTGAAAGCAGAACAAGTGAAGGAAGCATATACGTGGCTTGTGAGTCACACACTCTGTGAATAGTCTTTTCCTACTTACCTCCTGCTCCATTTCTCCTGCTCCTGACTGAGGGAATATGAAAATCAGGCAGCGTGGGTCCCCTACCACCACCTCAGACATAGGGGATGAATGACAGTTGAGCATCTCTCACCCATATACAGGCTTGAAAGGATGAAGATTGGGTAATCCTTGCCAAGCCTAATTCTATGCAGACAAGACTCTGCACCAGAGGACAGATGTGGGGGAAGATCACAGGCTGCTGCCCCAGTCAGACCTGAGAGTGAGACGGAAACTTTTTCCAGTGATGCATTCCATGGCTGAAGAACAGGGCTTACGAGCTCATTGGACTCTGCATGGACGTGGGATGAACTGATTGAGTGATAGGAAAGCACTGAATTGATCTGATGAGGTGATTTCAGAGTGTGAAGGAAAATTGAATTTTTGACAGGGAGAACCTCCTGGGGGAAACAGGAGTGTTTTTGAGAGAGAAGGGAGTGCTTTAGTGGGAGGAGAAGAAAAGCAAGATTTTTGGGAGAACATAAAATAATAGAAAAGCAAAGTAGAAATGGAGCTTGTGAGGGAGAATGGGAAGAGGGAGGGAAACTAACTCTGAGTATGTGCTAGAGGGAATGCAGTGAGGTAGAAGCATGGGAGTTAATGAGGGTAGAAATGAATACTGAGAAAAGAAAAGGAGGGGAGATGAATCAAGAGTGGGGAAAGTGAAAGAGGAGAGCCTCAGAGGCTGGAGTTTGCTTTCTTGAATGACCTTTATGATAAACAAATGTAGTCACTCCTGTAAGAAAGATGGTTTTGGGGATACATCCGCACAAGGATTTGTGTTAGTTGGCATTTTATATGTTGCAAGATTCAATAACATTTATCTGTGATGTCATACCTTGCTTGTTAAGTAGAAAGAGGCCCCAAAAGGTTGCTGTGGTTACCTATAATTATACCTAATAGTGATTTTCTAGGGAAAGCAGAAATGGCTTTGAATCATTAACAATCTTCTTGAGGGTAAATGTGCAATTTGTGTCACTGACAGTCCCATAACTTTTAATTGGTATATGTAAGGCTTAATTGGCAAGGTTATAAGAATGTGAGCTGTCAGAATGAAAAGTTCTCCAAAATTTCTGTGTGAAAGAGTATTTATTTATTTATTCCTTTTTTAACTTAAGATGTAATTAAATGACACAGCTGTAGTTGTATCCACTTTTGGCTCTGCCCTTCAACATCTCTGGCATTTATCACACTTCTTTTGAGAATCTGTAAACTCACCACTGAACCACAAAGATACTTAGGCACCTAAGTTTAATTGCCTGCATCTCAGTTTTAGGGTCCATTGCAATCCTCAGAATTCTTGCCAAATCCTGTACACATCTAAACTAACTCGCCTAAGTTTTCAGAATAAAAGTTCCTCTGTGACCACATTTCTACCACTTAGCATATACTCCGCTCACTCTGGTTAGGCACCCAGACACCTATCTCTTACTAAAGCCCTACAGCAATTCATGAACCCCGGGGTAATGAATACATGAACTAGACAAATGCCTACCTATCTCTTGTGCATGTCCCAAACTAATATGCTTCTGATTTAAAGACCATTCTACGGTGGACAAATACTTAACTAGTTGCTGGACTGGGAGAAAGGGTGAAGGGAGGAGAGGAGAGAAAGAAAACAATTATGTTGTCCAGTAATTTGGGCACCCAGCTGAAGCTGAAGACCCAGGGCCCTGACCAGTCCTCCTTGCTCCAGTCAATTTTTATTATTTATCCTCAGAGGAACAGCTTCGGTGACTGAGGAAGCCTCATATCAGAATATACCATAACCCACAGGTCAGAGCACTCCCTTGAGAGGTGGGAGACCTGATGTGCCATTTATGTAGCAGGGAAATTAGTTGTACTCCTCCCCACTTTTGCTGATGTTTACCACAAGCCAGGACTAGTAGGTTGGAGCAAAGCAGGAAGAGACACACTATCCCTCCAATGCCACCAATGGTAGCTGCCCTGATAGGCCCAGGTTGCAAAGGTGTGGCAGTGGCTCCTGTGTGCTTGAAGAGGTCCATGAGAGGGGATGAAAGATATGGCATTCAGGAGAGAGAGGAATCATTGCTGCAGTGGGGAAGGTGAAGTTCTTTCTTCTCAACCACTCTAGTGAAAAACTGTCCTGGCTCTACAGTTCTCTGGTCACTGCTGCTCAACACCTTTCCCCTCCCATCTCCTCTTCTTACTGCAGACGTACAGACCAACATTTTAGCCAGGCCAGCTTCCCCTGAAGAATCAGTACGGATTGCGGCCAGCAGTGCCACAGCAGGAGAAAGTGGCAGAGGGTCAGGAATAATATTTTTTGTTTTCTGGTCCATCTTTATTAACTACCAAAAGTCCATCTCCATGGAAACTTCTGGAACGCTGATAGTAAAGGCTGCCTGAATGGTTAGAAATATATACAGAACAAGCAACCTCTGGTTATAACAGTGTGTTGACCAATTTATGGCTGGATCCGCATAGGCAGCTGCAACATACCTTGTAGCAGGGGAGAGCATCAGTGGGGAGGAGATGCTGTATCTCCATTTCCCTGCTTAGTCATCCTGGGAGATGCAGTGAATGGGGTGTCAATGAGACCTTGTGAGATACTTTGCTTCCCATTGCGAGACCACTGGAGGGTTGGTAAATGAGGTGTGCCTTTACCATTTTGCATTCCACCTAAGGAGGTGTCCTTTCTTCTGCCTAGCTCTGTGTGTCTGTCCCCCTTTTAGTGGCTGCTTCCCATGAGAAGATCAGAAGAAGATCAGAAAAATCTAAAGCAACTAGCTAAAGGAGTCATTCTTTTAGCTCACACAATAGAAGCTCATGCTTCCAGTTCTGCTAGTTCCAGGTTTGAACACTGGTGACTAAAAATGCAAAGGAGTCAGTAATAGTAATTTGGTTGTAGTCAGCCTATGTTATTTGAAAATATCCATAACAGATGGTCCTGAATTAGGCTGATTTTATGTTTTCTCCCTAATGAGCTTCCAGAGACCTGTGTGACATCTGGACCTTTACTGAAAGTTGTCCTCCCCTATTAAAACCTGAAATGATGCCCCTGGGAATGGCCCATTCAAACTCTTTCTTTCCTATTGGCAGGGAATTGAAAATTGAACCTAGGTGTCCCATAGCCCAGAAAGCACTTGGCTAAGTTGAGCGTCCCAAGCAGTATTTCTCTTCCAGCCATTTTTTTGCATGGAGAAAGGCAGGAGACTAATTCATTTCTACAAGAAGCAGCTGAGGAACCTAAGTTGCCTGAGTCCATGTGAGGGTTTCCAATCACTAAGCAGAGCTAGGCACCTTGCTGCAGTCCAGACTTTGGTGCCTATCTTCATGATAGTGATGGATCTTAGTGTGATGCTGTCTGGGTCTAGGGAACTGTTTATGATTATCTGTCATATTAATATTTCATATTTGCAATAATCCATATATGATATGCCATGTTTGGTGCCAATAGAAAGGTTGTAATTGGCTAGGAATGATTATATGGTTTATATGTAGGTATCATATCTGTATTAGAAATTAGGAATATGTTTGTTCTATTTCTGCTACAAGTTATTTGATTCTAAGGCACTCACAGACTGGATGTCTGTAAAATCATTGTCCTCTTACTTGCCCATTCAGGACGCTCCCAGCTACAGTGGGACTAGGAAGAAATCTGTTTGATGAGTCACCCAGACTGACCATGTGACTCAACTCCATTTTGATTTGGCAAGGACTCTGCAGAGCATGGGGAAAGCCAGAGGCAGTGGCTCCCTCTCCATTTTGTCTTCAGTCCTCAGTCTCCGAGCTGCAACCAACACCCTGCTCTGGAACTATTCTTCTGGAACTGAACAAAGGACTGAGGCCCATCCAGGTGCTGGGTTTATACCAAAGGAATTGAATTAAACTGCAAACTGCAAAGTCTTCAGGGACCTGCTTTATATGGACTCTAAATCAGGGATTGGGTTAACCTCCAAACTCCAAATTCTTCAATGACTAGCTTCCTGTGGACTCTAAATTATTTTTATGTATGTGATTCACTTTGACTCTTTAACATCTCTCCTATTTTGTTTCTTTTCTTGTTATATTAAGCCTTTAGCTGTAGTTACTAAATGATTGGCTGGCTGTGTAGTATTTTGGGTAAGATCAAAGCCTATATTATTCTGGGTGATGTGGCTAGCCCTTTGGGGTCAGGAGAAGCTATTTCTTTAAGAGACCCAGTGACTAGGTGGGGACCGGAGGAGCTGATGTGCAGTAAAGAGGGCTGTTTCTAGTTTGTTATGGTTGGTGATGAGCAGAGTGAAAAATCAGAAGCATGTTTTGTTACCGACTGGGAGACTGGTTTAAGTACTACCTGTCAGTGGTTTGGGGGTTTCACCCCCGGTTTTGCAGCTTGTCCTGATTTTGGCACATTCAGAAGGTATCCCAGGAGGTCCAGGTCATGCTTAGCATATACCTTTGTTATTGATATCTTCCATTGACTAATGTAGGCAGCTTCCTGCCTATTATCTTGACTTTTGTGGGTTACTTGCTATAGTATCTGTGTCTCCATTTGTTGACAAGTTCAAAAGGGGTAATCGTGTTAGGCTAGTTCTGCAAAGCAAACAAGGAGTCCTGTGGCACTTTTAAAGACTAACAAATTTAGTTATTGCATGAGCTTTTGTGAGAGAAAATTAAAAGTGTCTGATGAAGTGAAAGCTCATGCAATAAATACGTTTGTTAGTCTTTAAAAGTGCCACAGGACTCTTTGTTTGTTCTCCATTTGTTGTAGAACAGCCTGGGTGACTAACTTAGCTTTTGTGGATTGCAATTTTATTACTGTGATTTTCTGCTGCTGAGAGCTGTAATGCCCAAGTCCCTGTGTGAAGGAACTTTATGGCTTTTAAAACTTTACTTTCTCACTCATGCCTTCAGCCTCTCAGACTATTTACAAGCTATGCCAGCTTTCATGTTTCAAACCTCAGCCATGTTTACTAAATTAAGTATGATCAAAATCTTTTAGTACAATTAATTATTTTTTACAGTAAATAAAGTTTATTTTTTTTCACTGTCCTATTTCTCAAAAGCAGTTGAAAGGATTGTGACTCCTCACCTCAAATGTCACCTTTGGGCTATGAACAAGAAGTGCGGAACAATTAAATCCCAAACATGTGTTTTGCAAAATAGTGCATATGTGAAAACAGTTAAATAATGGCAACTGTTCTGCAGTGCTACTGAGCTCCCACAATGATCTAGTTCTTTCAAAGATGACAGCAGTTGTGTGTGTGAGAGGATGTGGGTAGAAATGAAAGAAGCTGCAATCATCTTAGAAAGGATAATAGAAGTTTCTGAAACACAAAAGTATATATTGTACTGAGATGACTTGTCCATGGAGAATAACAGATGAATTGCACTTTAAATAGGAACAATATAGCCATTCTTTTTAAGAGAAAAGAAACTGCAATTCTAACTTGATAATTGCCTGAAGCCCTGTTCCTACTCTTTGCAGATATTATATTCTGTTCCAGTTAAGATTGTCTGAGTTCAGTATATATTTTTTTGCACCCGCCAATTTTATTTTAAATAAGTATTAACATATCAGACTTTTATTTTCTTGGTAGCAAAATGTCTTGCCATTAGTTTAGCTACATTCAGGTTAGAAAGTGAACCTGTGACACACATATCCGAAACACCTGAACAGAAATGTCCTTGCAGTTTCATACAATGCCAAACAAAAGTCACTTTTTTTCCCCAATATATTTCAGTCCACAGTTTAAGTGTTCAATAATATGAAGGGAGAATTGGACTAGGATTTTCTCAAAGGAACAACAGTCAGCAAAAGCCTCTTAGTCCTCTTAGCCCGAGGAATGTGTCTCTAACAGATTGCCAGGAAAGATTAACTGCTGCAGGTTGCACAGCTGCTGGTTCAAACAATTTTGATCTTTTTATATCTTGTGCTCATTCTGTTTCCACATGGAATTGGTCTGCTTGTTATGGAGAGCTGCAGGTAGCACAGCTGCTGGTTCAAAAGAGTCTGGTCCCCTTGTATCTTCTGTGTATTGTTTCTACATAGAATTGGCCCACTTGTTCTGGAGAGCCCCAAGGAAACCATTTTACAAAATAGTTTGCTAACCTTTTCAAGGAGTGAAATATGCTTCACCTTTTTTTGTCTTTCTAATGAAAATCATCAAACCTACAGTTTACAGCAGTTTCTTTGCGTAAGCTTTACCAGTGGAAAAAGATACAATAAAGAATGTATCAGAAGATTTATAAATATCAAAATCACCATCGTCCATTGTTTCTTGGTATGTAACAGTTGTCTGTGATATTGAAGAATCTTTTGAACAACACTTACATCTGAAAGGACTTCTGCAAAATGGGTAAAATTTTCAGTAATGCCTAAGTCTCATTTTCAAATGCGACATATAAAATGGAACATAAATCTCATTGAAAGTAAATGGCACTGATGCTCCTAAATCCCTAAATCATTTTTTAAAATGGTAAATAGATTCCTGAATCACTTGGATGCTTTTGAAAATTGTATCCTATAACAAAATATATTCTTATTCCTGACCTCATTGTTACTAGCTCGGTACTTAAAAGACCCATTTAAAATTATTATTTGGTGGATGTGTTAGGTGATGAACTATTACTTTTAAAATGATACAGTACCCTCACTAAATTAAAGGCTACATTCTGGCCAGTCCTTGCATGTCACATATAAGGCAAGTCAGAATGATAGATTCTGTTCTGGGGATAAGGCAGGGCTGCTATAGTAAGGCAGGAATACAGTATCCCTAAGAAGTTAATGAGAGCTATGAAATTGGTGGAGCCATGGCTTAATGTCCTTATGCTCTGACTAGCAGAAATGGTCTGCCATGTAGAGCCAAATATGCTGCATCCTTTAAAGCATGGTGCAATATATGCACTCCTGAAGACTTCCTGAAACAAAATTACACAGGCATAAAGGTACTGTATTTTGGATTATTACAACCACCAGCATTATACAATACTTCATTTCTGGGGCTAAACACTGTGGCCCTAACACAAGATATTCATGTGACTTATGCTTCAATAAGGATTTTTTGTATTAAATATTAGGTTTCTGCCCCTAATATTTAATACAAAGTGAAGTAGTTCTATATGTACGTTGTCAACCAATTAATTTTTACCTATTTGCAAATCTTATGGTCTATATGATTTAGAACATCTTCTTCATGTTCTTGAAGAAAATTGATCTCTGGATTCACAAATGTGTAAAACATTTTGGTCCAACATGTATTCATATATTTCTGGGATTTTCAAAACAGCCTAAAGGAGTTAGGCATATGACTCCCTCTGCATTTCAGTGGGAGTGGGTAACTAATGGATACAAAGCCTAAGGCTAGGAGCTCCAGCAGGGCACAGCTCTCTACTTCCTCTGTTGGTGAAAAGTGAAATGTACCCACACAGAAAGCTTTATTTGCCTAGGGTACCAGCCTTTCCACAATTCTAGTTAAACTCGTGGAGTCATTAGAGCTACACATGAACTTTGATGAAGGGGATAGTGGGCTCCCAACAAGGCCCAGAGAGGGGAAAGAACTTTTTCTGGAAGGATCACTTGTGAGCACCTAGCACTCTGCTCAAGGGTCCTAAGTGCTCTTGGCTTCCATCCTGTAAGGTTTTTGCAGAAAAAGCTATTGCAGAAGATAGCAGCAGAGCTGAGAGGACTCTTATGAGTCCCCACCTACTCAGCACCTTAATAAAACTGAATCACTAACCTGGGTTAGGTGGTAGTGGTATCTTGAGTAAGGACCAGGCAAGCAGTTCCTTTGAAACCAGAAAAAGAGCTCTCCCAGTGACATTTGCACTACTGCTACTTGCTGATCCAAACCATGAGTGGGGCTTGGTGGATGGGTTAGGTGATGAAATAGTCTCAACAACTGGTGGGAAAGGAACTAATTGAACTACTACTGATTCCAATCTTGGAACAAACGTGGTCCCAAATGGCAAGCAAGATCTCTTTCAGGTTTCTGAACTCAAAAACTGCTTCAAGGATCAACTTGTCCCCATAATTTAATGTAACTAGAAATGAAGGTAGAGAACTAATTTTTTTTTCATTTTTCCAAAACATTCAGCCTGGGTAGACACATGGCAGGAAAAATTTCTGTGCAAAAGATTAAAGTTCTCAAAGTTATAAGCATGTGAAATCAAGATCTTATAATGAGAAGTGCTAGACAATCTTACTAATAGGTGGTGTTGCTTTTCTATAATAAATATAAATAATGCTTTTGCTTTTCACAAAAATTCTCATAGATAAAATCCTTTGCACTGGTGTCTGTAAACAAGTGACTGAAAAGTTGCATTTACCAGTGATATGAATCTGAGTTTTACTTGCACTTATGTATAGAAATGTTCTTTTTGCTGTACAATGTTCTAAAATTAAATTTTCATTAACTATAACATACTCCTCAATGTCAAAAAAATGTCCCGTGGTAAGCTAAACCATTATATCACTCCCTTACTCTCCCTTTTAACAGAGAGGATAAATGGTCTGGTGACTAGTAATATAGGACTAAGAGAGATAGATGATCTATACTCTGTTCCTTGTTCTGACATCAGCTTCCTGTGTAACATTAGGGAAGTCACCACTTGTGAAACTGGAGGACTGCTTTGCTATTTTATATGAAGATAGTGATATTTCATTAATGTTCATTAGGCATTTTTATATCGTCGCTCTGTGTTATTATTTGCGTATAGACATAAAAAATCTCTCTCTAGAATATGAATTAGTTGCTCTTCTGATACTAAAATTAAGTAATATTTTTCAAGGAAGAGTAATATGTTCTTTAAATGTACTGAACAAAAGATTTAGAGGTAAGCAAATTGATAGTAAGTTGATTCATTATAGCAGTAGTATTTACATTTAATGTGTGTAAATGAATATGCTTAAATGATTCAGTATGCCAAGGAAAATACTTTTGGCTTATTAACAAAAGTTAGTGTTCGCCTGTCATTTGCTTTCTGATGGACACAGTGCTGCATGTCAGAGGGCTTAAATGGTAGATGTGATTCACAGTGGAGTTTGCCCAAATGAATGTGGAAAGAATTCTAGCCACAGAAATCTTGGGGTATGTCCACACATCTCTTTTATTTTGAAATAACACTGGTTATTTCAAAATAAAAAAGAGTAGGTCCACACGATGTTTTCTTATTTCAAAATGACAGGCTCTGTCATTTGGAAATAAGAACTGTCATTTCAAAACAGCTTAAACCCCATTCATTTCGAAATGACTGTTATTTCAAAATGGTTATTTCGAAATAACGTCATTTGGATATGTTGTTTCGAAATGACACCATTGTTTCGAAACAACTGTTTCAAAACAACATGTCCAAATGGAGTTATTTCGAAATAACTGTTTCAAAATAACAGCCGTTTCGATAGCAGGTTTTCCCTTAATTTGAATTAACATTTTCTTAATTCAAATTAACTTATTTTGAAATAAGGACTTTATTTTGAAATAACTCATTTTGAAATAACAATGTATGTGTGGACATATTGGAGTTCTGCTCATGATCTGTGGACAGGTTTACTTTCTTACCTTTCTTTTTAAACCTGTGTAATACCCTTTCAGAACTGGCTGCAATAGTGGATTTGTGGTTCTGACCATGATCATTTTATTTTAAAGTGTCGTCATTCCACATCAATGTGTCAGGCATGGCACTATCACATCAAACTATGCCACTTTTTTCCTCTCTGATAATCCATTTTGGTCTTTATGGTTAGTCTAAGGCACGTATCACTTTGCTATAAATGTCTAATTCTTCTCTGATTGCTACTAAGCTTAATCATATTGGCTATGTCCACACACAAGCCCTTGTTTCAAAACAAGCTGTTTTGAAATAAAGATCTTATTTCGAAAGGCCTTATTTCGAAGTAACAAAAAGCTATTTTGAAATAAGGAAAAAGGAGGGAATTGAAATAGCATGTCCACTGTGACATGCTATTTTGAAATAGGAGAGGAGAGGGGGAGGGAGGCCCTGTGCTGGGCTGGGGAGGCCCTGCCCCCCGGGCTTTTCTTGCCCCCCCCATGGCTGCTGCTGGGGGTGGAGGGGCTTCCTCTCCCCCCTGCGGCTCCTGCCAGGGGCGGAGGGGCTTCCCTGGTGCACCACTGGGGAAGCCCCCCCGTGCCGGGCAGGAGCCGCAGGGGGCAGGAGAAGCCCCCCGCCCCGGCAGGAACCACGGGGGGAAAGCCCCCTTGCATCTGGCAGGAGCTGTGGGGGGACAGGGGAAGCCTGGGGATGGGGCACCCCCAGCTTGGGGGCAGCCCAAGCCGGCTTCCCCCCCTTTCCCTTGCTGGGGGTAGGGGGGTGAAGGGGCTGAGGCTCCTGTCCCCCCCCCCCGCTCCCAGCAAAGGGAAGCAGGGGGAAGCCAACTGGGGCACCCTTGGACCTCTTGCACCCCACTCAGCACTCTGGCCAGGGTGCTGATTCCTGGCCAGGGTGCTGGGGGGGTGGGACCTTCCCCCCCAGGGTTCTATGCACCTTGGGGGGAAGGTCCTTGTTATTTCAAAACAAGGATTGTTTCAAAATAGCATGTCCAAACAGCTTATTTCAAAACAACTGGTTTCAACAAACCCTGCTTTCGAAAGCAAAGTGGTTAAAGCTGTGTCAAAAGGACGGCTCTTGTTTTGAAATGAGGAGCTCCCTCCTTTCGAAACAAGAAAACGCCGTGGACATAGGGACTTTTATTTTGAAACAACCAGTGTTGTTTCGAAATAAAAGCCCTGTGTGGACCATTTTGTAGCAATGAGTAACACAGAATAATTATGCACTGATTATTTTTAAAGAGAAGTACTACATTTGGTTGGGTGTCCTCGTACTAAAGGCTAAACATTTAGCATTTCTATGTGAGCCTGTACTAATCTTTGATTAATTTTAATAGGATTTATGAACATGTTTACATCACTTTAACATGCACTTAAGTGCTATCTTGACTCGAGATGCTTTCCTTAATTTGGTCTATATTATATGTATTTCAAGAACTTCAATAATTTCTTCCTTTTTTATTCCGCTTTCCAAATTAGGCTTTGAAATCTTTCCTTCTGTGTCTCTAATTATTCTATAATCTATCTTCCTGTGTACTTTGAAAACTCAATTGCCTTCTTGGCTTCACTGCAGATGGTTTATGACCTAACCTCAATGCAAGACATCCTTAAAACAGTTCTAACTGACCACAAGAGAATTACCTACTGAAGTTGAGACTAATGTAGTGTCTCATTTTAAAACTTTTAAAATGATAATATGACTTCAAGATAATATAGCAGAAAAAATGATGAAATACACTGAAAACCAAAGTCAAAGGTAAAAGCTACAATTCGGGACTTTTCATCTAAATATTCTTTTAGTTCTTCAGGATTGAGCTTAAGCATAGTGATCACTCAGGTGTGTCACTGATGGGTAATTTTGGGGGTTGGCTCCTGAAGACCAGATTCTACCAGGTTTACTTATAGGGTATATCCACACTTACATTTTAAATCAAAATAATGATTATTATTTCGATTTAAAGTAGTGCATGTCTACACTAGTTTTCCTTATTTCAAAATGAGGGGCTCCCTCACTTCGAAATAAGGAATAGTCATTTTGATATAATAAAACCTGCCTTTATATTGAAATGACAGTTAAATCAAAATTATTATTTTGAAATAATGCAGTACACACGTGCTATTTTGATTTAACTGTTATTTTGATTTAACACTTTTCCCCCTTCTCCTTCCCAGTGTGCCTTCCTCTTTCTATATCAGGCGTGACCAAACTGTGGCTCGGGAGCCACATGTGGCTCTTGAATGAAAAATTGTGGCTCGCGGAAGAATGTCAGCAAATCAATTTAGTAGGTAAAAGTATATGGCTCTATGTGTCAGTGTGGCTCTTGAAGTTCTAATAATCAACTTGTGTGGCTCTTGAGTTTCTTAAATTTGCCCGCCCCTGTTCTATATATTGGGTTGGAGGCATGGCCCTTGTTGGGTGCCATGTTGCCACACCTTCTTTGGTGCCCCCCTCCTAAATCAAACTAGCAAGTCCCGTCCATGGACATGCTAGTTCGATTTGGGTTTCTAATGGGGACATGTTAAAATGACTTAACTTAAATCAATTTAATTATTTTTATTTTGATTCAGTTAGATTGATTAAGTTAAATTGATTTAACAATTTAAGTGTAGACATAGCCATAGTGAGTAGTATCTTATTGTACAAACATCAGTGGGTCAGTTCTTGGAGTAGGAAACTACTCAACATGAGTAGCACCCAAATGGTTATGAGATCCAAAGTGAAGCTGATGATAGGATTTCAAAAGCTCAGTTTTGTGGACTAAATACGTAATTTCTACACCTAAACTCTTGGCTAGAGTGGTACAACTTATCATACGGGATACTAACCTTTGAAAGAAGAGTTAAATTAGAAGCTGCATAGCTATTTGAAGAGTGTATTATGAATCTGATAAAATATATCAGTTTCAGCAACTACTTGCTGGGATAAAAGGAATGAAATGGGAATAGTCCATTGGAGAGGTTGCTAGGTTCCAAATAACCCTCCTGTAATTGAAAGAACTTGGTCACGATAGAGACATAAATTGTATGGATATTTTTGGTAAGGCACTTGGCAAACTATTCTGGGGATTAATTCTCCTGTGATTGATATAAAAAAGGCAGTGATCTGGGATATAATTCAGAAACCTTATTGCTGAGGTTCATTTGTCTTTTAATACATAGAGGGAGCAATATACAATATATCTATTTAATGTTGGAAATCCTTTTTTGGTTCACTACATACAATTGAAAAATGACGACATTATTCATCCATTTTCTCCCACAAAAATAAATTGGCCTTTTTTAATGGTTAAGGGGTTTAAAACATATTTTAATGTTAATATTTCAGATTCTTGGACATACTATTCACCCTCATCTTCTGAACAGTCCTGAAACCTGTCATCATGAATTCATCTTCAGGACTACAGTTACTCTTCTATACAAGTAGTGGGGAAAGGTGTTGTGTGTTAAATAGTAAAGATGGAAATAAATGTTCCAGTAATGTGTTCATGAAGTGTGTTTGCTACTGCAGTTGCCAGGTATTTACAAATCAGTACGCAGGTGGTTCTGCACTGCTCTTTTAGAAAATACGTACTGGGGACACTATCACTGCAGCCTTCAATAGTTGATAAGTTACTAAACTTAGCTTTCCGGCATACATCCATAACTGAGATACCCAAATAACAACATGATGTGTATTTTATATACATGTATCAATACCAGATATATTCACACTGTTGGAATAGTACAGATCCTTAGGATTAGGACCCAGGTTCCAGAGTCAGACAACCAATATTCTGGCTTTGCTCCAGCAGGAAATGCAGTACCACATCCAAGGAGTGCTGTAGGTTAGGTGACAAAGGAAAGTACTAACCAAATTGTCCAGAGCACAGCACCGTGCAGCTTCTGATTGGCTATGCACAGTTCTGAATGCTGAATATTGGCACCAGATGTTATCTATAACCACACAGATTCTGATCTCTTGTTATTTCAGACTGCATTTAATTTTTTTGATCTCCAACCTCCAACCCCAGCCTCATTCTGACCCTGCCTTTTGATTTCAGTCTCTTAATACCTCTGGTTTCTGGTCCCCAACTCTGGCCAGACTCTGGCTTATCAACCCTGGCTCTAACAGTTACTCCAGTCCTTGATTATTGACTATCACATTCTAGTTGTTGACTTGTGGACACCAGATGCTGAGCTAGACTGTTTTTGCCCTGTTCCCTTACAGTTTTCCCAGATCCACTTTTGACCCCCTGCATGGAAGTCTCTTAGGAAGAATCTGTAAGGGGTGAGTCCATCCTTACTCATTGAAACCCATAGGGTACCAGATCTCCAGGAGCAGTGGGCTACTCAGTTCAAAAGTAAGAATCATCTGCTGTGATCCCAACAGAATTCTAACAGATTCATGTGCAGTTCCTAACAGAAAATCAAACACTCCAGGAATAGCTAGCACAGTTCCCAGAGGAGAGCTCCAGGTTCTGGTTGGTCCTCTGCCTTCTGAATAAGCTGCTGCAGTATTGCTACTTGAATGTTTTACTGGGAATCACTGGAAGTTCAAGGGGTTCCTGAACCAATGCTGGTGACTCACAGCTAGCATTGAGTTGAACAAGGGAGCCTGACTTCATCAATTCTGTCACAGGCTTAGTGAGATAGTAAAGGATGAGTTAGTCTGTGCTGTATCATCTGATTGGCTGCTTTTACTGATAGCTCTCTCACTATATATTGACCACTGGCTGCATGAGCAACAAGATGAGTGGAGAGCCACCATGCCACCACTTCACCCAAGCCTCATGCCAGAAACCTTAGCTCCCAACCAGGAACTGGTGAAGGTTGATCAGGGCCATTGACATGTGCCCCTAGAAGAAAAGAAACAGTAACAGCATAATAGCTTTTATTGCAGAGTGCCAGGACATGCCATTGCCTCTTGTCCTTCATGAGCAAAGAACCAGGAAATGAGCAAGCTCTGTTCTTCTGGTGGAGCCCGTCTGGGCACTCTGCTCCAGAACTATCTCCTCTCCTTAAAGAAATGTATCCTAGGATCTGCAGGTCCTCCCAAACTTCCATGAACAGATGCAGCTACATACCACAGATGTGGCCAAGTTAATTTCCTCCTGAATGGACCCTGATTGATTCCAGTGCTGCTGATAATTTCATAGACCCTAAAGCCACCTAAATGCTACAGTTTGTCCTCTGTTTAGAACATACATCGATTCTCAAAAAGATGATAGATGAGCCATTCCTGTTCTTTGGTGTCATACACATGAGAAACAAATTTCAGCAATAAATTTCACCAAACAGGGTTGCCAGGAGGCTTGCCACGTAAAGCACATTAAGGCAGGAGATGAACTGAAGACTGCATTTCAGACCCACTATGGGCACAACAAATGGTTAGTGATGCCAACACTCTTGCAATCTTTTGACACTATCTAAATGACATATTTAAGAACATTGTGAACATATCTATGGACATCCAGAACCACTACGTCATCATCCAGCTTGACGTTATACCTGAGCAGCATTGTTACAGCATTTGTTCTACCTAGGAAGGACTATGGAAGCACAGCTTGAATGTGAAATTGGAAAAAATGTATTTCTGAGCAGTCCTCCACAGAATTTCTGGGTTACTCTTTCCCTAGTGTCATTAAGATGGACTGCCAGAAAGTGAAAACCATCTGCAGCTAGGGAGTACATAGTTCCCCTGGGAATTACACTATTTCCTGGGCTCTGCACATTTTAACTGATAGTTATTCCAGGTTTCTTAAGGAACACAATCCTTATGACAAGCCACCTCTGTAAAGCCATCACATGTGTTTGGATACCCGAAGAGCACCATGCCTTTGAAGAGTTCAAGGTTGTTTTCACCATTGCTTCCATTCCAGCAGATCCAGCCTTAGGTCAGGCTTCCACAGTGAAAATGGATACCTCCAATGTAGACTTTAGGGACATGCTCTCACAAAGGTGTGGCTTACAGCAAGTGTTGCATCCTTCTATTCCCTTAAACTCATCCCAGCAGAATAGGCTTATGAAATATTAGATAAACAACTACTCATGATAAAATCAGCCATTGAAGAGTATAGTCCAATACCTTAAGCAAGACTTTTTTGACCATCAGAATATCTATTCTGACATTTAATAGTTGTATATGGCTTGACTCTTAAACCAAAGACAGATCGGTTAGGGATTTTTTTTTTCTCAGTTCATTTCATCATCATCATCATCTGCTGCCCAGCAACTAGGAATGGGAAAGCTGATCAGTGGTGTTGCTGGCAGCAAGTGCAGAGGGTCATGCCCGAAGTCCCAGCACAAGAGCCCTGGGTCTGGTGGAGACCTGGGGCCTGGCTGCCACTGGCCTGATGCGACCTCCACTGGGGTCTGGGAATCCGGGGCATAGCCGCTACTGGCTTGATGTGGCCTTCCACCAAGCAGGGCCATCCCTAGGTAGGTGTGGGGCCCCGGGCTGATCAGCCTGTGTGGGGCCCCCCACACCCTCTCTGGGCTTGGTGGAGTGAAGCGAGCTGCTTTGGGGCTAGTTTCTGCTCTCCTACCCCACCTCTGAGCTGGCCCTCCCCACCTCTAGGGTGGATCAGTTGGCCCAGGGCAGAGGCAGGCAAGTGGAGCTGGGGCTCTGGGCTGGCCCTCTCTGCCCCTGGGCTGGCTGTTCTGCACCCTGAGGGCAGGGCAGGCTGGCCCACAGTGGAGGCTGGGTTCCATGCTCTGTCCCCACCCTGCAGCCTTCAACTCTGCACCAAAGGCAGTGGGGTGGGGGGGCAGCATGGCCATGGGGGGCAGCATGGCTCATGGCAGGGCAGCATGAGGATCATGGAACTGTGAGCCTGGGGTGAGCTCTCCTCTGGGCTCCCCTCCACCCCAACGATGGCCCTGCTGATGCAGCTCACTCTGGTACATCCCCTCCCCGGACCCAGATGTTACCAGCCAAATGCAGCCCCTGCTGGATGTCAGCCAGGTTCTGGAGCCTGACCATCGCCAGCCTAGGCCCAGCTGCCACCTGCCCAATGTGGTCCCTGCTAGGGCCCGACTGCCAACAGTCCAACGCAGCCCCCACGGGGACCAGAGCTGGGTTGCAGGCTGGCTGTGGCACAAACCCAATCCAGCCCTGGCATGGGACCCAGAGGATGGATTGCGCCCTCCCCCCCAGATGGATCAGGCCCCAGATCACGCCTCGGGGGGGGGAGGAGGAGGAGGTCCTGTACTTTTTTCGGGGACAGCAATGCCCCTGAAGTTGATGCCTTATCTTGGCAGAGGGACAAGAGTCTAATCAATACCCATCCTACTTTCTAAAACCTTACAAATTCCATAGTACTGCAGGACATCAAGACCTTTCTAATCCAGTTCCTTTTGTGGGGCAATCCATTAGTCTAATAGGTGATGGAACAGCCTGAGCAAATAAAAGCCAGAATCAAAATGCAGAGGACAATACAGAAGAGGATCACATACCTTGATGGGCGCATATACATTCTGCTGGGGCAAACCTGGCTAGAAGTGCTTCATCTTTGTGGTGATGCTCCATTGGTGTGCCATTCTGGGCACCTTTAGATTTTGCTGTATGGCTTCCCATATTTTTGAGTGGCCTCATACCTGAGCCAAAATCCAGGAATATGTCAACATTTTTTACTTGTTTGACTTGTGAGTATTGTGATGCCCCTCCAATCCATCCATATGTACTCCTACTTGAAAACACCAAGGTCAGGGCAAGCTGAAAAAGGAGAACAGATTCTCCCAGAATTTGAGTATAACACTGAAGTTAGATTCCTGAACAGTCACAAACAGTAACCCTGATTTCTCACACTGATTACTGAGAAGGTACAACAAGAAATAACATATACACAAAATGCACTATTGCATTTCATTCTCTGGCTTCCAGTAAGCGATGGAATCCAGCAAAAATAAGTTATTTAGACTCTATTCCCTTAAACAAAATGTTCTCCTGATGTCCAAAGAGGCAGGCAGACTGACAGATCAACATCAGTTTGGATCTTACCCAAAATACCATACTGCCAGCCAATCCTTTAATAACTAAAACTAAAGGTTTATATAAAAGGAAAGAAACAAATGAGAAGAGAGATGTTAAATGGCAAAAGCAATCTGATACATAGAAATTACTTCAAGGGCCATATATAGCAGATTCACAGCAGAATTGTGGAGTTTACAGGCTTGTACAATATTAGAAGGGTCTCCATTCTTTTTTCACAACATCATTTGTAGATTAGTTGATTCTGAGGTAGGACACAGGCATAAAGACAAGATGGAGATGGCGAAGTTGCGTTCTATAGTCTCTGATCTGCCACGTGGCTTGTTTCAAACACAAGTTCACAGCACATGAGCAAAGAAAGGCACTTGTTGTCCCCCTGACCACACACATGTTCTTATATGTCATGATGACTCATAGGTGCCTTTCTGGCTTCTCTCCCTGGGCTCGTTATTAAGGTAATAATCCTTGATGAGTCATCAGTGCTGACATTGATCCACTGGGGCTGTAAGCCAGTAGCACAGCATAAGTATTTGGATACAGATATATATCCATAACTTATTATAAAAGACAATGCATATGCATAAACAATATTATAATACTGAGCATATTATAACCTTTTTAATGGACCCTAAAGTGGCCTACTTTGTAGGAATCATTATAGTATTATTTTATACCATGATGACAAAATTGCAAATGACCATGTATACTTCAGACAGCATCACAGTTCCATTCCAAAGCACTGTACTGTCTCTGGACACTCCATGTAGATCCTGAGTTTCAATTACCCTGGATTTCATAGTGGAACTCCCTAACTATGATTACACGGTGGTCCATGGTTAGTGAACTGACCACTTTGTTCCCTGAGACTGACTGATCTCTGCTGAAAAAATGAATCAACTCCTGGTGGTTCATTTATCTATCTTCAAGGGCTCTCAGACTGCCTCAGATCTGACTGACGTCCACAGTTTGTCTCTCACTTTTTGAAAGAAATACTTTGCTTAATGGACATTTATGCTTGCCTTCTCCTAATACCACTCCTAGATGCATGGGCAGACAGAGGGTCAGCCAAGCACTAAAGCAATACCAAAGATTTTTTGTCACCTACCATCAAGATAACTGGTTCTCCTTTCTGCCTTATGTCAAGTTCTCCCACAACAATGCTGAGCATGCATGCCTCCACAGGCAGAGTGTCTTTTTACAAATTACGAATTCCATCCTTGCCTGGCCTCACTGACAGCCTCCCTGAATCTAGCAGATGCTGACTATATCCAATCAATTAATTATATTCAGGAGGAACTTAAGGAGCAGCTTGAAGATATGAAATATAATTACAAGCAGTACATTGACTGTCAATGCCAATAAGGTCCAGTTCTCCCAGTGGGCTAAAAGGTCTGGCTTGCTGCAAAACACTTCCATAGGAACAGGCTGTCCCACAAATTAGACCACCAGTTCTTTGAACCATTCCAGGTTTGTTAGCAAACCAACCCCCTCTCTTTCAAATTGTACCTCCTCTGCTCCCTTAAGACACACTCTGGTTTCTGTGTCTTCCTCTTGACGCATTACACAGAGAATCCCTTTCCTGATAGCGACCCCCACTAGTCCTGATCCCAGGTCTGATGAATATGTTGTCCAGGCTATCCTCAACTCTACAGTGTATATGGGGAAACTGTACTACCTCATTGTCTGAGAAAATTATTACCTGGAAGAGCTCTGTGGTAATCTTCTGCCTGTGTCTATGCTCCATTAAAAAGGTCTCATTAACACCATCTAAACAAACCAGGCAAGGTACCACCCATGGCCATGCGTGTGTGGAGGGGTAACAAGGATTAGAACCCTAGGTCTGTAGAATCCTAGAAGCCAGGACAGCTGCCCATCTCACATCACCTTTAGGAGGGCATGCAAAAGTATATATAAGGAGATTTCAGCAAAAAAGAAAAACAAAAAAAACCAAGGAGTTATGTGACATTTTAAGACTAACAGATTTATTTTTTGCATGAACTTACATGGGAGAAAATCCCACTTCGCCAGATGTATGACTTCAGGCTTCCCATTGTTTAAACCTAACAACTGCTCTGATTTGCTGTTACTGTATGACCAGATCCTATGTTTTACACCCCATTGCATTTATTTTCATTCCATTCTGTGAGTTCACCCATCTTTGAAGCATCTGCCAAAGTGGGATTTTTTCTCCCAAGAAAGCTCATGCAAAAAATAAATCTGTTAGTCTTAAAGTGCCATAAGACTCCGTGTTCTTTTTTTTTTTTTTGCTGGACTAGACTAACATGGCTATCCCTTTGGAAATTGACAAGGAGATTTCAATCTCCTGGGAATTCTTTAACAGATAAAAAAGTTAGGCTATGTCCACACATACATCATTATTTCAAAATAAGTTATTTCAAAATGAATTATTTTGAAATAAAGTCCTTATTTTGAAATAAGTTAATTCAAATTAAGAAAATGTTAATTCGAATTAAGGGAAAGCCTGCTTTCAAAACGGCTGTTATTTCAAAATGGTTATTTTGAAATCAGGCCATTTGGACATGGTGTTTTAAAACAGTTGTTTCAAAACAATGGTGTTGTTTCGAAACAACATTTCCAAACAACATTATTTTGAAATAACCATTTCGAAATAACAGCCGTTTTGAAATGAATGGGTTTTAAGCTGTTTTGAAATGACGGTTCTTATTTTGAAATGACAGAGCCTGTCATTTCGAAATAAGAAAACATTGTGTGGACATTCAGTTTTTTATTTCAAAATAACCAGTAGTGTTTCAATATAAAAGACTTGTGGACATACCCTTAGTGTGCAAACTTGACACCATCAGACAGGGTCTGAATAGGGACTTAAAATGGTTAATTTACTACAAAAGGTAATTTCCCCTCTTTTAACACTTATCTTCTCATTAATTGTTGTTGCTGACCTACAGCTACACCGTTTGAATTAAAACAACTTGTTTGTTTTGCTGAAATATACTAACAGCCTACCCCTCTAGAACTGTTTGGAGGGACCGTGTGACTCACCCTTCTCTGCATGTGTATATATATACCTAACATAGTGTAGTTTTCATTTCATGCATCTGAGGAAGTGGATTATGCTCACAAAAGCTTATGCCTTAACTGAATTTGTTAGTCTTTAAAAGTGCCAGAGTACTCCTTATTTATTTTGCTGAAAAAGACCACACAGCTACCTGTCTGGAATTAGATCTTACAGTTATTGCAGAGATCCTGATTTGTTTGCTATTTCTTCATTACTTCACATGTTGGCACATTGATAAAATTATCTAAGAGCAGTTTGCAGTGTTGACAAGCCCTTTTATCTCCCTTGTCTAATTGCCCCCATAATTCAGAACACTCCTTGTTAATGTATTTCTTCTCCTTTAAAATCCTTGTATTCTACTTGTGCATTGTCATACTCATGACTTTTTAAATTGCATACTTGCTTTGTTTGTCAAGTAATAGACTGTGCAGTGCAGTCACAGGCATTAAGTTTATCAATGTCTCTTTTGCAAAAAAAACAAACAAAAAGAAGTCATAGTCTGCTAAAACTGTATTGAGTGTAAAATTAGATAGTCATGTGGATAAAGATGATTCAAGTAACCTATTCTTCCTCAATCCTAGGACCAGCCCTTGGGCTGCTCTTGTTTATAACTACCTATCCACAACCCCAAAAGGCCATTCTGACAGCCATAGATTAGCCAAACTCAGTAGCTCCTTGGCCATACCCTTTTCCCCCAGATATGCTTACTTCATCAGAGGCAGGGAGGGTAGTGGCTAAAGAGGTTCTCTGACAGCAATGAATACATTAGTAGCCACATTCCACACAAGCTGAAGATTTTGACTGAAATGAAGTTAATATTTACTTAGAATTTCACACTGGACAACTACTTTACAGTTTGTCTTCAGAGACATACATGGTGTTAGTTGTGACTTACAATATTTTCTGGTTTGTATCTTTCACAATTTGCACTTGGCTTCTTTTTTTCTTGTTTTCCCATGCAACGGGGACTTGTTGGTAAATTCAGGTGTAAGGTAGGCTTAGAAGTTGTGCCTAACAGCTTGGGGGGGGGCATCTAATCTGCATGGGTCCTGTATTAGCATGAACACAAAGAGCACAATTAGGTATTAGCATACTGGGTGCAGGGCATAGTGGGTAATGGTATTTGGGGTTAATCTGACCACAAATCTACGAATATCTGTAATTCTATTGAGGGGAAATATGAAATACCATCTTTTTGTGAATTGCTACTCACTGTTTCAAATCTGTCTAGGTTAGTTAAAGGGTAAAACTACCTTTAGTTAAGAAGAGGCTTGTAGGAAAGGTGACTGCATGTTTCAGCCTGAAAGAAGATGAAGACGGGGGGGGGGGCAGGAGGGGGGGGGTTGAAGCTATCTCTGCCTCACCTCTTATTACCTACCCTGTCTAATGATTGCTCTGACTAGACTTCCTCTGAGGCCTTTGTTATTTAAATGGAGGTAGCTGTTTGCAGCTACTTGAAGTTAAGAGCTGGAATTGCTAGAGGGAGAAGCAAACTCTCTCTGAGTTAAAATTACTAGCAAGAGAAAAAAACCCTCTCTCTTAGCTGAAATTACTGAACAGGAGCAGCGGATGAGGGAGGCAGTGGACGGTGAGAGTGGTCAGCGGCAAGCTGGGCAGTGTGAGTGACTGGTGGGTGGAGCTGGGGGACAGCGGATGGGGCCAAGGGTTGGTGCTATTGGATGGAGCGAGTGGCCAGTAGATGGCACCGTGGGACAGCTGGTGTGAAAGGCACTCCCTACATACCCTAGGGTTGGTTGGGAGCCTAGTTAGCACTGATTCTCCAGTTCGGTGCCAATTTTGCTAGTGAATTTACCTTTGCTGTTATGATATGTGTGATCATGTTGGAAGCCTGGCTAGCATTGATTCCCCAGATCAGTGGCAGTTTTGCCATTAAGTCTTGTATGTTCTGTTATGTGGTGTGGGTTGTTGGGAACTTTGCTGTGTACTGATTTGTTAGGTCAGCACTGATTTCTGTTATTTGGCCTTTTACACTCTGTTTTACTACTATTAAAAGTTTTGTTTACTACACTCAGGCTTGTGCTTGTGAGTGGGGAAGCCTTACCCCTTTGGCATACACAGGGAACAGTGCAGGATTTCCCAGAAATCTGGGTGGGGGCTTGAGCTGGTTGGTGGTGTTACATTATTGGGAAACCCCTAGGTATAGAACCCAGCCCTTGTTCTGCCAGCCTGCCCTGGCAGAAGGATTACAAAGTCATAAGGTCTTTCCTCTCCATTGTATCAAACTGTTGTCCCTTATCTTATACTTAGATTGTGACCTCCTTGAAGTAGCAGCCATTTTTTTTAATGTTTGTGAAGTGCACAATGGGCTCCTCATCCCTTACTGGGTCTCTTAGCTGCTACCACAATGCTACTGTTAGTAACACCCCTAGATGTGCTTGTCTGGCTATGTCTACACTGGCAAGTTAGTCCAGATTAAGGAGGCTTAGCATGGACTAATTTAGCCCATGGTCACACTAGGCCTTCCCTAGTCTGAACTAAGAAATTTCTTAGTTTGAACTAAGGAATACTTAGTTTTAGCTTGTTGGTACCGGGGGCTAGTCCAGACTTAAAGCGCTTAATTCGAACTTTAGTTCAAACTAGGCACGATGTAGACATGGACTAACACTTAGTTCAAACTTAAGAAGTTTGAACTAAGCAGGTCACTTCGAAATTTTAAGCACAAGGTTAGTTCAAACTAACCTCAAACTTCTTAGTTTGGACTAACAAGTCTGAACTTCCTGTGGGTAGTGGAGACATAGTAGCTGAGGCTTCTTGGTGTTCTCAAAGATCGACCCTAGACAATAAAGCCAGAAATAATTTAGTTTCAGAAAAAAATGTAAAAACTGTTTCCCAAGGCTTTTTTCTAAGGATGTGATTTGAATGGAACTGAGTAGACTGACAGGAATGTGGCTCAGTCTTATATTGTCATTAAGGCAACTTTGATTTTCTCTGTATTTTTTTGAAATTGTATTTAAGATGTGCCGCAAACCTTAGACAATGTGCACATCTGAATCAGAATGGCTATGTTTACGCTTAGGCTGTGTTCAGACAAGAGTTTTGTTTCAAAACAACAGCTGTTGTTTCAAAATAAAATTTCTTATGTCCAGACGACGTTCCGTTATTTCGAAACAATGGGACCCATTGTTTTGAAATAACGGCCATTGTTTTCAAACAGCAAAACCTTCCATCTGATCAAAATGGCCGTGGTTTCAAAATGGTTGTTTTGAAACAATGACATTTAGATGTGTTATTCTGAAACAGCCATTATTTCAAAATAACACTTTTACCCTTCTCCTTCTCAGGGTGCTTTCCTTTTAGCTTTTATTGGGTGGGGGATGGCCCAGGGAGGGAGCCACATTGCCACACCTCCCATGGTGCCCCTCTCCTAAAACAAAATAGCATGTCCTGTCTTTGGACATGCTATTTTGCTTTGAGCTTTTCTCTTAATTCGAATTAACTTATTTCAAAATGACTTTATTTTGAAATAACTCATTTTGAAATAACTTAGTTTGAAATAACAGTTTATGTGTGAACATAGCCTTAGAGTTTCAGTTCAAATTACTGAATTCAAATTCGTCAATTCTCACTAATAATGATTAATTCAAATTCGGTCAGTTTGAATTGACATGGCAACATTAGAAAATCCAATTCGAATTGGCATGTCCATGAACAGGACTTGCTAGTTCAAATTCAGTAGGGGGCACTATTGTATAGGGAAAAATCAAGCTGTGGCTATTCAAACTAACAATGAATTCGAATTGACATGGCCACACTGGGTCAATTCGAATTACTCCGTTCGAATTGACCTTGACTTCAAAGTCAAATGAGGTTTGACCAATTCAAAGGCAGATTTCATCAATTCGAACTGAGGAGTTCCTCAATTCGAATAGAGGGAAGCCAGTGTGTCCATGCACTTAACAGAATTTGAACTGATGGCAATCACTTCGAATTCAGCTCTAAGAGTAGACATACCCAATGTGAATCCCATGGTGGAGATGCCCTGAAGAGCTATAGCTTTCTGACCCGTGTTCAGAAAAAGTACCTGACTTATGTTGTGTCTTCCTCCTGTGTATTTTCGTTGTGGTTGAAATTTTTGTTTTGATCAGTGAATGTGAAAATAGATAATTATCAGTACAGTACTCCTGGAAGGGCATAGAAATTCTACAGGAAATGACCGGATTGAAGAGGAGTCACCCTCATTTATGAGCAATTGATTTTGGGGGGGTAACAAAGTTTAGTTCAAAGAAGTAGGAAGGGAAAACTGTCTTTTCTTGGAGATGAGGTGCCCTCTTGATCAACTGCATATTACTTTCATCCTGTGTGGAAGAATCTTCAGGGCTGCACCAAAATGAACCAGGAAGACTAGTAATAGCAAAAACAGAACCGAATTCATACTGAGGACAAGCCAGACTTGCAGTGGCAGTGGCGCAATGGGAGTAGAGTTGACTCCACAAGCCCTGACTGATCCAGCAGTGGTGTCAGAATAAATTTGATAACAGAATGAAGCCCAGCTGGACCAATCACAGAAGAATTGACTCCACAGCAAAGTTCAAATGCAGTGGCAACAGCAGCTGATTTCACAGCACTCAAGCCATCTGGCCATTGAAGGCAGACCTGAAATCACAGAAGTGGACCAGGTAGCTCTATTTGGAAGCAGGTGCTAGAGAAACAGTTTTTTCTGAACTGAGGACAGCTTCCCTGGGACACCTCTTAGCCACCACTGAGCATAACTCATCCCATGAGTGGAGTTTTAGGTAGATGGGATTTGTATAAGGCCTAATTAAATTTAATGTACGTGAATTTTCCCAAATCCCTACAAATGTATGCAAATTGACATGTATTACCCTTCTCCCTGTAGATGTTGACAAGTATGCAATTTTAAAAGGGGATCTGAGGCCTAGTCCCACTACCTGTTCCAGTGAGTCTGGATAAGCAGGCATAAATCTGTGGAGCCTGAATATTTCTTATGAATTTGCAGTGACATTCAGTTATAAGGAGAATACTGTTGCACTTTCAAAAAAGTGAGGAGTTTCAGGGGTAAGCTAACATGGTTTTATCTAGGTGTTATATCATCTATATAGTGAATGAAACCAGATTCAGTTTTACTCTATATGATACATATGTGTGAGTGTCTTCACAAAATGGTACTGTGTCACAACCAGGTATATTTGAACTATAAATTCTTCAGTATGTGAAATTCTGAGCCTGCAGGCTATGTGAATTGATGTTTGTTTTGTACACTCAGATTTGTAAATGCTTTTCATTACAAACATAGACAAGTTTGCACAGCTCTACTACTTAATGCTACCAAGTCCATTATCATAAGGAGGTGTGTGGGGATGTAGTCATAGCAAGTTGTCTCAAACCCACCATGAGGCTACACATACCTATTGAATATTTACTTACCCAAATCAATGTTTAAAGTGTGAAGGCCTGATTTAGCCTCTGATACTGGTGTAAAAGAGAGGAGGAAGAAGCCTTTTACACTCATTTAGCTATAGCACTGAAAACTCATTTACCTACCGTATAACGAGAACTATAAAATTTAAAACTTCAGTTCCTGCATTTATGCCAATATAGTATTTGTTCATTTATTTTTCTGTAAGTGCTTCTCCCCTGCAACAAAGTATTTTATGTAATAAATGGATCATATTTTTCACACAAATTGATTATGATGAAATTATGCTGAAATAAAATGGGAATAATATATAAAAATGATGATGTTGTTGAAGCTGGATACTCATGATTAAGCAGTTACAAAATATCTAAGAGTGAATGGAAATCAGCTAGTTGCCTCAGGATCCAATTCCATTTCATTTTTAATACTTAAGAAATAGCATTTTCATCAAATTTGCCAGCAAAAATGTGCTTCACAGCATTTAAATAAGAAAATTGCTCAGTGGGATTGTTATTGTTTTTAAAAGTTTCATATACACGTTCCATATTTTTTCTGAATAACTCAGCTTTTCAACTGTGGAGTGAATTAGCTGTCTTGCGACAGTACTTTCAGTAAATGTCTTGCAGGAGCCAAGCAGTTCTCTCAAAGTGCAGCAATTGGTAGTCCACCATTTGTAGTTCCCACTGCTGCTGCATCAGGCTGAACCTTTTGCAACCAATCTATGGGCATAAAATAATTCTAAGGCAAATACTGCAAACTTTCCATGATTAGAAAGCATTTTTAGCTGATTTATGATCTATAGACCTGCAATACTTGGTTTCACTTTCCACAGGTTTGTATCAATCTTTCAAAATTTTGGTTCATATGAATCACAGAATCATTGAAAACTGGGGTTGGAAGGGACCTCAGGTCATTTAGTAGAAGCCTCTGCTCAAATCAGGACCAGCCCCAAATAAATCATCCCAGCCAGGGTTTTGTTAAGCCACACCTTAAAAACCTCTAAGGATGGAAATTCCACCACCTCTCTAGATAACCCATTCTAGTATTTCATTACCCTCCTAGTGAAAAAGACTTTCCTTCCTAGGCCTCCCCCACTGAAACTTGAAACCATTACTCCTTGCTCTGTCATCTGCCACCAGTGAGAAAAACCTAGCTCCATCCAACCGGAACCCCTGTTCAGGGACTTAAAGGCCCACCTCACTCTTCTCTTCTGCAGACTAATAAATCCAGTTCCCTCAGCCTCTCCTCATAAGGCCTGTGCCCCAGACCTCTAATCAATTTTTTGCCATCCACTGGACTTTCTCCAGTTTGTCCACATGTGTGTTACTATCAGAGCTAGTCAAAAAATTCTCCAATGGCAACTGACAGCTTGGGGATTCACACAGCTGATGGAAAGTCAAAAAGTTCTGTTCTGGTTCTCCAGAAACAGAAAGATTCAAAGTGTTTCCTCTGATGAAGATTCTGAATTTTGTCATTGAGGATGAATTCCTTCTTTGCTATCCCACTCAAAATTTGCTTCAGAAGAGAAATTCCATTTTCCAGTCAGGTCTAGTTAGAAGCCCAAGAAGTTTTATTGTGTATTGGGGTTTTAAACCAAGGCCATTGTTGCCGTGAAAAAAGGGTCAGGGTGCAGACCCCACCCCCGTCACATCGCCCTGCTTCCTGGTCCCGATCTGGTCCCCAGGTCTGATCTGGGAGACAGATTGAGCTGCTTCTTCCAGCAGCCCAGCCCAGAACTAGCCCCTACTGGCCAGTGGCAGCTCACTGAGGCCTGAACCGGTCCCTGCCCACCAGCAACAGCCTGACAGGTGGCCTGGCCTAGCCTGGCCCCTGCCACTGCTGGCCAGTGTCAGGCAGGCCAAGCCCAATTCAGCCCCTGCAACTGTGAGGACAGGGCTGGAGAAAAGCAGGGTTGCAGTTCCTCAGGCCCAGTGGCATAAATGCCCCTAGTTCAAATATATTCAAATTGAAATTCAGCCTTAAGTCACCGTGAGGTGCCTCCTTCCTTATCCTCAGCCATTTAAATACCATGCAGTTTTGCACTGTGTCCACATGACATGACAGAATTGATCACAAGCATTTGAAGCATAGCCCAGGATTACTTGAAAGCAAAGTAATCAGAAAGTTTTCAGATTACGCTAAACTGGGGAAAGTGGTAGATACACTGAGTAGCAGAGATTGGCTAGAGTGACCTAGCCAAATGAGAGGACTGGCCCAAAATAAATAAATAAATAAAATTGATGAGTTACAACTAGGACAAATCCAGAGTCCTGAACTGAGGACAGAAGAATCCCATGCACTGGGGACTGATTGACTAGGTGGCAGTTTGGCAGAAAAGGACCGGGAGGTTACAATCGACAACATGCTGGATATGAGTCAACAGTGTGCCCTTATTGCCAAGAAGCTAGCAGCATATTTGGGCTGCATTAGTAGGAACATTGCTTGTAGATCAAGGGAACTGATTATCCCCCTCTGCTTGGCATTGGGAAGGCCTCATTTGGTGTACTGTACCTAGTTTGCCCCCCACCACCACCACCAGAAGATGTGAACAAATTGAACAGAGTCCAGTGGAGGGCAACGAAAATGGTTAGGTGGCTTGAGCACAAGAATTATGAGATGAGGCTGAGGGAAGTAGGGTTGTTACCCAAGAAACGAGTAGGAGCTAGGATGTGATAGTAACTTTAATTACTTGAGAGCGCTAGGGAGGAGAGAACTAGGTTGTTTTTCTTTGAGCGCTGCTCGGATGCAATAAGTAATAGGTGTCTCCATGTCAGAGCGATGGATTGGTCGGAAAACTTTTGTCCTAGCCTGTCAGGAGAGGGTAGGCAGCCTCCACCCCTTGCACCACCCCGTGGCTATATATACGGCCACCTCCCAACCCCTCCTCAGTTTCATTTCTTCTGCCTTGCGCGTTGGATCTGGAATGTCTGCTCCTTGCTAACACAAGCATCCTGTCCTCCTCCTTTGAGCTTTTCACCCGACTGGGAGCACCTCTTTGTGGACATAGTTCCACCAAAGGAGACTTCCACTGTTGGGTCGGAACATCGTCAAATATGTCAGGGTTTAAAACCTTGCTCCGAGTACAGCAAGGCCTTCCCCCAGGATGAGCCCCACAAGAAGTGCCTCCAGTGCCTAGGCAAAGACTACCTGGTCTCAGCCTGTTCCCTATGTCTTTCCTTTAAACCTCAGACCATCAAGGAGAGGGAACAACAGCGCCATGCCTTAGCCTCTGAGCAGGCTCGGCAGTCTTCACCTGAGACTTCGGCTTCCCGCCCGGTGCCAAGACCCAGCTCGGCACCGTAGCCCACATGGCACCGTACCACCAGTAGTCGCCACCGCACAACCTTGGTGCTGACTCCAGCACTTTGGCACCAATCCGTCACCCTGGCACCTTGGCACTGCTCAAGGTCACTCCTGGCACCCCAGCACAGTCTTGTACCGCCAGTACCCGGCTCACCCCAGCGGCATAGCTCGGTACTGCTGTAGCCTGAGATTTTTGCCATCTCTTTAGTATCACAGAAAATCTTGATTGAATGAAGACACATATGAGTAGGGAAATGGTGTAAGGCAATCTAGTGGAAACGTTATTAAAGTTAGAAATAGTATAATATGTAATAAGTAGTGTTAAAGTATTCATAAGATAGCATTTACAAATGTTTAAAACAAAGTTAGCATTCAGCAAGTGAAATTTGAGGGATCACAAGGGAACAGACCTAATGGGTATATCTCTTTAAGGAAAAGTAGGTCAAGATGGAGGAAGATTTTAAACTTTTGAACTCACTTATTCCCCCTCCCATCAAGTATTCTGGGGTCTCCACCCATGGTCAAAAGGACCCTTCAAACTTATTGATTTTGATCATGCACCAGGCAGGTGATAGGTGAAATCATCCTTTATGATTGGATGAGGATGAAATCATACCTTTTTGTGAGTGGTCAAGAAGAGATGAAAGGGGATGAGGGTGTATAAAAGATGCTGCATGGCAGCAGAGTTTCGGAGATCTCTCCCACTCCTTACTGGGTTCCACTGGCCTCTGGCTACGTTCCCGCTGCACTAAGGAGTCTTACTCACACTCATCCCCAAAGAGAGTAACAACATCTCTGATGGAACTGTACGAGCTAAGTTGTGGGACTTAGTCTCAGAAGGGCATCCTCCGGATTTAGTCTCTGAGTGGTGACTCAGGACTTGGCCTCTGAGCTGGGTCTCCGGACTTAGTCTCAGAAGGGCATTTGAACTTTCATACTTGCATGCACTCCAGACAGGCAGCTAACTCAGTCCTGCATTAAGTCTGTGAGCAACGAACAGCACTGAAGGCTCAAAGCTCTGAAGCTCCAGCACAGCAGGGGTCTCACAGCAGCTGCACCTGCAAGCCTTCGAGAACCTTCTGAGCTGCCGTAATTCCAGTCGCCATGGAGACCAGAGCAGAGCTGAGGAGAGGAGCCAAGGAGGAAAAAACTGCTATCACTGCTCACCAAAGAAACTTATTTTTCTTCTAAATTTGTGGTAAGAAAAAGGGTCCCAAGGAGGGGAGGACAGTGATAGAAGCCTTAAAATTAACAAACTGTTTTCAGTGCTGACAGGGGGCCCAACCCTTATAAAGTAATTTTATGTTAATAGGTAAGCTGCCAGAAAGAGTGTGAGACAAGGAACCCAGACTAGGTTTTAAAGGAGTAATAGTAAGATCTGAGATCTCTCCATTCTACAAGTGACTGATCCCCACTTGTTGAATGTTCTTTTGTAAAAATAAATGTTGTTTAATGTTTTATTTGTATAGAATAGTTTTAATTTGTTATGTTACTGTTGAGCTATCCATGAAATAAGTAAGAATTCTTAGTCAATCCTCAGAATAGGCATTGTAATAAACCTTATGTTTGTTTCTGAGAAATCATTGGCTCTAAGTCTTTTGTTGCTTCTGGTCTGTGCTTGATCGGCGGGCTGTAGCTGTATTCTCCACTTGGGACATTTACCGGAGGGTTAAAGTTTGGGCAGGTATTTGTCCATTTGGGTGAGGAATGGTCCCCCCTCGTTGCCCCCGAGGGTTTGAAGATTAAAACTCAGGCTGCTGGACGGTCTGGGAATTTGGAAATTAATTAATTTTTGGAGGATAACACTGCCAGTACCCGGACCACCCCGGCGCCATTCACCAGTATCTCCGGCGCCGTTGGTCCGATACAACCCGAAGTCGCCAGTGCTGAGTTCACCCCGGCACTGACCGCAGTCACTCTCGGCACTGCAGACTCGGTACTGCCTGGTACCATGGGAGTGGGAACCCTCCGAGCCAGGCAGCCCCCTTTCCCTAGGGGAGGACTTGCCACGGGGCTGCTCGGAGTTTCTCCTCATGCCATCAACCCCTGAAGTGGTGGAGGCTGCTCAAGCCCTCCTCCTACTTCCCACACCACCTTCCCCAATCCCAGCCAGAAAGGACAAACCGGCCTTTACGTCCAAGGCCTGGGTCCATCGTGGGTGTCGCTCTCCCTCACCATACAGCCCTCCATTGTCTACTCCATTGGGCCCCGGTACCGTAGGGCCATCCCCACAGCAACATATCACCTTCCCATTGCCGGTACTGGCCCTGGAGTCTTGCTGTCCTTCCCCTACTTCCAGCCCGGAGGAAGGGCCATTGAGGGGTTCCAAGCAACCTTGGCTCCGCACTTCAGCACCGTCGCCGTTCCGTTTCCACCCACAGGAATGGTCCCCCTGGGAGGCTCCCTCCCCACCACAGCGAGCTCCCGGTACCACCCTCTCCTTGGCACTGGGTTCCTATACGGGAAATCTGTTGGCGCACTTTGACTTGTTGTGCTGCGCTACAGTCCTCAGGTCCCCCTCCAGATACCCTCTTTGGGCCAGCCTTTGCCTCGGCAGAACCCCTGACAGTCCCACTTCATCTGAGTGTCTGGGACTTCACATCTTCCCTGTGGCAGAGCCCAAGCTCTACTGCCCTGGTTTCGGACAGGGTGAGCATTAAATACCAGGTCCCCGAATCGGACTTCCCTTCCCTTGCCGATCACCTGGTCCCCCCGAGGGACATGGTGTAAATGGCGCTAAGCCCAAGGGAGCCCCCTAGCAACCTCCTCCCATCTTCCAGAGAAGCCAGGGAACTGGACCTCTTGGGCCATAAGGTCTACTCCCTCTCGGCCTTCCGGCTATGGGTGGCAAACAACCAAGCCATAACCAGCAGATACTTGCTGGATGTGTGGGAGTCGGTCGTGAAATTCCAACGTTTGCTCCCACCAGAGGCCAGAGAGGAGTATGATGCCTTTCTAGAGGAAGGTAACATAATCTTCCAGGACCTCCTTCTCTTGGCCCGCAACGCAGTGGATACACTGCCCGTGCTATGGCCTCAGTGGTATCTATCCGCCGAGTGGCCTGGCTCAGGGAGGCTAGAGTGCCCCCTAATACACAGCAGGTGGTCCTTGACCTGCCTTTTGGAGGGGTTGCCCTATTCCCTCCAGAAACCCTATCTGTGATGGGCACCACACAGGACCCCAGGGGAGAGGCCAAATACTTTGGCCTCCTCCCTCCCGGACATGCCCCTCCCACATAGACCTCCTGGGGTGATGCCCCTCCCCTCCAATTCCCGCTCATCTACATCATCGTGGGAATACAGGCAAAGCTTTTCCTTTCACCACTATCATCCCATTGCTAGGGTGCTGAGACCTCTTCCTCTCTCTTACCTGTAAGGATGTTGCCTGCCCCAGTTGACTGCCACCCTATTCTTGAGACATCCGGGATGCAATAGATTTCAATGCATCATTGCAGTGGATAGTTGACGCCCTCGCCCTCCCTTTGGGGGGAACAGGTCTGATCGAGACCAGCTTTCCTCTTGTGCTACTGCGACCACGGGCACACTAATTTGGGCCGTGTACCCTCCCTGATCTTGGATGGACATGGGCCATGCCAGCCAAACCCCTCTGTACCGTTGGTACATCTGTACCAAGGTCCATTCCTAGACATCCTCGGAAGCTGCTACTTTGGGCAGCCAGGGTGGATCCCCCCCCTTTTTTCTCAGGTATCCCTCAACTGACAATCCCTGAGTTGGTTTGCAACAGAAGGGGTCTTGCCAGGGACGAGAAGTGCGTCTCGTAGTAGCCCCAGCTATGGCTGCAGAGGCTCTGACAGGTGCAGACATGGCATCATCGGGACGCAGAACCGCTCCTGTTTACCCAAATGCCCTACATCAGGTAGGCCCCAGTCTTGTTCCTGGGCTGAGGGTACACCCTCCCCTCGCTAGCATACCATTGGCACACCGGGTAGACCAGCTCTACTGGGGTTCTCAACACTGCGGCTCAACAAGAACCTCTCTACCCTGCCCATCAAGCGGGACGTGTTCGCATCATCATGGTGGACCTTAGCCTCTAGGGAAGGCCGTGGCAGAGTGGTCCAACCCCTGCCTCCCTATAGCACCCTTCTTCACAGAAGCTGCGGCCCTGTAACAGCCCCTTCCCTTGTGGGCAACCTCAGTTGTTATCAGGACACCTGATCCTAAGAGTCCTTCTCCTAGGCCCACCCTACCAGAAGCAGTGGCCAGCCCTCCTCATATCTATCCCTTCCTCCCTCCACTTCACTTGCAAAGCAGAGACCTAGTGTACCTGACTTAGAACCTTCAAGATCAGGGAACTTATAGGGATGGCGCCAACATCACTCTTCCAATGGCAGGGGAGCAGCAGTGGAATACCTTATCTTGGGCCTTCTAGATCAGCCCCCGCTTTCGCGGCATCAGTCCCCCATCATAGCCAGGCGAAAGGCCGCACTCCAGGCATGGAAGCTCCTCCACTAAGTTGCTTGTAACTGCCCTCCCTAGCCTCCCTGTCTTTCAGACACACGTACACTGGCAGAGGGCACTGCTCCTTGGGTGCGCATCGACCCGCTATACCTACTTGGCGATCTGCAGTTCAAACCATGGGGTCACTTCCATGTGATGTTGGTGACAACCTTACAAGGACGGTTGTTTCCCTCACTTCCTTGAGGGACCAGATTATATAGGTGTGCTTATATATATGCAATAGATAGAGGGGAACAGGTCAGAATTCCTGTTATCTGAAGTACTCAGAAATTCAGAAGCTTGTATCCCCCACAAGGAATGCCATCCAGTCCCCCAGTTGGACGTAAACTTCCACATTGGGTTCTCTAAACCAAGGGTACCTCTGTGATACCGTGGTTGATACTCTGCGGGCAGCTTCACTTCCTAGGTGGTCGGAAGGTGATCTCTCCTTCCCCTGGCAACCGTATTTTTGGGGGTAGCTCTACCTCAATGTGGCTTTTCCCCTGGTGCTCATGTATACACAACATAGCTGTGACAATATACTTCTTTGGTGGTGCCCTAGGCATGCAAGACCGTATCCCTAATATGGCACCTCAATGAGCCCTTTGGCCACACCTCGACTGCGTGTCCAAGTGCTAGCTGGCATTGTTCCCCGCCTTCCTTTCTCTCTTTCTCGTACAGTTCTCGTGTTGCTGGAATCCCATAGGATTACAGACTGAAAGTCGGCTCTCTCCATGAGTTCTCACGCTACCAAGGCTCTTATAGGTACCAAACCATCAGCACCACCTCAGGCCATTATACCGCCTCATGGGTGTTAGTGTCCTGGAGTACCCCTCCAGTGAGAAGCCCAGATTCTGGTACCATACTCGGTTGGAAGCGCTCACTTTGCGTACTAACTTGAGATCCTATAGCCAGCATGCCCTGTGCCTCCCACCGTACCACTTTTGGCTTTGGCCTTCAGTGTTCTGTCTTGAAGTGTCTTGCTCAGACCCCTGTTGATTGATCTCAGGGTCCCCCTTCCCCAATGCAACTACGTAATTTCACTCCTACTCTCATTGACCAGGCCCCACTAGAGCTGGTCGTGGCCAGTCCAGGGGATAAAGTTCCTCCCTCTTGTGGCTACCTCTGTAGTCTGCAGCTGCCCTAGCTAGACCACAACTCTTTGGATCCTGGCTCGGGCCTTGATGTGCTCAGTGTATGGGATAATGTTCATCCTTTCCATGGTTTCCTGTGTGGGCCACAGTCATTATGGCTAACCCCGCACCCATGGCCTCCAGCATTTTCCCTACGAGCTCACGCTGTAAGGCCCTATGGCCAGATACTTATTTTCTGGTCTTCATACCTTGTGCTATACCACTTAGGTGGAGCATCCAAATGCAAACCTCTATGTTTTCATGTTGCGTTCTTCATCCTCACTGCGGTGACCTTAGTCCATCCTGTCCACACTCATATGTCCCTGTGGGTTCAGCCCTAACCCTGACTTTGGGTTGGCCCTCAGTTGTTGATTCTTTGGTGCCATGCCAAGAGCCTAGTTCATCTCTTGGCTCTGGTTAGAATCTTGCTTGTTGGGCTTCTTCCCATCTGGGGCAGTTTGCTGTGCTGAAGGCAGAAGACCCAACTCCACCCGCCATCCATCAGCATGGCTAGTAGTCACCTATTACTGAATGCATCTGACCAGCGCTCGAAGGAGAATGTTGGGTTACTCACCAGTAACCGTCCTCCTTCGAGATGGGCTGCTTGGATCCATTCAGGTCCTTCCCCTCCATTCCTGCATCTGGAGTTGGTGACTGAGAAATTGAGGATGGGTCAGGACGTGGCTGTATATATAGCCACGGGGTGGCACGAGGGACGGAGGCTGCCCACCCTTTCCTGACGGGCTAGGAAAAAAGTTTTCTGACCAATCCGGTGCTCTGGCATGGAGACACTTATTATTGAATGGATCCAAGCAGCCCATCTCGAAGAAGGACAGTTACTGGTGAGTAACCCACCGTTTTCAGTGGTAATAGATGGCAGAACTAGGAACAATGGTCCCAACTTGCAGTGGGGGATATCTTGGTTGAATATGAGTGTGACCCAGGCCCCCTGGCATAACCGTCTGAACATTCCAAAATCAGGGCAATCTGCAAAATCAGGGGCCAAACCATGGATGGGTGGTACATAAACCAGTCTCCCACTCAGTAAGAACACATGCTTCTGATTCGCCACTCTGGTCATCACCAAGCATAACAAAATAGAAACAGCCTCCTTTACTGCACATCAGCTCCTATGGCCCCCAATAGCCACTGGGTCTCTTAGGGTATGTCCACACACACTGTTTACATTGAAATAATGCTGGTTGTTTTGATTTAAAAAATGGTAGATCCACATGACGTTCCCTCATTTTGAAATGAGGAGCTCCCTCATTTTGTTATAAGGAAAGTTATATCGATATAATATAACCTAGTATGATGGTTAAAGCAAAATTGTCATTTCAAAATAACACAGATCGGACATATTATTTTGATTTAACTGTTAAATTGATTTAACATTTTTTGCCCTTCTCCTTCCCAGGTGCTTTCCTTTTTCTATATATTGGGTGGGGGCATGGCCCGGTGAGGGGGCCATATTGCCCCACCTCCCATGGTGCCCCTCTCCTGAATCGAAATAGCAAGTCCTGTGTCTGGACATGCCATTTTGATTTTTTTTTGTTTTTGGTGTGGACCTGCTAAATTGATGTAACTTAAATCAAATTAATGATTTTTATTTCGATTTTATTAAGTCAATTTATGTTAAATTGATTTAACTGTCTGTGTGTGGACATAGCCTTAAAGAAATAGGTTCTCCTGACTCCAAAGGGCCAGTCACATCACCCAGAATGATATAGGTCTGGATCTTCCCCAAAATGCCACACTGCCACGCAGTCTTTTAGTAACTACAATTAAAGTTTAATATAAAAAGAAAACCAACAAAACATGAGAGATGTTAAAGGGTCAAAATGAATCACATACATACAAATGATTTAGAGTCCATAGGAAGCAAGACCTTGAAGTATCTGTAGTTAGCAGGTTAGCCCAACTCCTCTAGTGTGCACCCAACACCTGGGCGGGTCTTAGTCATTTGTTCAGTCCCAGAAGGATAGTTCCAGAGGACAGTGTTGATTCCAGGTTGCAGACTGAAGAATAACAAAAATGGAGATGGGTCCCGTCTTTTATCTCAGAGTCCTTGCCAGATCAAAATGTAGTTGGGCCACATGGTCAGTCTGGGTAACTGATTGAGGTTTCCACGTGGGCCCACTGCAGCTGGGAGCCCCCCCCCCTGGGGGCCATCAAGAGGCACAATAGTATGCAGACACCCAGTCTGTAATTGCTTTAAGAACAAATCATTTGGAACACACATAAAAACAGATAGATTTCTAATTTCTAATACAGACATGATACCTACATATAAACCATATAATCATTCTTAGCATATTACAGCCTTTCTATTGACACTAAACATTGTATATCACATATGGATTATTGCAAATATGAAATATTAATATGAAAGATAACCATAAATAGTCCCGTAGACCCAAACAGCGTCAGAATGAGGAAAAAACGTTTTCAGTAGGAGGGTGCTGAGACACTGGAATGCATTACTTAGGGAAGTGATGGAATCACCATCCTGAAAGGTTTTGAAAGTGTTGCTTGACAAAGTCCTGGCTGGGATGATTTATTTGGGATTGGTCCTGCTACGAGCAGAGGGATGAACTTGCAAGATCCTTTTCAACCCTAATCTTTTATGATGCTATAAAACTCTGTGTAGATTTATCAAATGATTTAGGAATCTTTGAAAGCTTTTAGCCTTTAAACCTAACCTGAGTTTCAGGGCTTGTGAGCACATGATGTACCATGTGCATCAATATAATATAGGAGTTCATGTTTCTGAAACTCAATTGGCTCTTTTAAAAAGCTATTTACAGAGATGCTGCAACTGCAGTTAAAACTTTTGTCATTTGCACACAACCTAAAGTCATGGAGCCTCCTCCAAATTCTTGATTCTTGCAACCTGTTCACCTCCATCCAATTTCCATGCAGGTTGCTATAGTGACACACTTATTAAAAGTTGGGTTAGATTCTCCATTATAGAATAATTAACTCCAGATCTGATGTGTTTAGAAAGCATATGGGCTAGCAACTATTTTGTGGGAAGTTCTGTGACCTGTATTTTACAGGCAGTTAGACCAGGTAATCACAATGGTTACTTCTGAAGTTCACACAGCGCAGGCTTGTTTCAAAACAAGATGTTTCAAAACAAGCTGTTTCGAAATAACATGTTATTTCGAAACACCTTATTTCGAAGGACAAAAACTTTGTCCTCGAAATAATGGAGCGAAATAGCAGGTCCGCAGTGTGGACCTGCTATTTCGCTTGGGGAGGGGACTGCAGGCACTCACAGGGTGCAGCGCAGAGGGGCGCTGCACCCCACAGGTGCCTCCAGAGGGCTGCAGGCACCCTCCAGGTGAGGCGGGGGGCTGCACCCCACTCCCCCACGGCAGGCCCCGGTGGGCCGCGGGGCCCCCCCGCCCCCCCCCCCCCCATGGACACACATCAGCACCCTGGCCAGGGTGCTGAGGGGGCAGCCCTTCCTCCCAGGGTGCTTAGCACCCTGGGAGGAAGGTCACATGTTTCGGAACACTTTGTTCTGAAACAACAGGTCCGCACAGGGCTGTTTCGAAACCACTGGTTTCGAAACAACCCTGTTTCGAAACGAAACGGGGTTTAAGCTGTTTCAAAACAACAGCGGCCATTTCAAAACAAGCGGTTTGCTTGTTTCGAAATGGCCGTGTGTCGTGTGGCCATGGCACTTCTTATTTTGAAACAACCCCTGTTGTTTCGAAATAAGAAGTGTGTGTGGACATACCCTAAAACTGGAAGAGGTGAGCTTTGATGGCTTTACCATATTTTCACCAAGTTCCATTCATAGCATACTGTGCTAAAATATTGTATCTCTATCTTTCTTACCTAAGAGTATGGGAGGATGATTCTAAAAATGTAGCAATTTCATCATTATTTTCCTATGGACTTTAACCAGGCTAGTCGCTGGGCATAGGCTCACAGGGTCCATGCCCCAAATGTGTTGTGGAATGTCTGAGATGGCCGTGTAGCCGCCTGTCAGCCTTGCCCGCTCACATGCTTGGGAGCTGGGGCTTGGTGGGGCCTTTTAAAATCTCTTGCTATGCACCCAGACACACAGTCCAGGGCAGGACAACAGTAAGAAATTTAAAAGATCGCTCGCCCCAGGCCTGGCCAGGGAGCGGGTTTCGATGACTGGCAGCCAGCTCCTTTGTGTTCCAGCAAGGGTAAGGCCCCACTGATGGAGGATGTAGGAGCTAGGCATGGCACAAGGGAGGGAGCTCAGGAGCCAGGCAGGGAGGGAGAGCTCTGGAGCCAGGTGGGTGGGGGCAGAGCTCGGGAGCTGGGCAGGGGTGGGAAGAGCTCAGGAGCCCAGTGAGGGGTGCAGGAGGGAGAGGAAGAGAGCTTGAGAGCCAGGCAATGGGCAGGGGAATGGAGGAAGAGATCACAGGAGCCAGTCAAGGGACCAGGGGAGAGCTTAGGAACTGGATGAGGGGTGAGGAAAGAGCTTAGGCCCTTGGTGGGAAGGGAGGTGAGAGCCCAGGATGCTGGTGGGAGGATAGAGACAGCTCAGAATCCCAGCAGGACGGAGGGGTGAGATAGATTGGGAAGCAGGTGAGGGGCCAGGGAAGGGAGAGTAGGAGCTGAGTAAGATGGTGGTGGAGGAAGTATTAGGAGTCCTTCCTCACTGCTGTACTGCTTCTCATGTTCCTCTGCCACCCTTGTCTTCCCCTGCCCTGCCATGCTCCCCTATTGCCTCCGTCAGTCTCTGATCTCCCTTTGGATGTGTCAGTCATCTCTGCACTATCTTGGGGAAACCAATATTTTCAAGGTCAGCGAATGTGACCTGTAGATTTTAAGCATCCATTTTACAATGACAATGTAAATGGGATGTTTGCTTTTCAAGTGTTACAAAAGAACTCAGTTTTCATGATGGAAACCATTTCCTGGCGGTGTATTTTACAAAAACTGACCTTTCATTTAGATTTCTTTTCCAACTCATTTCCCCTCTGTTTCTTCAACCTTGGTTCAGTATTAAAATTGCATGCCAATGGGCCTTTTCCGGCCCATACAAATATTAATTTTTTCCCCTTCCACACATTCTTGAGAGAGCTGAGGACTACTTTTAATAGCACACATCTGGTTCAGGTCAGGAAAATGCTCATTCTTTTTTCATCTACTAAAAGTGAATCCATTTTGTAGGAGTGAACCAATTTTTACAATTCTTATGTAATTTGCCAAAGGGTTTATACTGCATTATTTCCTGTACTTAAAATGGAAAATCACTCAAACACCCTTGCTAAATTTATGTGCTATTACTAGAAAGTGTTCAGGGTTTTTTTTTTATATTTGTGTGTGTGTGTGTGGGCACTGGTTTATATTTGGAGTGTGTGTGTGTGTGTGTGTGGGCACTGGCTTATATTTGGGGGGGGGGGTGACCTATGTGCCTAAGATGGAGCAATCTCTTTTAGGGATCTCTTAAGGCTGAGTTTTGTTGCTGGGCAGATTTAGCAGCCCAGAAACCAGAACTTTCTGGTCATAGGGTGTGGTAGCCTATTAAGCATGCTCCATAAGTTTTTCTATTGTTGGTGGAGTGAGATGCCAGAGAGAAGCCTGAATGGAGCCGTCTGGAGAGGAGCAAACACGGAGAGCTGCAGAGTCCATGTGCTCAGTGCTTGAGTGAAAGGAACGGAGCCAAGAATGGACTGCAAAATGTTTTGCAGGGGAGTTTTCTCTTGTAGGACTGAGAGCTGGATAACCAGTAAAGAGACTGTGTGGTGCTGATTGCACAGGAAAAAGAATGGACTGCATGGAATTCACCTGAAGAGTCCTGCGGCCAGAGAAGAGGAATGCAACTTCTTTCTACTTAAGCCTCAAGGACTTGCACAAAAGACTGCGATTGAGATCATGGTGACTCCATCTGAACTTTGGGACGCTTGGGTTTCTTAGGGTATGTCTACACTTAGACTGTTAGTTCGAATTGACTCAATTCAAACTAATCAAGTTGAACTAATTATAATTACTTCGAATTGAGTCAGTTTGACCTAACATGACCACATTAGGAAAACCAATCTGAAAGAGCATGTCCATGAACTGGACTTGCTATTTCGAATTGGAGCAGGGGCACCATGAGAGATGTGGCAAGATGGCCCCCTATTAGGGTCATGTCACCACACAATCCCCTGCCCCGCTCCAAGCCCTCTGAGCCAGGCACAAGGAAAAACATCCCCTGCCCAGGTCTAGCCACAGGCAGCTAGGGCTAGGCAGGGGATGTTTTTTCCCATCCCCGGCTCAGAAGGCAGGAGCCAGGCAGGGGAATATTTTCCCCTGCCAGGGCTCCCTGGGCCCAGGGCACCCGCCCCCACAGCATGAGGGGGCCAGGAGAAGGGAATCTCCCTGTGCTGTCAGTGCAAATGAAGGAATCCCTTCTCTCCTGCCCAGCTGTGCTGTCAGCTTGGAGCTGGGGGAGTCCCTTAGCCCCGAGCTGTCAACACAGAGAGGATGGGGGAGAAGTGATTCCCCTGGCCCATGCTGACAGCTTGGGGCCCAGGGGTTCCCCCGGCCTCAAGCCGACAGTGCAGTCTGGGCGGGGAAGAAGGGATCCCCAACGCTTCTCTCCTGGTGGCCGCCTGCTGGGAAGACACCCTGGCGGGTGGCTTTTGCAACGCTGGCCACCTGCCAGGAAGACACCTCCACGGGTGGCTTTTGCAGCACTGGCCGCCTGCTGGGAAGGAGGCCAGCGCTGCAAAAGCCACCCACGGGGGGATGTCTTTCCGGCAGGCGGCCAGCACTGCAAAAGCCACCTGCTGGAGTGTCTTCCTGGCAGGCAGCCAGCCATGCTGGAGTGATGGCTGGGGTCCCCCTCCCCAGCTAGGGGACAGGAGCCCCATTGCTCTCCCCAGCCTGATGTGGCTGGGAGGTGAAGAAACCTTTGTGGCTGCTGGCCCCAGGTGCTGAAGGTCAACCCTTGTGAATTCAAACTAACTTTAGTTTGAATTCATATGTCTACACAGCATCAGTTCGAACTTGAGGGTTCAAATTGATGATCACTTTGAAGTTATGGGAGGTTTTGTAACTTTGAAGGACCTCTCCTCCATTCGACCTAAGGCAAGCCTTACGTTGAACTGGCCAAGTGCTGTGTAGACAGATCTATTTTTAAATTTGAGCTAATGTTTATTAGGTCGAATTTAAGTGTGTGTGTGTAGACATACCCTTACTGTTCTCTTTAAATTCATTTTGGTTTCTTAGGATAAAGTTTGTTAAGTCAGTTAATGAAGTTCATTGTTATGTTTAGTCTAAGTAGTATTTTGTTGTGGGATGGGATCTCTGATCAATCTTGGCTCTGCAGCTGCTTTCTCCAGGGGTTTGTCTCTGTAAGCACTAGACAGGCTAGTGAAAGAATTCAAGTCCATCCTAAAAGGTTAAGTGTGCACATGTCCAAGTGTGTATTTAATCAAAGTTTGTTAAAAGCTAAACCAAATTATGCAGTACCTTCACTTTTTTTCCTTAAATAAAAAACACTGCCAGGAGGCTGTAATAGCAGCACTGCATTGGCTTGACAGCTGTAACAAAAATGATGGGGGTAACAGTGGATGATCTGAAGCCAGTGCTGGGTTCAAATCCATGTGACCTGGCTGATGGCAAACTATCATTGCTAACAGATGGTTTTTATTTGGTAACCTATATGAAGCCAACCCATCTTCCCTTCCCTTGTCGCCTTCCCTGCCATGCTCCCCCGTCACCCCAACAGCCACCCCTGCCCTCCCACACTGTTCTTTCACCCCACCCCTTTCCTCTTGCCCTCCCTCCTCTGCACCCTACTCCCCTACTTCTTCCCTTGCTGCCACTCAGAGTGGGGGGCAAGTGTTACACCAAAGTCCATGGGGGGGGCTCCATTTTAAAAGTTTGAGAATCATTGCACTAGCTATCTCCAGAGTGGGTCAGCAGGGTGGCATCTCCTAGCTGGCCATTGGGCCATGTGCCGGGTGGGCACCCAGGCACCACCTGCTTCTCCAGTGCACGGGGGGACCTAAGCAAATTGGCTATCCCAGTGAGTAGTTGAACTTGTGAAAGATTATTCAGTGCTTTAAGACATCTGTACACCTGGCAGAGAAGCACAACAGGACAAGATAGACTACAGCACTTTGCAGTGCTTTCAACTGAAAAAAAAAAAATGCCCAGATATCTGTGTCAGAGAATGCAGTCATTGACTGCTTTACTAATAGAAGGTATACACTGATGCTTCCTGGAAAAAAGGAAAGGTAAGCTCTTTTCAAGTTTTCACAAAATGTGGTATAAAATGTTTAATTACTGATTATTTTTATTTAAAAAAATATTTTTATTAAAATATTTTATTTTTTATTTAATTTTATTTTAACAAGTGAAAACTTGTGTATAGTTGTGAAAGTGACACTTATCTAAAGACTGCTATAGGGAGGATGGATATTATTTGACATTTCTATTTAGGTATGATGCTCTGATTTTACAGAATCAAACTGAGTTTGTAAACATGTTTATTTTTGACTGTTTAAATTCACTCCATGTTTGGTATATTGATTGGTGTGTGTAACAGGCCATCCAAGGCAGAACGCTGACTTCAGATCACACACTTGGAGGGGTGGCCTAGTGTGCACAAGTCCTGGGGCCCACACCTTAGGGAGATGGGTTTGTGGGACCAGTGCCCTGAGTCTTTTCCCTGTGGAGCAATGCACCAGGTTTTAACCATTGTTTTCCAAAACTAGACAATTGTCTTTTCAAAGATTGCAGTTGATATAATTTTCATTCAACTTTAGAAATATATTTGATTTTTCAGTAAATGCTAACGTACACCTCACCAAAAGAATATTTGACTGAGGACAAGTGTAGTGAGAAACCTTATAAGTCTATAATAACCACCAAAGGACTACATTGTTGTTGTGAAACTTTTTGTCACACAGTAGTTGTCCTTTGGAAGTACAGATAAAATGAGGCTGAACAATCTGTGTTCACATTATGAAATATATGTGAGAGAAAATCACTAAAAAACAAAATCAGATGGCAAAATAATGTTTGTTACAGTAAGAAAAATAACTCTGTGGAAAAAGTTAATTATGTTGCCATTTATATTTAACTGCTTTGAAAGTGTTCATGAAAGGGTTTTTGTTTGTTTTTTTTTAGTTTTAAGAAGTCTCTGTGCATATTTGTAAAATTGGATGTTAATGTAAAACATGGCAGAGACATTGACACTTGAGCTGGGCAAGAAATGATTTTCAAATCCTGAAATATGAAATTTTTAGATTTCAAGTATTTTCCTATTTCATGCTCGAATAAAACCAAGATCTTCAGAAAATTGTCATTAAAAAAAAAGAGAGGGGAGAGAGACACTCACCTGTATCAGAATACTGAATACTGATTTGTGGACTGAGCTGGCATGTAAGAGACCTGGGCTCAAGGTCCCTCTTTGGGTCACCCATATCCAAGGTGAGAACCTTGACCACTAAGTCATTGGCTATGTCCACATGTAGATGCTTATTTTGAAATAAGTTAACTCAAAATAAGCTAATTTGAAGTAAAATTGTTATTTCTAATGAACCTACATCGAAATAAGCAAAAAACCTCAAATCAAAATAGCAAGTCCAGACTCAGGACTTACTATTTCGAATCAGGAGAGTGGCACCATGGGAGGTGGGGCAATATGGCCCCCTCCCTGGGCCATGCCCCCACCCAATATATAGAAAAAAGAAGGCACCCTGGGAAGGAGAAGGGAAAAAGTGTTAATTTGCAATAAGGGTTATTTCAAAATAACATGTCAGAACAGTGTTATTTTGAAATAACCATTTCGCTTTAACAGACGATTTGAATTAAAGTAGGTTTAAGCTATTTCAAAATAACATCTCTTGTTTCGAAATGACAGAACTCATCATTTCAAAACAAGAAAACATCGTGTTCACCTAATCTTTTTTAAATCGAAATAACCAGTGTTATTTCAATTTAAAAGATATGTGTGGACATATTTTCTGGGTCCTGTATCTCTTCGTTTGATGAGAAATAATGTCCTAACCTGAAGCCTTCATAACAACAGTATCATTAAAATTAACTCTCACATCGTGTGCAGTGACTCAAGAGCATGAGTACCAACCTCAGGTCAAACAAACAAACAAGGAGTCCTGTGGCACTTAAAAACTAACAAATTTATTTTTTGTGTGAGCTTTTGTGGGAGAAGATCCCTCTTGGTCAGACGCTTTGAAGATGGGGGAACGTATTAAATGGTAGGAAATAAATGCAGGGAAGTGTAAGTCATAGGAATAGGTTATACAGCTAGTCCTCACTTAGTGACCTACTCGTTTAGTGACCCCTCAGAGTTATGACCAGCTCTCTGATGAGTTGGTATTATGGCGATGTACGAGAACTCGCATCAACTCTCTCAGATTACCTATATTTACAGTACACTATGCAAACTAAGTTCAGTACATTAGAGCTTAAAACATTTAAAATATATATTAAAAATGTTATAAATGATGCAAAGGTGACATTAAAACTATCTACCGATGGTTGAAAAACCCACTACCAGTAAAGTACATTATGCTTGAAATACCGGTAAGGGCTGCTCCTCGTTTAGTGACCAATTCGTTTATCAACCGGGTTTCAGGAACGGAACCCAGTCACTAAGTGAGGACTACCTGTACTGCATTTATTTCCTACCATTCTGCAGGTTCTGTGATTTTGACAGCCCCATTCATCTAACTGTTAGAATTTTAGGAATCTAGTGAGACTGCAGTCTGTGAGACTTCCCTAACTGTTCAGTCTCCCAGCTGCAGGGACCAGTGAAGCATTGCTGAGCATGCAACCCTCCCTTTGCACTCCCTCTCCTCATATATTCAGACTTTAATGCCAGAATGGACCATCATGTAGTCTGACCTTCTGAACATTGCAGGCCACAGGACCACAGCCACTCCCCCCTGTAAGAGACCCATAATCTCTTGCTTATGATTTTTGGTGAGCAAATATGATTAGAAAGTGGTAACATGGTATTGCCCTAGGATGGAGCTGAATCAAACCCTTAAGTCGGAGCACCTCTGAACTTTAGTAGAAGATGGGGATGTTCCGAATCGGAACCAGAACTGGGATCGGAACTTCACACCACCCTTTCAGCATGATACATTGCAAAGCACATTTTGGGCCATTGTCCTTCCATCCTGAAGGTTTCAATAGTTTAACTTGATATTGAAAAGAGAAATTATTTTAGCTCATGTTTCCAACTGAGTGAATTAATGAGAGGGAAAAATCTATTATAATAATCCATTCAGAAAAAGATTAGATTTAAAAGATTAACATTTCAGCCTTCTTATCCTGGCTTTTTTCCTGTTACAGGTACATTATTTTGAATACATCCTAATTAATCAGTGTTTTAATGAGAAATATTCCAAAAGATCTGGTTAATTATGTAGCTTGTTTCAACAATAATCCATAGTCTTAAACAGTGGATGTGCTGATATCTTCTGAGGAAAAGATGTGTGAGTTAAATCCTATTCATCTTTGTATATATTATTTGTATTTTAGTAGGCTGTGGGAGAACGTTGTGTATGTTGACAAGAAAGACAACACTACCTCATTTGTTTTTCTGAAGGAATTGCAATTTTAAGTAAACTGGGCTGTACCTTTGACATTTGTGTCACCATAATTCAGGTTTCTGTTTAAATTGTTGCCAAATATTATTTAGAAGGTGGGGTTTTTTTGTTCTTTCGTCAGTCACCAGGAGTCTATGTACCTATTTATAAAGATCTTTTTGTTCATGTTACCTATTCTGACATCAATTTGTTAAAGGCAGAAGAAAAAAATCAGAGTATTTCAAAACTAAAACACTGTGCCTTTAGTTTGCCTTTGTAGATTTTTAAAATGATAAATATTATTTGAACTTTCAAAATGGCTATGACTTTAGTTGAACTGCTCAAGAAGATCAGTTAAGTGGAAAAGGTGCTCTGCCAGCTTCATTGCTGCCAAAGCCAGGTATTAGTGCCCTATGCATGCTACAGGTACACTTAATACATGTATGTCCATGAGAGTGGCAACAGCTCAGTGAGCAGCGGGACTTTCTGCTTCCCCAAAGTCACTCTCAGTGCAACCTGTTTTTTATACACTGATACAGACAAATTACATATTGCCCTTCTGACATGGTTAATTACCACCCTTTACTTTGTACTTGCTGGTTTGATGGAAATGTTTCTCCCCATCACTCTGTCATCCTTACCTTATATTTAGGAGGAGTCAATATGTCCCTGTGTCATTTCCTTCAGGAAATGTGTTTATACCATAACTTTGTAATGATGTGTTCTTGTACTACCCTCCTGAAATAGGTTTTAAGCAAGTATCAGTGCCTGGAACTTCTTAGGAGTGCATGTGCTTGTGCAACACCAGCCAAGTTCATATTCTGGATATGGAATCTGCAAGCAGGTATTTGCTTTGTAACAGGCCTAACTTTTGCTATAAATTGATTCTTGCTAATGTTGCTTTATGTCAGCAGAACCTGACTTTGTTTGGGCTTTAGGTCTTACTCCATGCCACTCATACCAGGCCTCATGTCTCAGGCTCTTTTGTTCTACTACAAAGGCCTGTTCCAAAGCCCATTGAGAGTCTTTTCAGTTTCTTCAGTTGTCTTTGTATCTAGCCCTTAATGGACTTAAACAGAAATTAATAAAAGCAACAGGGATATTAATTATTTGGGTTTTCTCTAGCATCCAATCCAAATTATTCAGTTCAGGCCATGTTGGGAGCCCACAGTGTGCAGGAGATGTAGATGGCCTACATTTATTCCTTACAGCCAGTCATGCCTCTAAAATTTGACAGGAAATGATTTCTGATCCCACAACAACTTTTGAGATTTTAAAACTTTTTACCATCCCAAACTGGGGGAAAAAAGTTAAAAAATTCCACAAGCCAAAAATAATTTTTTAAGAAAAATTGGATCAGGTCAGCTGAAACATTGCATCAAACCCCTCAAAATATTTTGCTTTGATTTTTACTTTCTTCATTTTTTTAAACTTTCTTTTATAATAAATTAATTTCAATTTCAAAATAAAAAGTTATTTCAAACAAAAAAACCCCTTTTTGTTTTGAAAATATTGAAATAAGAAAATGAAAATTTTGCAACATTTCTTTCTTTCTTTCTTTCTTTCTTTCTTTCTTTCTTTCTTTCTTTCTTTCTTTC
>ML681996.1:16590607-16608074 GCA_007922195.1 Podocnemis expansa
TTCTTTCTTTCTTTCTTTCTTTCTTTCTTTCTTTCTTTCTTTCTTTCAAAACAGGAAATTCATCACAACTGAACCTTTCCCATGAAAAATTTTAGTTTTGACCAAAAACCTGACATGCTGTTGAGGTAAACAGGCTACTCTATCATGGGCCCTCGGTACCATCAGCAATGTAGGTAAATGTTGGGCCAAAATCCATTATTTGTCTTCCACTGTTGTTGGCTGGTTCTCATATTCCTGGCATCTTTAAATCCCACTGATGTGCATGGGTGTAAAAGGTAGTCAACAGCACATAGGAAGGATAAAAAACCTTGAAGACTCAAGTCCTTTGAAATCTTCATAGATAAATCTCTATGAGAAAAATGACAGAGAGACAGAAAGAATGCATTTACCATGCCTACAGACAGACTTTTTCAACTGTAAAAGGAAAAAAATAGACATGTTTATAGTTTTTAATTTCACAAATGTGCAAATCATATACTTTTTTGGCAATGATTGTTATTTTTTTCTATGCTGCATTTTTTAAAAATTAACCTGTATTTTAGCAAATTTATATAATTATAGGCAGCATGGGTAGCGTTGTCTATAGTTAAAATTGCCCACCGCTTTCTATGATAAGATTCTGTTTTCCATGGCTTATACTTTTACCAGACTTTAACTATTTGTACTGAAATTTTCCATGCCAGGTATTTGACTCAGGTTGAATTTTTTTTCAGAAAATGTCATTAAAAACTGTTCATCTGTTTCTCAGAACTAAGCTGGGGAAAATATGGTGCTTTGCTTTTGTTTAAAAAAAAATCCTTCAACTACTGGTAAGTACCACCTCCAGGTTTTGGAACAATGACTTGAAATTTGGTAGAGGTGTCACCCTGTTGTCAGGGAGGTGTGTTGTTCTATCCCAGGGGCATGTACAGAACTTATTTTTAGAAGGGCCTGCAACTGACTTGGGTAGGCTTGGCAGAAAAACAAGCACTTCTGGCTTCTGATCTGGGTCAGCTCTAGCCATAAACCAACGAGGCCCTGGCTCAGGGCGTTGGAGCTTAGGGGCACTGTAGTGATATGCTTGTAGAAGGTTGTGAATTTAGAGACACTCCCTAGCATGGGCCAGTGTTGTGTAAATTGAGAAAGGTGCCCCAGAGAAGATCTAACATGGCTGCTCCCAGGTACACAACTGGATACCTGTCTGTATGATTAAAGTTCTATTCCTTACTCATTCAGTAGTATCGTCTTTAATGAACCCTCAGGATCATTACATGGTGTCAGAAGATGGTGCATGAGTTTGGAAACTAAAAAGACTTGGAGGAAAATTCCTGTATTTGTCCCTGAAAACAGCAAAACATCAGGGATCTCTGAAAACAAAGAAAGCCTTCAGCAAGTAAGTGTAAGCTATAAACATGGATTTTTACAGGCTCCTTCACCTCTCCAAATGTCTGGTAATGTTGCAGAAAACTGGCTAAAGTTTAAGCAGCGATTTCTGTTGTATTTGTCTGCCACTGGAGTGCAGAACAAAGATGAAAACCAGAAATTATCTATATTTTTGCATGTTGTTGGGGTGGAGGCACTGGATGTATATAATAACTTTGAATTACAAGATGGTGAAGGCATGAATTTAAACACTATACTGACTAAGTTTGAGGAATATTGCTTGCCAAAAATGAATGTGACTTTTGAGAGGCATAGATTTTTTACATGCATGCAAAAACCAGATAACACCATAGACCAATATGTTATAGAATTAAGGAAACTCAGTAGAAGCTGTAACTTTGGTGGCTTGGCAGAGTCTCTGATCAAAGACAGACTCATTTGTGGCATTACAGACAATAGATTAAGAGAGAGACTGCTCAGAGAAGGCGAGATCTCTTTGAATGAAACCCTTCAAATATGTAGGGCCACTGAAATGATAAAAACACAAGTAAAAGAGCTGAATTCACCAGAAGGGACAGTGCATGCACTTAGACAGATAGCATGTAGCCAGAGCGGTTCAAATCACAATGTGAAATCAACCCCTGCTATCAGGAAGACTGAGTCCAGACAGTCTTGTGGCAAGTGTGGATCACGGCATGGTCCCAAACAGTGTTTTGCCTATGGGAAACTCTGTCATAACTGTGGGAAACTTAATCGTTTTGCAAACTGCTGCAGATGCCAAAGGTGCAAAAATCAAGCGCATTTAATTACTGACAGTGATCCTGAGGAGTGCTTTGTTGATGTACTGGGATCAAGCAAACCTAGTGAGAGGGACTGGATACTGCCTCTGTCAGTGAATGGAACAATCATTCCACTGAAACTAGACGCAGGAGCTCAGGTTAACATTCTGTCTGCACGAGATTATGAGAGACTGAGAATAAGACCCAAGCTGGGACCAACAAACATAAAAGTAACTGGGTATTCTGGAACAAATAGACCTGTGCAGGGACACTGCTTCACTAGTGTTAACCATAAGAACACCATGTACAGGCTGCCTTTCATTGTAGTGCCACAGGAGGTGACACCAATTTTGGGCCTGACTGCCTGTGAGAAACTGAGTCTGGTAAAAAGGGTGGTCTCACTACAAGATAGGCCTGCATCTGGCTATGAGGCACTCCTTGAAGAATATCAGGACCTGTTTCAGGGATTGGGTTGCTTGCAAGGTGAACATACAATCTGCATAAACAAGCAGATCCTTCCAGTTATTCATCCATGTAGAAAGATGCCATTTGCACTCCGTGATAAACTCAAGGCAGAGCTTGAAAGGATGGAAGCAATGCAAGTAATACAAAAAATAGAGGAGCCAACGGAATGGGTGAGCTCCCTAGTTATAGTGCAAAAAAGTAATGGCCAGCTACACATTTGCTTAGATCCCAGAGACCTCAACAGAGCTATATAAAGAGAACATTTCAAACTACCAACTAGAGAAGAGATTATGGCTCAGTTTGCAAATGCTCAATACTTCGGTAAATTGGATGCATCCTCTGGATTTTGGCAGCTAAAATTAACAGAGGAAAATTCAAAATTATGCACATTTAATATTCCTTTTGGAAGATACAGATTTTTACGCTTACCCTTCGGTATAGCTTCAGCACCAGAGGTGTATCACAAAACTGTACACATGATCTATGAACATATTAGCTGTGTGGGCACCTCCATGGATGACATCATCATCTGGGGCTCTACAAAAGAGGAGCATGATCGTCGGCTTTGACAAATGTTGGATGCAACTAGAGCCGCAAACTTCAAACTAAATAAGGACAAATGTGTGTTAGGAGCTAGAGAACTGACTTTTATAGGGGACATTGTTTCCCATGAAGGTGTAAAACCGGATAAGAGAAGATTTCAGCCATTGAAATGATGCAGCGTCCCCAGTCAAAGAAAGATGTCCAACGGTTCCTGGGAATGGTTAACTATCTTGGAAAATTCATACCCAATCTTTCTGCTGAGGCAGCACCATTGAGACAACTCCTACAGGGCAAAAATGAATGGCGCTGGGATGCTGCACAGAAGGAATCATGGAGAAGTTTAAAACAAGACTTGATACAGGAACCAGTATTGATTTTTTTTTTGCTCCAGAGAAGCCCATTAAAATTTCAGTGGATGCATCACAGTCTGGGTTGGGTGCCGTGATTTTACAAAAACATGAAGATTGCTGGCAGCCTGTGGCATATGCATCCAAATCACTGACTGATGCAGAGACTTGATATGCACAGATTGAGAAGGAGCTTTTAGGAATCTTGTTTGCCTGTGAGAGATTCAATCAGTATATTTATGGACACAGAGTGGAAGTTGAAACAGATCACAAGCCTTTGATTGCATTATTTAACAAACCACTAAATGACTGTACCTTAAGGATTCAAAGAATGATGATCAAATTGCAGAAATACAATTTATTGGTGACCTACACACCAGGCAAATTTATGTTTACAGCAGATGCACTTTCCAGAGCAGTAGCACCCATGGTACCTGAGAAGACACTGGAAACAGAAGTACACGCCTATGTAGATATGATTGTGAGCGCAAATCCCATAACTAACAGAAGACTGCAACACATAAGAGAAGAGACTGAGAAAGATGAATCATTGGGACTCCCAGAAGAGGTGATAATTAAAGGGTGGCCTGAAATAATAAGCAGTTGCTCTCTAAGTATAAGAGACTATTGGAACTGCAGACATGAACTGACTGTGGTAGATGGGATGATTTTCAAAGGTGGGAAGGTTGTAATACCACGGAGCCTCCGAAAAGAAATGTTACAGAAGATTCATGAAGGTCACTTAGGAATTGAGAAGTGCAAAGAACAAGCACAAGAGGTCATGTATTGGCCACGGATCAATCACAACATTACCAATGTGGTAAAAAACTGCTTTTCATACTTGAAATACAGACCATGCCAACAGGCAGAGACACTGAGACCCCATCCTGTTCCACAGAGACCTTATGAGAAAGTGGGTGTGGATTTATTTACCTGAAATTCCAAGGATTACTTAATAGTCACTGATTATTACTCTTTATATCCAGAAATTTGCACACTGAACAGTACTGATAGTAATTCAGTGATCACTGGCATGAAAGGAATTTTCTCCAGACATGGAATTCCTGATGAGGTCTTCAGCGACAATGGGCCACAGTTTTCAAGTGCAGAATTCAAGCAATTTGCCTCAGATTGTGATTTTCATCATGAAACCTCCAGTCCAAATTATCCCCAATCAAATAGACTGGTGGAAAGGTCTATACAGACAGTAAAGAATCTGATGAAAAAAACTTTTGAAAGTGGAGGTGACTTGTTTACAGCATTGCTGGCCTACCGAAGTACACCCCTGGAGAATGGCTTTTCTCCAGCTCATCTGTTAATGGGAAGAAGGATCTGATCTAATTTACCTATTACTGATAAATTGCTGCAATCTAGGAACAATGCTAACATTCAGAAGATGAAAGAAAACCAGAAGTGGAAGCAGAAATATTACTTTGATAGAAGGGCTCATGATCTTCCATTCCTTAACCCAGGCGATAGAGTGTGCCTGAGGAATCACTCTAATACCTGGGGACAAAGAGGTACTATTAAAAAACAGCTGTATCCATGGTCTTATGTGGTCCACACAGATCAAGGTGACACATTTCGACGTAATCAGTGGGATCTATGACTTATTCCAGAATGTTCCAACACTGTGGAATTTGAAGTAGATTCTGGCATGCCTCCCTTGACAGATATGATATCTTCAACACATAGTAATGAAACCGTCAGGGAGCAAAGAATTCAGACCTGAACGAAGGACCAGTACTGAGAAGATCTAGTCGAGTCATCAAATGCACAGAAAGACTCATAGAGACTTGCTAGGATATGTAAGGGAAGTGGGTGGTAAAGACTCACTTGAGAGTGATGTGCTAGTAACCTCTCCTCTCTAAGTAGTTCATATTCTGGGTTTATGGACTGTTCTTCTGCATATAGATTTTGTATAGATAGCTGTTATGTGTTGTTAGATGTTAGTGCATGTATTATTAGCTAGCTTTTATATGTATCTGTTTACTTCTTTTCCTTAGAGGGGAAGATGTTGTGATATGCTTGTAGAAGTTTGTAAATTTAGAGACACTCCCTAGCATGGGCCAGTGTTGTATAAATTGGGAGACGTGCTCCAGAGAAGATCTAACATGGCTGCTCCCAGGTACACACCTGGATACATGTCTATATGATTAAAGTTCTATTCCTTACTCATTCTGTAGTATCGTCCTTAATGAACCCCCAAGATCATTACAGGCACCGCCGTGCCACACTGGGGACAGGGCAGACTGGCTCAGAAGCTGGACTCCACACTCCTGCATCTTCCCGAGCCAGCCACTCTGTCCCTGGGGACAGAGCAGGCCAGCCCATGGGGCAGACTCTGCTCTCTTGCCCTGCCTCTGAGCTGGCACTCCCTGCCTCTGGGAAGGAACAGCCAGCCCAAGGGAAAAGCAGGAGAGCAGAGTCAGCCCCATGGTTTGGCTCTCTCTGCTCCTGGGCCAGTTATTTCTCCCTAGGGGTGGGAAAGACCAGCCCAGAGGTGGGATGAGAAAGCAGAGTCCTCCTCATTGGCTGGCCCACTCTTCCCCCTGGGCCAGCCGTTCCCTGCTCTGGGGGCAGGGCAAAGGCAAAAGCTGGCTCAGGGTGCCAGAGCCCCTGGAGACGGCTCTGCTTCTGATCATGTGATGGAAAGCAGGAAGTTGAAAAAAACTACCAGTCAAGAAATTTAGGCTGCCTGATGGTCCAGTTGCCAAGGTAGCAAGTTATCTAGTGGGTGGGCCTGGTTTCAAAGTGGTTGGGCCATGGCCCACTCAGAAAGACGCATAGGTATGCCCCTGTGTCATCCCCATAAAAAGTGACCTGAATTTTGCCAAACTATGAATCTCAGCAACTTTCAGGCTGCAGAGGAACAGTTATAGAACTTCTTCAACCTTTTAGCTGCAAAGTAATAATATTGATAGGTAGTTGTTTAATAAGACTAAAATAACAGATATATCCTATTTACTCTGATACACATATGTGAGAACATAGCTCAGTTCTCCTTGGCTGTCATCAGGTCACAGGGGAGATCCTGGCAACACTGAAATCAATGATAGGACTCCCATTGACTTTGCTGGTGCCAGGAGTTCATGAACACTGTATATTGTCTTTAAAAAAAGCCAAAACCCATTTTTTTGAGATTTGCCATTTCAAATGTTCTTTAAAGCATCTAAAGTTTCAGAATTTTGTTTTAGGTATTTAAAATGTTAGCTTATTAGCTGAATTTCTTTGGTCTTGAAAACTTGCCAGGAAGAACAATAGAGCACCCAAATGTAACAGTCAGTCATTCAACTTAGCACTGTACATGCAAAGAAGGTTTTTGAATGTCTGAGTGCCCATTTGAGTAACCAGATGTAACATCTGACTGTCCAGGTTGGAACTGCACATAAGATTTTACATTGTTTCTTAAATGTGACATTTTGTTTGATCAAGGTGAGCAGAATTTAACCCATGCTGCAGTGTCTGTGCTCTTAGTTATTTTACAAGTAGATTTGATTTTATCTGTATAATCTTTTATAAGCAGTAAAAGACTTTATGTTTTTCTCCAAATAGCAGAGGTCAGTCTGACATGTGGGATAACAGCATGCTTTTCAACACCATAGTTATTCTTAGGTAGGAAAACAACTTCCTACTCAGTGACCTTTAATATTTTAATCAAGCTGTGATTGCAAATAGTGCACGTACTTTCTGATTGTTCCGGCTGTGGCTAGCATCTAAACTGTAGAGTTTTAAGGGGAATTATAATCCAATAAGGAGGACAACATATTCACAGCTGTATCAGAAGTCTTTATAGAAGAGAACTGAGAGAGAAGGAGAAGACAGACAGGTTTTCCTAGCACCTAAACGACTCTCCCATTTATCACTATGACAACCCCAATGATCCTAGATAGTCCAAAACACCACATATTCCTCCCCCTCTAATGAACACCCCCCCCACTGAATAAAACCCTCCCCCCCCAGAAAGAATAAGAACTAAACTAGGAGATGAGGGTAGACTGCCCCACCTCCGGCGAACCCCCGGGGAATTATTCTGCCCCGTGATGAGGGGGTCACCACTAGCTAAAGATCCAGCCGATTAGGAGGCCTTCTGTCACGAGGTGGATTACGGCGAACTTCTGGTATGCCCACCCCACAAGGTGGTATTGGTGGTGGTGGGATCACAGGTACTGAGGAAGTCGCCGGAACCAGAGAGGATGTTGTGTCCGGTTGGTTCAGGGAGGCTGAAGGCGTTGAAGGGGTGGCTGGAGCAGGAGAGACAGAAACAGTCATTTCATGCTCTGATGTATCATCAGAAAGGGTGAAGTCAGATATGTCTGCTGGAGATGCATCTTCTGGGTGGATATGATAGAGAAGCAGCTGATCTACATGCCGTCGCCAAACTAGGCCACTCGCTGTCTGGACAGAGTAGGAAACAGGTCCTGTCTGGGCAATGACCGTTGCTGGGACCCATTTAGCTCCTGAAGCGTAGTTTCGAGCAAGAACTGGCTGTCCAATACTGAAGGTCTGGCCCTTTGTTCTTGGTGAACGTCTGCTGACCTGGTCCTGCTGTTGGCGTTGAACCACTTGCCGTGTGTCTCGTGGTTTCAACAAATCAAAGCAAGAGCGCAACTGCCGTCCCATCATAAGAAAAGCTGGAGATGCCTTAGTTGTAGCCTGTGGAGTATTTCTGTAGGACAACAAGAAGTTGTCCAGACGCTTATGAAGAGGAGAACGTCCCTTTGCGGATTTTAGAGCTTGCTTCATAGTCTGTACAAATCTTTCAGCAAGTCCATTGGTGGAAGGATGATACGGTGCTGACCTGATATGATGTATTCCATTGGCCTTCATAAAAGTTTCAAAATCCTGAGAAACGAATTGTGGTCCATTGTCGCTCACCAGCTGTTCTGGAAGACCGTAACGACTAAAAAAGCCACGCAGGGTCTGAATAGTGGCTTCTGTAGTAGTGGACCGCATTACAGAGACTTCTGGCCATTTGGAATGGGCATCCACAGCAATCAGAAACATACATCCTTCAAACGGGCCAGTAAAATCAACATGGATACGTTGCCATGGCCTTTCAGGCCAATCCCATGGGTGAAGAGGTGCCAACTGCGGTGTGTTCCGGACGCTCTGGCACGAGGTACAAGCTCTAGCCGTTTCTTCAATGGCCCTGTCTAAGCCCGGCCACCAGAAATAGCTCCGTGCAATTTCTTTCATGCGCACTATGCCGCAGTGACTTGAATGGAGCTGTTCCAACAAACGTGGTCTTAATGAAGGTGGGATAATAACACGCATACCCCACAACAAACACCCGGATTGGGTTGATAACTCTGTCCTCCTAGACACATAGGGGCGGAGGTCAGGAGAGACCTGAGAGTCAGGTAAGAATGTTCCATGCATCACGAAATCCATAACTCGTGAGAGTATTGGGTCAACCCGTGTTGCTTTCTTCACTTGAGTAGCCGTGACAGGTGTGTTTTCCACCTGTTCAAAGTAAAAGATTCCTTCCTGGCCCTGATCCTGCGGGTGTGCCGGTAAGGGTAGCCTTGAAAGGCCATCAGCATTGCAATGCAAAGAGGATTGCCTGTACTTGATTTCATATGTGTATCCAGAAAGTATCAATGCCCATCGTTGCATCCGACTAGCAGCCAAATGTGGGATGCCTGTGTGTGGTCCCAAAATTGATGTCAGGGGTCGATGGTCAGTGAGAAGTGTGAACTTCTTTCCCCACAGGTACTGGTGAAATTTCCGAACGCCAAAAACAATGCCCAGTGCTTCGCGTTCGATTTGGGCATAGTTAGTTTCGGCCTTGGTCAAGGAGCGTGAAGCAAAAGCAATAGGCCTCTCTTCACCAGAAGGCATAATATGTGACAATACAGCTCCAACTCCATAAGGGGAGGCATCACAAGCCAACTGAAGGGGCAAGGATGGGTCAAAATGTGTCAGAACCTTAGAGTTTACCAGTGAGCATTTAGCTTCATTAAACGCAATATCACAGGCTTTGGTCCAGTTCCAGGCCTTTTTCGGCCCCAGAAGCTCATGTAGGGGTTTCAGGAGTGTCGCTAATTGTGGAATAAACTTGCCATAATAGTTTAATAAGCCTAAAAAAGAGCGAAGTTGGCTTACGTTCTGAGGTAGCGGAGCATCCACAATAGCCTTAACCTTGGCTGGAGACTTATGGAGACCATCAGCATCAAGTATATGTCCTAAATATTCAACTGAGGGCTGGAAAAACTTACATTTGTCTCGGTGAACACGCAGACCATACTCTTCCAGTCTTTGCAGAGTAGCTTCCAAGTTCGTGAGGTGTTCCTCCTCATTTTTGCCCGTGACCAGGATGTCATCCAGATAGCACTGTACTCCGGATAAACCACTCAAAATCTGATCCATTGCCCTTTGGAACAAAGCTGGGGCTGAAGTAATGCCGAAAGGTAAACGACAGTATCTGTACAACCCCTTATGTGTTACAATTGTCAACAATTCTTGAGATTCTTCTTCAACATGCATCTGTAAGTACGCTTGACTCAAATCAATCTTGCTAAATTTTTGTCCTCCAGCCAGACCTGCAAAGATGTCCTCAATGCGGGGAAGAGGATATTGTTCTGCACGTAACACTGGGTTGACAGTGACCTTGAAATCTCCACAAATCCGAATGGAGCCATCCTTCTTCACTATTGGGACAATGGGTGTCGCCCACTGACTGTGAGTAACTGGCACCAAGACTCCCTCTTTGACTAACCGCTCCAAGTTTTCTTCCACCTTGGGTCTGATGGCAAATGGCACCATCCTGGCCTTCAAACATTTTGGTCGGCAATCAGGCTTTAGATTTAAGTTCACAGTGATTCCCTTCATACTGCCTAAGTCTTCACCAAAAACAGCAGCATGTTTCGTTAGTATTGCTGCTAGATTCATTTCTTCTTTAGTCAATTGATGCACTTGTGACCAATCGAGTTGGATTTTCCTGATCCAAGATCTTCCCATTAGGGCTGGGTAATTCCCCTTTACCACAAACAGTGGTAGCTTTGTGGTCTGTCCATTGAGTTCTACTTTCACATCAATAGTACCCAACAGGGGAACAGTCTCTCCAGTATATGTGTTCAAAACGACTACTGTCGGCTTAAGTGGCAGATGTCTAAAGTCCTTCTCATACACAAGATTAGAAACTAATGAAACTGCTGCGCCAGTGTCCAGTTCCATGCGTGTAGGTTTGCCTTCTAACACAGGTGTTACCCAGAATTTACGTGGGCCAGCTGTTATAGACAAAACATGGATGGAATCTTCATCTTCCAATTGGGTATCACTATGATCACCAGTATTCTGCTCTACTGCATGCAGAATTTCCCTCTTAGTCCGCCAACACAACGGCCCATTTTTGTCAGGTCTGCCACTTCTGTTCGGCTCACCCTTCCTTTGTTTGCAGGCACGTTCAACGTGCCCTCTCTTACCACATTGTCGACACCGTAGTTCTTTAAACTGGCACTCTGATGCGAGGTGGTCCTGCTTCCCACACCGGTAACATTCTTGTCTCCCCCGTGCCCTGGGAGCAGATTGTAGGGATACTTTACGGACACTGACCCCGATCTGTTGCATGTCTTGGGTGACGCGTTCCATGGAGACTGCAATTTCCACAGCCTTCTGCAAGGTGAGTTGACCTTCAGTCAATAGGCATTTTCGTGTTGGTTCACTGTGCAGGCCACACACCAGCCTGTCACGCAGCATTTCCTCTAACATGTTCTTGAAGTCACAGTGTGCTGCCAGCTTCCGCAGAGCTGCTACAAATTGTACAACTGATTCACCTTCCTCTTGGTTCCTTTGGTAGAACCTATACCTCTCTGCGATTACTAGTGGCTTTGGGGAAAAATGTGCTCCCAGAACTTCCACTAGGTCCCCGTAAGGTTTCTGCTCTGGCTTCTCCGGATAAAGCAAATCACATAGCAAATTATAAGTCTTAACTCCAATGACTGTTAGAAAAACTGGTACCTTCTTCTCATCAGTTATGTCGTTTGCTATTACGAAATTTTGAAATCGGGCTGTATATGTCTGCCACGAATCTGCCGAACAATCATATGCTTCAAAGGGGGTAGTAAGTAAAGCCATGATGCCCTCTTGTGGTTATTGTTTGTCTCTTCCCTTAACAGCAGGCAGATCAGCTTTCAGAATAGCCAGCCAGCCTTATCTCTTCCTTGTACTTAACAACAGGCAGATCAGCTTTCAGAATAGCCAGCTAGCCCTTAGGCAAACAAATCAGCTTTCACAGCTACCACCCAACCCCCATGCAAGCAGTAAAATAAAGTTTTGCTTCTTACATTGTATTCTGGTTTTCCAAAGTTGCCAGGATTGTTAAGGATAGCTACTCCATCACATATCCCATCCTCTGTCGCCAGATGTAGAGTTTTAAGGGGAATTATAATCCAATAAGGAGGACAACATATTCACAGCTGTATCAGAAGTCTTTATAGAAGAGAACTGAGAGAGAAGGAGAAGACAGACAGGTTTTCCTAGCACCTAAACGACTCTCCCATTTATCACTATGACAACCCCAATGATCCTAGATAGTCCAAAACACCACATAAACAGTGCCATTTCCCTTCTTTTTTCCATAGAGAAAACACTGGAGCATTTATTAATATTTTATTCATAAGAAATAGTCTCCTTGCTGGGCTAACACAGTCAGGCTGCCAGGGTAATAACCTGCAGCGTCCTGCCATACCAGCTCTCCAGCAACAGGGGAACTTTAAGCCTGCCCACAACACACTCACGGCTGTGCTGCGACATACGTTTCTCTCACAAAACAGTGGTTGAGAACCTTTGTTCTAACCTATGACTAAGTTATAAAAGTCCTCAAATCATATTTTAAAGACTTTACAGTATAGAGAACCCACCAGCAGTTGATTCATGCCTCATGCTACAGAGGAAGGGAAACGACCCCCCACCCCAAGCTTTGGCCAATCTGTCCTGGGAAAAAATTCTTTTCTGACCCAGTATCACCATCAGTTAAACTCTAAGGCTGTGTTCACACAGCCCTCTTATTTTGAAACAACAGAGGTTGTTTCAAAATAAGATTTAGGCTGTTCACACGACGCACAGTTGTTTCGAAACAAGTTAAACCCCATGTGGGGACGAAACAACGTTGTTTCAAAATGATTTGTTCGAAACAACGCCGTGCGAACATGTTGTTTCGAAACAACAGTGACTTGTTTCGAAATAACTGTTGCCTGAACCTGCTATTTTACTTTGAGCTTCTTTCCTTAATTCGAATTAACAAACTGTTGATTCGAATTAAGTTATTTTGAAATAAGGTGTTATTTCGATACAAGTTGTTTCGAAACACCCATATCGAAATAACCCCGTGTGTGAACACAGCCTAAGATGTGTGCAGGACACCCAAGAAAGAATTCTTTGCAGTAACTCACAATCCACCAAATCAATTGTCTTCATGTTTTCAGTGCAAACATTCTGCACATCTATGGCAAAAGTCCATATACTGTCATTTGAACTAAACAGCAATTATATTCATAAGAAATTTAGACATGGAAACTTGTCTACACAATGAGATTCTGCAAACATATCTATGTCAGAAATGCAAGAGATTATACAAGTTATTTCTGTTATAATGCATCTACTTTTTTGAGCAAAAAGCTTTACTATTTTGAACAGCAGAACTGAGTCCTTATTTTTGTAAGGCTCCAATTCAGCAAAGCACATAAGCACATGACTAGCTTTAAGCATGTGAGTAAGCCTCTGAGGTCTCTTCAAAAGCAGTAGGGCTGCTCACATGCTTTAAATGAGATTCCTGGGTACTTTGCTGAATTGGGACCTTCCTAAATACGTTTCTGAAACAATGCTGGAAGTGTGCGCTTGTTACTAAATCTTTGGTGAACTGTTTTAATGAGTTCCAGAGCACATATGCATGTATAAATATGCATGAGTGAGAATAATTTAAATCTTTGCAAATGTGATGAATATTTGCATGGTCATTAGGAAATGAGGTTCAGGAAATTCATTGAAACAGCTATAGCAACAGCAGCAGCATTCTGATTCTTTCTACCTCTCACCAAGTGAACTCCAACATTTCAAAACCATGAAGCTATTTTCATGAATAGGGGACAGCTGGTTTACATTTGATTTTCATGTATGTTACTTTAAGAAATATGACATGCTTCTCATTTATATGGGTGTGTGTGTGTATGTGTGTATATATATATATAGAGAGAGAGGTGTGAAATATTGAGGTACCCATCTGATTTTGAACACACCAAGTGCTGTGACAAATATTTACAAATACATTAAATAAAAAAGAAACAACCACAAAAATAGTAAATAACAAAGCAGCATAAAAATAAACCAAATAATTAATTTCCTTGCTGCTTCCCCCTAACAATGATTACTTCCTCATATCCCTCCAAAAAAGAAGTGTCTTGTAACTTTAGGATCAGTAGGTTTGAGAAGATCTATAGAAAAATTAACGAAAACATAGGTTTAAGGTCAACAGATTATTGTACCTGAAAATTATGCACATATAGCATAGGAGAGTATTTCTGTGCACAGTGTCATACTTAGAATAGCATGAAAACAAAGGTGATTTTACTGATGCAATAGCACAAATAAAACTAATCTGTATGTAAATCTTACTGTGAACATTCTAGAAAGTATTGAATATAGGTTTTTAATATATCACATGGCTGATTTATAGGAAAACGTCAGCAGAAGTCCATCCAGTGCAGAGACAGATTTTTCCAGTGTGCCTACAGACTGCTGGTAAAAGGAATGTCCCCTCATTGCACAATTACCTCATGATTTGTGCTTCAACATTTGGCATAGATGCATTCCTCTTTTCCTTCTAGACATGACTACATTCAAGAGTCACAGAAGCAAAGAGAAAAGTCCCATTTTCTGTTCCAATTTGAGTTCACCTTCATACTAGTGTGGTATTGAAGGTCAGAATCTTGTTTTAGACTTGTATCTTATTTGTATTTATTTTCTATAGCATCCCAGTTTAAGGTCAGACTGGAATGGTCTGCAACAGTGGTTCCCAACCTGTGTTCCAGGGCCCAAAAGTGGCCCTTGGTTTCCCTCCTGCTGGCTGCAGAAAAGAGTCACAATCTAAGGAGACAGGAGGAGCCGGTTTCTGGAGGGCTAGAAGACTGATGCAAGCTCCTTGCTGCAGCCAAAGGGATGGGAGTTTAGTGCTCCCATCCCCTGGCTGTAGCAGGGAGCGCTGCAAAACACTGCTGGAGCTAGAGGAAGGGGAGAGGAGAGCACTGATCTTCCATCTCCCTGGCTGCAGAAGGGAACTACTGCCTTGGGACCCAGATAGAGTGCACAGAGCTGCAGGATGCATGTCGTTTCCTGCAGCCAGGGAGATGGGAAAACAACGAGCAAGGAGGCAAACTGCTTTTCAGTGGGGGAGGAGGTAACTACTGATGGAGGCTCATGTCACTTCAGTGCCGTAAAAATGATATTTGTGGCTCTCAAGCCAAAAACATTGGGGATCACTGGTCTAGAACATCCATTTCTGTTAACAGTCCCTGGACAACATTGATATCACAGCTATGGATTAATATTGGAATTCCTCTTCCTGACATAATGGGTATGTCCACACAGGGTTCTTATTTCGAAACAACAGAGGTTGTTTTGAAATAAGAAGTGCCATGGCCACACGACGCACGGCCATTTCGAAACAAGCAAACCGCTTGTTTCAAAATGGCCATGCTCCTTTCGAAATAACTTAAACATCATTGCCTGTCGAAAGAGCGTTGTTTCGAAATGGGACATGCTGTTTCGAAACAACGGTTATTTTGAAATGAGTTGTTTCGAAATAACCGGCTGACCTTCCTCCCAGGGTGCACAGCGCCCTGGGGGAAGTCCCTGCCTGGGTTTGCCTGTGAGGCAGCGTGGCAGGGAGTGCTGACACAGGCAGCATGGCCCGGCAGCCAGGCCCTGCAGCTGCCACACACAGGAGGGCTCCTGTCTGGACTCAGGAGGACGTGCAGTGCCTCCTGGGCATCTGGCAGCAGCCAGACATCCTTCAGCGGTTCCGGGCCAGCCACCAGAACCGCGATGTATACAGTGACATTGCAGATGCGATGTCCCAAGGAGGGCACCCCCGGAGCACCGAGCAGGTGCGGAGCAAAATAAAAACGCTCCGGCAGGAGTATGCCCGCACCCGGGATGCCCGGGCACTGCAGGGGCCTGACAGCCAGGCCACGTGCCTGTATTTTGAGGCCCTGGATGCCTTCCTGGGCACACAGCCCAGTGGTGCCCCCGCTGCGGCCGTGGACACGTCTGGGGGGGGCATCAGAGCCCCTCGTCAGGCCCGGAGGCAGCCGCCTCCGACATCTCTGTTGGGGGACTTCCAGCCGCAGCACCACCAGCAGCGGAGGCCAGCCCCACGACGCCGGAGCTGTTCCTGGCCATGGAGGTGGGGAGCAGCGCGGAGGAGCAGGGGCCCACCACCGCCCCATGCTCCGACTGAGACCCCGGGACATCTTGGCGGACCTCTGGAGGCCCCGTGGGTAAGTATGCCCACCCCACGGAGGCACACAGGGCTGGGCCTGTCCAGCAGGTCCTGGGACGGGTAGAAGCCAGGGCTGGGCACCAGGGCGGGTAGGGCCCAGGGTTTGTGGGCTCAGAGGGGCCCCCTGGCCACGGGTCCCACGGACACAGGTGGCACCGCAGTCAAAGGCCCCTGTGTGCCGGGGGGGGTGACCAGGGACTGGCTGGGAAAGATGCAGCAGCATCTTGGGTGGGGTGGAGAGCAGGCAGGGCACACCACTGGCCAGTGGCCTCAGGAGACCTCCAAGTGCAAGGCGTGGCTGGGTCCAGTTCACCCTTGTGGGCACCACGAGCATGTGTGCCTCCAGGGTACGGTTCCCAGATGTCTGGCAAAAGGAGACCATGGTCTCCTTTCTTCTGCTCTGTTCTTCTTTTTATCCTCCCATTCTCTGTCTGGCAGGCAGGTCAAAATACAGGGGTTTGTCAGGCTTTTTCCCAGAGGGGCTGAAGGATCCTGGACTGCCAGAGAATACCGATGTATATGGGAAAGTGTCCCAGGGCCCCTTAAACCCTGATGACTACCTCGGCCAGACAACCTTCTTGCCCAGGGTCCTCCAATGTTCTCCATTGGGTAGCATCCCGGCCTCCTTCCGAGGCTTTGGGGGCCAGGAGCCCTACCCCAGGGCAATGTCCCACGGGATCCTGGGACCCACTGACAGTCAGGGTACAGGCGTGTGCTGCAGACAGGTGCACACAGATGGGACCAGCAGGCGGCAGAGGCTAACTGTGTTTTTTGCGTCCCTGCAGCACGTCACAGAGCCCCTCCCCAAGGGCCGGCACCCACGCCTGGACCCCACCGCCCAAGCCCCAGGACACTGCGGCAACGGCGGAGGGCCTCCAGGACCCGCAGTGAGCTCCTGGAGAGCCTGGAGGAGCTCGGCGAGACCATGCATGCTGCCGCCCAGGCCTGGAGGCGGGAGCAGGCAGAGCGGCAGGCGGCTGGGCTCCGTGCCCTGGAGCACCTCGCAGGCGCCGAGGACAGGGTGGCGAGGGCGCTGGAGCTCCTGGTGACAGAGCTGCCAGCTGCCATCCAGGAGCAGGCCGCAGCCATCCGCCAGCTCGCGGAGGGCCTGGCGCCCCAACGTTGCCGGGAGACATTGCCGCCCCAGCGCGGGCAGCGGGCGGAGGGCAGCTGTGGGCACAGGCGGGGCATGCCACCCCCCCCCCGGACCCTCCCATGGGCATTGCCTAACCCCCCCCCGCCCCGGACCTCTTCACCCCTGTCCTCTCCCAAGTTCATGTTCCCTGCCCCAAGTCCCCCTCCCAAGTTCATGTTGTCTGCCCCAAGTCCCCTTCCCAAGTTCATGTTCCCTCCCCCGGACCCCCCCAGATTGCCCCGTCCCGTATCTCCCCCATCCCTTCCCTTATTGTGAATAAACCCCTGGAACGTTATTCTTGGTTGTCTGTGTTTTTATTGGGGGGGGGGGGGGGGGC
>ML681996.1:16614467-16705695 GCA_007922195.1 Podocnemis expansa
TTGTGGGGTCCCTTCCAACCCTATGATTCTATGATTCTATGATTATTTTGTCCCCTTGTTCTGGGCAAATTTGCACTGGAGATTAACAGCACATTCACCTCTCAGAACAATGATGAAGGAGTCGTCTGGGTATGGATCTACAGAAATGTGACATATGCTTTGTTAGGCAACAGCTTTTAACATCCAAGAGGCACCAGTTCTTTACTGATGTCCACAACCAGATATTTGATCTATTAAAGCACATGGAGTTTTGTTGGTATACAATGGGTGTGATGGGAGAAATGGGGTTTTTTATATCAATGCATTAAACTGTTGCTACACTTAACACTGACAAGTATACATACTTTAGTATATATGGTATGTCTACACTTAGAAGTCATTTTGAAATAAGGAGGCTTATTTTGAAATAGCTTTTTTCCTGTCCATGCATTCATTTTGTTATTTTAAATTAAGCATTTATTTCAAAATAGCAAAATACTATTTTGAAATAATAAAACCTGATTTTATTTTGAAATAGCACTTAAATCAAAATTATTATTTTGAAATAAGCCATTCTAAGCCATGGAATAGGCTTATTTTGAAATAATGGCCCTATTCTTTTGCCTGCCTTCCCCCATTTCAAATTAGAGAGTTTAGTGAAGACTCTCTACTTTGACATAATAACTCCTACTTTATTTCAAATTAGAGAGTCTTCCTTGGCCTCATAATTCGAAATAATAAATTCAAAGTAGTGCTAAATTGAAATAATTACTTTGAATTAAAATCAAAGTAGTTATTTTGAAATAACTATTCTGAATTAATTTTGTAAGTGTAGACATAGCCTAGAATACTGAAGTCAGGATTCACAAAAAGTGACTAGTGATTTTGGTATCTAACTTGAGGTGGCTTAAAGTGCTTGATTTTCAGAAAGCACTGTTCCTCTCAACTGGACACCCAAAACTGCAGTAACCAAAATCATTACTCAGACTTTAAAGTCTTGGCCCATCATGTATCAAAAAAACATTTGAGGCTGTGGTAGTTGGTATCTCCAGAACAATTATAATATTGAAGAAATTCAGCTTCAGGAAGCTATTGAGTCAAACACAGTAGCAGTGTGAGGTTATATTTATAAATACAGCATGCATTTATGATGGCTGTTTCAACGTTTTGAAAAAAGACATTTGTAGTGTATCATGATTGAATAAGCCCTTTTTTAGTGTGTCATGGCCTCATTATTTTTCAGTTATTGTTAATAAAATTAGCATAAACCATATTTGATGGAAGACTGACCAATTTGCTGCAAATAAGAATGCTACAAGCTAACATACTGTATTGACAATCTAAGAGCCAAAGCTAATTTTGCTATCCTTGTCTTTTTTTTTTAATTTTAGTTTTGATGATTGTAGGAGTGACATGTATTTTATGGTTGATGGATGAAAGAAGACAGTAAAAGGCACGATGAGCTAATAACAGTAAAGTCTGTATTGAATCAGAAATATATTAAGGTAGTGAGAGGAATCAAGATATGTGCTTCAATCATTTGAGTTTGTCACTAGTGAGATTTGTTGGTTGATGTGCTGTCAAAGTACTGAGAGAAAAAGGTTTTATAACAAGCAACTAGACTTGCACAAAAAGAAGTTTAGCACTCAGAGGACCCTGTATAAACAGAAGTTATAAAGTGCAGGAAAGCAATAAAGTTGGCATCATGGGAAGGAAAGAATTGATCGAGGCTTTGAAAACCACAACTTTTCCCCTCTCAAATATTCTTTAAAATATTTCTTTTTGTGTTTGGTTTCCTAAAATTATATGAGCAGGCTCTTTAAAAAAAAAAATCTGTCTTTTGCTACTAGAGAATAGAGAGGAGTAGGGAACACAGGACCTCCATATAAGACTGAACATCAGACATCCCCCCACAAATCAACTGTAAATGTATAGAGAAAAATCTTCAATTCTGAGTTATTCAGATAAATTTTTTTTGAATCTTATCAATGAACAAAATCTTAGTCCATATAAATGCTGTGAATCATCTTGAAAGTATCTTGTCATCTTCTAAGCTCATAGTAAGTTTTCCCTTCCTTACTGGGCATTAGTGATGTTTTCCTCCATTGGTAGTGTGGTTAAGGAACAGTTTTGTTTCAATGTGCTGTCTGGGCAAAAGACATTTTTCTAATAATCTAGGTCATTTATTGAATCATACTTATAAGAAGCTTTTACTAAAGTATAATTTCTGATCAGATAATTTATAGCTCCAGAAGATCTCTTTAGTTTCATAACATGGACCTAAATCCTTGCCTCTTCCTGTTAGTCCAATTAGAATATGCCAGAGATGCCCTACTTCTACTTTTAATTTCTTTCCAACTTCATTATTAGTTAGTGGGCTGTATTTATGCATTTTCTCTGGTGTTATATAAATTTATTGGGCTTGGCGGTGGAATTGAATGTCTGTTAGAATTAACTGATAGTAATAAATCTGGCCAAACATATTCATTCTACCTCAGACTTACACTTCCAAATTTCATTCAAAACTTTGCTTTGTCTTGTTGCAGGAATCTATATTTCTTCCATAAAAACTGACAAAGTTCCAGTCCATTTTAATATAATGAAAATAAAACTGTAGAATCTCTACAAGACTTTAGACATCATCTGGAGCTATGTAATACTGGTGAAGTTATATAGTGCCTTCCCTCCTCTTTCTTTGAATTTTGGCCCCTTGATGATGAGTATGCTTCTTTGTGACCTTCATCTTTTACTGGACTCTATTGATGATGCTTGTACTGGGTCTCTATGCTTTCTGAGAGATAGATGGCTCTGAAAGTGTCACTATATGAAGCTAAAATCAAATTATAATAATAATAACTGAGGAAATTTCAAATGACAGTACTTTATAATGAATAGCAGTATTGGCGTCCATCAAGAATTCCTAAACAGCTGATGCTACATCCTAAACAGTCACCATGACTTTAAAACCTGGTAGTCTACTAGAGCAATGTATAAAACTTTCATTTTTCTTATACCTAGAGGATGAAAAGACAATCACTAGCACCCAGCATGCATTTACTAAGAACAAATCATGACAAACTAGCTTAATTTCCTTCTTTGAAAAGATAACTGGTTTGGTAAATAGAGAATGAGGTGGACATTAGTATAACTGGACTTTAGAAAGACTTGACACAATTCCACATTACGTTCTCAAAAGTAAGTTGAAGAAATATTGGCTTAGTAGAACTACCATTAAGTGGATACTGTAGCCTATAGGACTAGGCAGCTTGCTTACCTAACTTAAATATCCACAAACAAAAAAAATAATGGAATGATTTCAGATTGAAAGGAGATATTCATGGGGTTCCACAGGAATCTATTCAGAATGTGTATGTCCACACAGGGCTTTTATTTTGAAATAACACTGCTTCTTTCAAAATAAAAGTCCCTATGTCCACACAACGTTTTCTTGTTTCGAAAGGAGGGAGCTCCTCATTTCAAAAAAAGAGCCCTCCTTTCAAAACAGCTTAGACCACTTTGCTTTTGAAAGGAGGGTTATTTCAAAACCAGTTGTTTTGAAATAACACCGTTTGGACATGTTATTTCAAAACAAGGATTGTTTCAAAATAACAAGGACCTTTGGGTGCTGAGTGGAGTGCAGGGGGTCCGAGGGTGCCCCAGCCAGCTTTCCCCCCGCTTCCCCTTGCTGGAAGCAGGGGGAGATGGGTACCTCAGCCCCCTTCACCCGCCCTACCCCTGGCAAAGGGAAGCGGGGGGAAGCTGGCTGGGGCACCCCCAGGGCTCTGCCCCCCACCCAGGCTGCGGGGGAGCTGCCAGTCCCACATCCCCCATGTGGTAGCCGCTCCAGGGGCAGCTCACCCCACTGCTGGGGCTGCCCCCAAGCCCGGGGTGCTCCGCCCCTGGGGTTCCTTGGCACCCCCTGCTCCTGCAGTGGGTGAAGGGGGCTTCCCCTGCCCCCCCGCCGCTCCTGCCGTGGGCAGGCTGGGGCCGCCTCACACCCAGGATTCCCTGGCGCCCCGGTGGTGGGAGCAGCGGGGGGGGGGGGCAGGGGAATCCCAGGTGCCAGGTGCCCTGGCCCAGCACAAGCCTCCCCCTCCTCTATCTCAAAATAGCATGTCCACTGTGTGGGCATGCTATTTCAATTCCCGCTTTTTTTCTTATTTCAAAATAGCTTTTTTGTTATTTCAAAATAAGGCGTTTCAAAATAAGGCATTATTTCAAAACGGCTTGTTTCGAAATGGCTTGTTTCAAAACAAGAGCTTGTGTGTGGACATAGCCAATCTGGATTTACTTATTATCTTTATTATGGCCTGGCTATAGGAATGGAGACCATACTTATCAAATTTGGAGATGATACAAAGTTATGGAAGCTAGAAAACCCTTTGTAGGATAGAGCTAAAATTCAAGGAGATCTTGATAAACTAGAGAACTGGGCTAAAGGCAACAAAGTGAAATTCTATAAAGACAAATGTCAGATGCTACACTAAGGGAAGAAAAACCAAATGCACGAACGCAGAATGGGGATAACTGGCTTGGTAGCAGCACTACTGAGAAGGAGTTGGGAATTGCAGTGGATCACAAGCTCAGCATTAGTCAACAATCAGATGCTGTTGGGGAAAAAAAGCAAATGCAATATTGGGTTGCATTAACAGAGGCATAGCATGCAAGTCACAAGAGGTGATAGTGCTGCTGTACTTGGTGCTATTTGGGGTGCAATACTGTATCTAATTTTGGTCACCTGTGTATAGAAAGGATACAGAGATACTGGAAAGGATCCAGAGGGGAGGAACAAAGACGATCATAGGGATGGGACACAAGCCATTGAGCAAAGGCTGGAAGAACTGGGTATGCATTGTCTGGTCAGGAGGAAGCTAAGGGGAGTCATGATAGCAGTCTTCACGTAGTTGACAGACTGCTGTAAAAGGATTCTTCTTTCTTTCAACAGCGGGCAGGACAAGCATCAGTGGGTTCAAACTACAGAATAGGAGATTTAGCTTAAATCTTAGAAAACACTTCCAAACTGTAAGAATGGCAAAATAACAGTAGAACTGGCCAGGGAAGTTGTGGCAGCTCTTTCACTGTAAAAAGATTCTGTATAGCTATCTTCTTGGTTGATTTAGACACAACAAATCCTGCACCTTGCAGGGGGATTATACTCAATGGGTACGTCTACACTATGGGTATGTCTACACGGTAACTGTTATTTCAAAATAACCCATTTCAAAATAAAATCCTTATTTCAAAATAAGTTAATTCAAATTAACAGTTTGTTAATTCGAATTAAGGGAAAGCCTGCTTTCGAAATGGCTGTTATTTCGAAATGGTTGTTTTGAAATAAGGCCGTTCGGACATGTTGTCTCAAAACAGTTGTTTCAAAACAATGGTGTTGTTTCGAAACAACATGTCCGAATGCCATTGTTTCAAAACAACTATTTTGAAACAACAGCTATTTCACTTTCCTGCTAGGTTTAACCATTTTGAAATAATGGTACGTCATGTGGACGTGAGAAATTTTATTTCAAAACATTATGTAGGACTGCTTTAGTTATCAGTTTCATACATTTATAACTTTCTATGTATTTCTTCTTTTTCTGTTATCTTAGATTTATTTCAGTGTTTGGGACTAAAATATCCTAGTATGTGGCATTACGTGAATGCAAAATATTTCCCTGAGTTGTCATGTTGATATTTTTTGTATTTATTTGGATATTTCAAAATGTGCCTGTACAATGTGCATGATGGTACTATATAATGAAATAATGATAAATATCCACCTGTGAGATAGACTTTTCTTATCCCAATTTTTGCAATATCAAAACAAAAAAAAATCTATGGAAACAATATTAATACTCTGAATGTGCAAGGCTATCAGCGATCAGGTGTCAGTAGATAGGGATGGACTTAAAAGAGTAAAAATCTACAGGCAGGTGAATATGAAAAAAAGGCAAAATGAAGTCATCAATTAATTAATCATAGTTCCATGGAATAGGTAACAGGAAACCATTTTGAACAGCTTGGAAGATGAAGAATCCTATTTACTTAAAAATAGGTTCAATAAGGGAGCAGTAGAGCACGTTTCAAGTATACTAAGCCACTTGGAGCAACTGTCTTCAGGGTTAAAAGGATAATTCTGTATCCATTTCTTGTTTCCTTATTGAGGGTTCCAGCCATGTATCTGCTTTTTGTTGCTGTTGTTTTGAATCTTCTCAGATGAGTCAACATTTCTATTACAAATACGTCTGAGTTAAAAAGATTTTTTTAAATTACCCTTAGAATACTGTAGTTGTCATTCTTGTAAGAAAGATTACTGAAGAAAAATCATATTAAATAACTGTAAATAAAGTTTTCACAAATATTTAAGAAAAATAGATAAAATGTTAATTGTAATGGCAAATTAAGTAGTGAGTTTACTAGATCTGTGTTCGTCAAAGTACAGATCGCGACCCACTACTGGGTTGCAGACCTGAAGGGATTGGGTTGCAGCACCTGTGCTGCACCTGGGAAGGCAGGGTGGCTGCCCCTCACACCCCTGCTGGCTGGTGCTGATTGGGGTGGTGGTGTGGCCCATCCCACTCCCACCCCTCTCACATTGGAGGGGTTACAACATGGCAGAGGGGCCTAAAGATAGGTCCCCAGGAAAAAAAGTTTGATGACCAGTGTACAACATCCTTTTAGGCCTCAGCAGTGTTCATTATATTATGCTATAAAATAAGCATATGGTTGCTAATCCGTTGGTCATTTTATTTTCCTAGAATAATTAAGATATATATTTGAGTATATTTAAAACACCTTAAACAAAAGCATGCCTACAGTACTGTACATACTGTATCTTAATATAAACTCCAAAAGTCCTCAAAGAGGCATCAAAAAAATAAGTATGGAAGGTGCTTCCAAGCTGGTTTGGGAAGAGCATGATGTGTAAATGATTTGGCAGTGGAAATTCTGCTAATTAGCTCCAAGGTATACCTCCTCTACTGAGCTGCTGAAATATTCTCTTTCGTTCACCTTTCCTAGCAGCACAGAGGCCAAACTAGTTATTTACTTGGATAATAGTCTAATTTCATTTTCTTCAATAGACTTCCCAACATAGAATATCACTGCTTCAGATCAATTTGTTCATACCCTAGAGTTCATGGTCAATTCCACTGATGTATGCTGGCTTACTATTACCAGCTCAACTACCTAACTTGGTTATTTTCTGGTTTTTTTTTGTTTTGTTTTGTTTTTTTAAGCAAAGAAAAAAGACAAATGCTGCACTGTCAGCAAACAGCAGAAAATGTGTGCTGTTGCATGCAGCACATGTGTAGACATTGCTTCTTTAGAAAAAAATAGCAATAGGAAATTAGTAGCAATAATACAACTTCTAATTGGAAAGTGAGCTACATCAGAATACTAATTTAGTACATTCCTGGCTGATGATACAATTTGTTCAGTGATTGTAGCAATTTGCCGTGGTAAAAAGAAAAGAAATGATGACCTCAGGAAAGACATAATTCACGTAGGTCCACTGCAATATTCAGTTTGTAGTGAAATGTTTGATCCAGAAGACTTTGCGATTAGTGGAACCAGTGTATTATGAAGTGGACATTAAAGGCAAAGTTTCCACACTTGCCACCTAAATTTTGCTAAAAAAAATTTCCCAAAATAATCTATATTTGCATATGCAGACAGCTATTTGTATGCACAAAATAGATAATTGCATGTGTTCTGTTGACACCAGTCCCTTGAAAGTTGAGGATGGTCTCATTCACAGGTTTTATTTTATATGGGTCCTTTGGTAACTAAGTCTGAACCTTGAGATGAAGGCATGTTGGCAGACATTCAGGCAGTGATTGGAGGCAGTGTTGTACCATGATTGCTATGTGACAGTTGTTTGTCCTTGCCTTTTGCATGTTTTTCTGTGATCAGAGTAAGACCATTTCTCTCAAAAATGGTCTTCCTTCTCTGACAAGTCTTCTCTAGTTTGCCCTATATCAAGCTACTTTCTTCTAGTGTGTGATGTCAATGCTATGACTCTTGATGTTTGTCTTGAACTTGTCTTTAAAGCATTTATTTTGGCCTCCTCATTTCCTTTCCCCTTTGGTGAGTCAGGCATACATCAATTATTTTTGTAGGCGTGCATCAAGCATACACAGTGGCCACTCCACCTCAGTTGGTGCTGGATAATCAGACCTCAACACTGAAAATATTGACCTCTGTAAGGGCAGTGAGTGTGGCAATCCTTCCACTTTATCATGAGGCTCTTCAGGAGAAGGTTCTGGTGCTGGTATTCCAGATCTAGATGTGTCCCACTGCATGGACAAATGTAGGATTTGTATGTTCACTCATTCTGTGAGAATAACTTAAATAGTCAGCTTCAGGTATTGGCGCGACATTAAGTAAGTGCTGTTGTTAAAATAGGAGCTATTAAAAATGTTTCATATTTACTCTGAATTAGAGAGGGCAAGGAGAGAAAGGGTTTCATTAAACTTGTGTGTGTTGTATAGTTTTTCTTTTATATTTTTAGTAGGAGTCTTTTGGTCAGAAGCACTCTTCAGAGAAGCAGCTGAAAAAGGATATTGAAGATGGCATCAGTCATGGATCACAGACAGGAGGAAATAACATGGAAGGAGAACAGATTAGAGATATAGGAACAGGTTGTGGTATAACTGGCCTTGAAGATCTTCTACTGAACCTGAAATAGTTTTAAGTATTCTTTCACTGCTTTCAACCAGAAAACTTCTACCACCCACCACATTAAGGGGTCAATTTCTGCTTGATTGTCTGTGTTCAAATATAAAATTTCCAGGATCTATTTGTATGTAGGGTCACAAGATTTGAAGAGTTCTTAAGATGGATGTGGAAGAATACCACAAAATACAGGAGGCATTCTGGGAATTGAAATGAGTGAGGCTGGAGAAGATAAGAGAAATCCTGGGGAGGAAGTAAGTCATCAGGTTCAGCCACAAAGGGGGAAGATGCATATTATTCATATAGATATAGAAAAGAGATCAGGTCAAGGACCACAGCAAGGATACTCTTGGATGGGAAGGGTGAGTTTTGAGGAAGATAAGAAAACCCATGCAAGGAATCATTTTAATCCCTGGCACATCTCCACTGAAGATAAGTGAGTCACAGCAGGATTAATTTGATTCAAGGTTCATGTGATCACCTAAACCTCTATATTTTTCACTTTACCTTATAATAGTGTAATTTTTTTTCAGTAAGAGCAGCTCTCAGTCTGTTATCTGTTTGCTATTGAATGTCTTCCCCTCTGTCTTTGCTGTACAGCAGAGAGCTAGTTCAAAAAATTTCAATAAAAACCCTTCACATTTGGATGATATACCAAACTGAATTAGTTTTAAATCATATCCTGGGATGAAATTACCCCCATTGTGTTCCCCTGTTGTTAACATATTTCTTCACACTAAACCTGTCGCATAGACTTAAAGACTGGGAGCTGTCTATGTTGACAGTTCATCACTGGATCAAACTTCGTGAGCTATTGTTTTATTAATATTTTCCATCTTATTTCCTTTTTTTCTGCTGATATCAGAAATACAAATAAAGCTGCCTGAAGAACTCTTTGAGAGATAGCCAGAAGGGTGAGTAGTGGGCATCTAATTCAAGACAATTTGTATTCTTTCTAACTATGAGTAGATACATGCAGAAGTGCATTTTGGTGTGTGAATCAGAGTAACAGGCCTGCAGGCCAACAGCCCAAACTGATTGAAGCTTTCTTCAGCCTATATAGATCCAAACTCTCTTCACAGGAACAAGCAGCCTGTGTACCCTTCCATTGTATGGCAACAGTGAGAGTGAAACCCTCCAACAGTGGGTGTGTATGTTTCTCCTCAACATCTAGGGCTAGATTGCCACAGAATGTGTAAGACCTTAGGGAAGTACCTGTTCTTACATGAGTACTATTTGGGAAATTAAGGTCTGATATAGAGGAGGGGTGGGTGCTTGAAGTCAATGGAAACTGAGGGAGACCGGTTTCTGACCATCATGGGACCCTAAATTAAACATTTGTTCAGCCTTCCAGGTGATTTTATGTTTGAACTTTAAGAAAAAATTATGTTCACTCGCAGAATTCTAAAATAGAGAATGGAAGCCAAGGCTCTCTTCTGTTCTCCTCTGTTTGAGGCTTTGTTTTCCCCTCCTTTTCACAGAAATGAACCCTCTCCAACAGTATCAGTAGGAGTTCCTGTGGTGCAGTTCACAGATCCCTGTACTAATGTGAAAAGAGTGGTGAAGCAGTATTAGTTCAAAAAGTCCCTGTCCCTCAGTAGCTCCCAGCATACTCCTTATAAGAGGATCTGCCTTAAAAAAAGGAGCTCTGGCAGATAGCTGGGGAAAGAGTGAAGGAGAGAATGGCTAAAGGGAGCCAGATAGTCTATACTTGCTAAACCAGATTGGTCTACCAGGGAAGGACTGGGTCTATGAGTAAGACTTGGCCAGAATCCTGGGGACCTGGCCTCTTTTCTCCCATTCTTCCCAACAAGGCAGAACTACTGGATTCTGAGAGTGAGTAAAGAAGTATTCCTCCGCCACAAACCTCAGCTCAGGCTTTGAATTACTGACACACTGCAAGCAGAAGGCTGAGACCATGTTGGAAACTGAAGGGAGGTGAAACTGATCTGGAGTGGCAGCCAGAAGGGACTGAGCACCTGCTGTCCCCTTGGGCTGTGAGCTGTGGCTCAGAAGAGAGGGGCCTGTGTCAGACCCTTTTGGCTTCCCCTAGCTGCCTGAGAAATCCTGGAGGACTCGGGGTATGGTGTACTGTTGAACTGTGACTTGTCTCTTGGGCCACATTCCCTGGATTGGCTGGAAGAACTTCCCCAAGACTTAGAGAAACTGCTTGGCTGTGGCCTGACCACTTGGTCTGTTGGTCCCTGAGTGAAGCCTCCCATAGATTCATAGAAACAATGATAGGACAGCCTTTTATTCTCCTCACAGGTTGATATCCTCTCAAGCCCAATAATCTATAACAATAATGGGTATGGAAAGTGTATAACATAGTTGGGTTCACAAATATCTTAACCTCTTGGGTTATTATCTTCAGTCAAAGTATTTGGAGCGGTCCTGGACCCTGATTCTGGAAAACACTTAAGCGTGTGCTTATGTCTCGTGCTACTCAGGACAGCACCTATGCACGTGCTTAAGTGCTAGACTGACTGAGGATGCCTTCCTTTAGCAGGGCCCTGAGGACTTCTCTTGGCTTCAGAGAAGTTGGTGTCAAAAAAATACTGTTTACTTAATTAAGCGTATCAGTAGAGTAGAGCAAAATTGCAAAATTCCTGTATCTGGAAAATTGAGAGATCCAGTTTAAGTCACAAGGAGGAGGGAGAAGGGAAAAAATCCTGGGACTAATTTAATTAATGAGAGCTGAAAGGAGAGAAATTCCAACAAATCCCTATAATCCCACTTCCCACAATAATAAAAGAATTCCAGTCGGGACTAAATTTAAAAGCCCTGGCGGAGGAATAAATGCCAGCTCACTAGTCTCCTCATCCCGCCTCTTAACTCACTTCTGGATAGAGATATGGGATTTTTTAGATCAATATGGTATTCATTGCAGCCATTGATGATTCTCTAATTTACATTCAAGATCTCAAAAAAAGACTACCAATCTCTCTGATTTGAACAAGTTATATTGGTTGCTAAGTGATGACACATACCATGATTAAAAACTTTTACAACAATGATGTACTTTCAGTGCACAAATAGCTTATTGGGCAGTCAGAGGAAACTGTTCCACACTTTGGAAACATGGAAACCCCTTTCCTACCACTAAGAGCAATATAAAACAAACAAACAAAAAATGGTTAACCACTAAATCAGCTGTGAGTCTTCATCCATTTTGGTTTCTGAATATATTCCCATTAATTATCCAGCTTAGTGGTGTGTGAAATACTTTCTTGCCTTGTAGAGGATTCTCTCTCTGACCTTACCTTTTTGACCAGAAAAATAGATGCTATAAATTCCACAGTCAGTCGGTGTGAGGGTGACAGTGAGCCATTGTTCTCAGAGACAGAAGACCTGTGTGAATCTTTCCAAACAGACCGTAGAATTCCTACTAAAAACAAAACAAACAAGAAGTACTGTGGCACTTTTAATGACCCTTTTAGGAGCCTGTATACATCTTTAGACACCCTAGCTGAACCCTAACTGATAAAGCTTCCATAGGATCTCTCTATTATAGGTAAATTTTACCACCATTTATTATTTTAGAGATGGGGAAATTAAGAGGCAGAGCAAAACTGGAAGAAATAACCTGTATTCCATAGCTTTAGCAGCTCTAAACATTTCAGTGCTACTGAATATACATGGTAATAGGGATGATAGAACTAGTTTGGTCAACTATTATAAATCAGAACAAAAAGATTTATCCAAAAAGCTTGAGAGGAATAAACAACAGAATGACAACAAAAACTTTGCTTTGGGATGAAGAAATGATCAATGGATGCACTAGCAATGTGATGACTTTACAGAGAATAATGATAAGTTTAGCATGTCATATGGAAGATTGGAAGGTAGAAACAATAGCAAAATTTTGAACTTGTTGTTTTCCCATTCATTTCTGATGATAGTCTCATGTCTGCCTATTGTAGATCTTCTTAAGTTCAAAAGGGGCAGCCGTGTTAGTCTAGTTTAGTAAAACAAACAAGGAGTCCTGTGGCACTCAAAGGCTAACAAATTCATTTATTGCATGAACTTTTGTAGGAGAAAATCCCACTTCATCAGACGCCACCTTCAAAGCCTCTTACCAAGTGGAATATTGTCCCACAAAAGCTCATGCTTTAAATAATGTGTTAATCTTTAAGTGCCACAGGATTCCTTGTTTATTTTAGATCATCTTAGAGTTTAGGAAAAAACACAAATGCACACTTTTGGTATAGCTGTTGTCCATTAGACAAACCAAGGGGAATGACTGTGATCAACAGGGAGATCACAGGGGGTGCAGAGACAATTAAGTCTTGAAGATGGAGTGGGGGAGTTCCTTCACCACTGATAGCTGCAGCTCTTCCTTTGCACCAAAGCCTACATTAGGTTTGATGTAGAAACAGAGCTGGCACCAGATATAAACAGCCTAAACAACTACATAGGGCCCTGAGCAGCTCAAGAGGGTCCCCCTTTGACTTTTTATTATGTGGTGTCTGTGTGGGAAGCAGGGAATAGTCCTGCTTATGGCTCCCAATGCACTAGCATTGGGTCTTTGTAAAGACTAATAGTAGACTCATGGTATAGTTTTAAAACTTAGTTGCCTGTGCTTACACCAATTAGTCTTTTAAAAGTGCTTGCATTCAACAACAGAATGTGAAAGCAATTTACCCCCTTTTGATCAATTCCAATTTACTATATGTAATCTCCAAAAATACATTTACAAAAATTAGGAGCCAAAGATAAGCTAACTTGTACCTTTTTCTTTCTTTCTAAGCATAAACGTTTTTGTTTCTGTTCTCAACTTGTACTACATTTTAACATCTGGGCAATTATGCAAACCTGTAAATTGCATTTTTTCTGAGTTAATTGGTATAAAATTATAATGAAAAAGAATTCCAAACCTCAGTGCAAAACTAGTCGGCAAAATGAAATTGCAAACAGACTGATTAGCATGTAAAAATTTAATGAGACCATGTTTTGATGGAAAAATCTTCAAACTGAGAGAGTATATAGCAATTTCTAGCAAATATTTTGCTTAATTAATGAATTTCAATAATTGATAGTTTTACCCTAGATTTAACTATCATTACTGAAACCATTTCTCTCCCCCCCCCATGAGACTGTTGAAAAAAAATCCCATTTCTTCATGCAGACTGGAATACTGTTGTTCTAATAAGCCACAGAAGTGATACTGGACTAGCACAACAATGCTTACATTCAGCTGAAAAATAAATAAATAAATACATACATAGCTCTGAGTGCTCTGTGGGTGTTTGCTAAGGGCCAGGCTATGTGACAGATACAAAGGCCATCACTAAGGTTGGCATATACCCATTGACATGATGGGGATGAATATGAGCTCTACAAAACCATTAGAATGGTATAAAATGACTGGGCACCGCACATTTAGGAGGTACTAGTCTCCTTTTGATTAGTTTGAAACCTTAGGGACAGTATAGTTATGATCCCTATGCTCCCCAGAGTATAGCCAATGGGACTGTGTCCTTTCCCTACACAGATGAATGCAAGAGGGAAGAAACCATCATTGTTTATCATACATGATTGAACTGATCTGAATAACAAAAAAACCTGGGTCTATAAACTTTTGTCCCAAGTGTGAAATGAGTTTAAAATGTTCAGAATAGCTGAGTTCTTTTATCTTTTCCTTCATTTTCATATTCTGTTTACTTCTTAATTTTAACCAGGTCAAGAAATGCCAAAAATGTCATGAATGTGTTTCTCCTGGCATGTGAAGTTAATGAGAATTTTTCATCTACAATGACTTTGATTTCCTGGTACTTCTGGCAAACAGAAGGTAGGCATGCTCAGAAATTTTTTAAAATAACCTTTTCTTGTGAGATATCCTGATCACTGGTGTAGACCAAAAAAGTCCGACTAACTTGTTCAGATAGTCCAGTCTAGTTAAGCATCCAAACTTTTGGCTCCAGCATCTCACTAACAAACCAGTGTGAAACTGTTCATTTCAAAGAGTGCTGCCAAAAGCACGGGGCAGAAAGGAAATGTTTGAACCATGGAAGTTATATGGTTTATTCTATGTAGTGTAATTTCTTTTGTTATTTATTTATGGTAGTATTAAAAATGAAAAGAAAGCATTTATGGAAAAGTATGAGAGCTGACTTGATAGAATGCTTCAGAACCATCACAATCAATCACTTCAATGGCATAAACACATACAGCCAATTTTACTACTGTTAGAAAAATATAGAAATGTCTTGCCCATAAATCTCAGAAGTTTATCAAATTTAAAAAATCACTGTCAGGTAGCAGTTCCAGTAAATCAAAATTCAAAGTCTTTGTCTATTGATAGAAATTCAATCAGTTTAACTAAAATAGTAAAACACACTACATCTGTTTAGTTAAGCCAATATAAAACTAGTGTGGATACTTTTTTTCACCCATTTACAGTAAGTTATACTGGCTTTTCTTGTGCCTTTAAATTTACCAATGAAAGCAAAATCAATATAAGCCAGGTTTAAAAAAATACTAGTGGGGCATCCATTCACACCGTTTGTTAAACCAGTACTATATTCTGTGTAGACCATACCAAATGGGAGACAACACTAAGCACTTCATAGCTGCAAGGAGGAGTCATTCAAAGTAACATCTCACCTGCTTGTTCATGTAGGGAAAACATCATCCTGTATCTGAACATCTTTCAGAAAGTTTTTTGAATATAGTAAAAAATATGTATATTTACTCCAGCGCTCTTACAGTATAATAAGGCCAGTGTTTTGATAACGAGACCTTTTCATATATAGTTTTCCTTGTCTTCTGGTACTTCACTGCACATCATGAGAAGCCACTGTCAGTCTTCAAAAATCAGTAGGTTAGGTACTAGGGGTTTGCTTCAGAAAGTAGCAGTGTTCCCTTACTTCCTATTGAGGTCAGTGGAACAGGGGAGACATCATCTTACAGCAATGCTCAGCACCTTGTAGGTTCAGGACCTTTATTTTCAAGTTGATTGGTTTTATCCTAAGCTCTGTTTTATAGATGTGATCAAAATGTGAAGTGATATATTGTTTGTTTGTTTGCACACAGTAGCCTAAGTAATAAACCGTAGCTTTGCAGAATCTCTTCACCCTCCAAAACGTATTTTGCTACCACCCCAATGTCTTCATTGATGTGTTGGACATCTCACTTTAAAGGATGCCTTTGCCATAAACTCTGGGTTTTCATATCCTGCTACTTACGTCAGGGATGTCCTATGCAAGTGCAAGGTACTCCATTCAGATGGATGTGAGCTCTCTCAGATATAAAGGTACTAGGGCTACACTTGTCTACATGTGAATTTAAGTACTTTTCAGCTCACTTAAAATCCAAATGCAGACAACAAATGGATTTGTCATCCTCCTAGGCGGCCAAGGATTTACATACTCACTGATCACAGTCCTGCAATTGCACCATTGTTTTTGACCAGTGACCTTTATAACATGGATACTTCACTTATGAAGGCATCAAGGGGTCAAAACCTAGAGCATATTTCACCATATTTAACTTTCAGAATACTCTGTGCAAGCAAATACAGCAGAATGGAAGTTGCATATTCTTAAATGGGAAGACTTTGTGACATAATGTGCCTGTCAGTAAAGTGAAGGGCATGTTATGTCACACCACATTGCATGATGCCTTTTGGATATGAAATATCATTTCCAGCTGTGGTTATCTTCCACTTCACTGATCTGAAAGTTACATGTCAGAGAATGAGGCAACTCTTATTGCCTTTGATTGGAAACTGATCTCTAGTCAACAGAAAGTAAGACATGACAGATGCTCCAACCCCTGCATTCAAGATATTTGGCATTAATGTGATATGTGACAATCTGCCTTATATATGTAATCAAACTTATCTTTCTCACTGGATGAGCTATTATGGAGTTACATTTCAAATTATCCATTGGGATTTGATGAGTTTTAGTAACAAATTTATCTTTCAGAAAAGATTACTTCAATTAGCCAATCTGGAAAAAGTTTCTAGGAGTGGAGAAAAAAAGAGGTTCTGCTCACAACTTGGGACTGAGACTTGTTGCGTTTATTGAGGGAAACAAAGGAGTGATCTGTGCTTCTCCTCTGTCCTGGGGTAATCCAATCCATAGGAAGGCTATGTAAAGTGCTAAACGGTGCAATTCAGGCCATTATCTTTAGCCTGTGTATATGGTAAATAGAAATCTAGGAAGGTGGAAAGTCTGTTCTAAAAAAAGCACATGCAACAGGATTAAAGAAGGGAAACAAGGCTAAATCCTCAGGGTTTGAGATGTTTCATGTCAATTCTCTGAAGAGTCACTGAAAAGAACAAAATTGTGTCACTGAAGAAGTGGTTGCTGCACTTCGAACTATATGACATTTTTAAAAAATATTACAGTGCTTTAGTTACAGGGAGTTGCAATAGATTATCCTGAAGGTCACAATGATTGATTGCGGTTCAAGGCTCACATTCAGGGAAACAGGGGGCAATTTCCTGGCTAGCCATAGAAGGAATAATTCATTTTTGTGGCTGTTTCTCTATGTCCAGCAGGAGTGATGAATCCAGGCAGTCCCATAAGCCAGGGATAAATCTGGTAACATGAAGTCAGAATCTTTTAGTGAATTAAAATATAGTAGTGACTGATAAGCATCAAGCACAGATCCTGAGGGGTGAGTCCAGGGCCAGTGTTATTCAACATCTTCATTAATGACATGCCTTCACATTCAGGAAGTTTGTGAGTGACAGTGACCTGAGGGAAGTGCTAGATACGCTGGACAACAGAGATAGGACTCAGAGTGAGCTAGATAAATTGGAGGATTGGACCAAAAGAAATATAATGAAGTTCAATAAGAATTAGAGCAGAATCCTGCACTTAGAATGGAAGAATCCCAGGCACTGCTATAGGCTGAGGACTGATGGGCTAAACAGCAGTTCTGTAGAAAATGACCTGGGAGTTACAGTGGACTAAGTGCTGGATATGAGTTAACAGCGTGCCCTTGTTGCCAAGAAGGCTAACAGCATATTATGCTGCATTCGTAGAAGATCGAAGGATGTAATTATTCTCCTCTATAATGCACTGGTGAGGTCACATCTGGAGCACTGTGTCCAGTTTAGCCACACTACCACTGCTACAGAAAGGATGGGGGCAAATTGGAGAGTCCAATGGAAGGCAACAAAATGATTAGGGGTCTGGGGCACATGACTTACAAGGAGAGTCTGAGGGAACTGGACTTATTGGCTATGTCTACACATACCTCGTTATTTCAGAATAAGGATTTCAAAATGAGTTATTTAGAAATAAAGTCCTTATTTCAAAATAAGTTAATTCAAATTAACAAAATGTTAATTTAAGGGAAAGCCTGCTATTGAAACGGCTGTTATTTCAAAGTGGTTATTTCGAAATAAAGCCGTTTGGACATGTTGTTTCGAAACAGTTGTTTTGAAACAATGGTGTTGTTTCAAAACAACATGTCCATTTTGAAACACTTGGGTTTAACCTGTTTTGAAACAGCAAGTCTTATTTCAAAAGGACGGGATCTGTCCTTTCAAAATAAGAAAACGTCATGTGGACCAAATATCTTTTATTTTGAAATAACCAGTGTTATTTCAAAATAAAAGTGCTGTGTAGACATACCCATTTAGTCTGCAGAAGAAAATTGTGAGGGAGAATCTCATAGCAGTCTTCAACTACATGAAGAGGGGTTCCAAAGAGAATTGAGTTAAGCTGATCTCTGTGGTGGCCAAGGAGAGAACAAGGTCTTAAGTTGCAGTGGGAAAGGTGTAAGTTGCCTACTTGGAACTAGGAGGATGGTGATGCCCTGGCATGGATTACTTAGGCTATGTCCACACATACATTATTATTTCAAAATAAGTTATTTCAAAATGAGTTATTTTGAAATAAAGTCCTTATTTCAAAATAAGTTAATTCAAATAAAGAAAATGTTAATTCGAATTAAGGGAAAGCCTGCTATCGAAACGGCTGTTATTTCAAAACAGTTATTTCGAAATACGGCCGTTTGGAGATGTTGTTTTGAAACAGTTGTTTCGAAACAATCGTGTTGTTTCAAAACAACATGTCTGAATGCCATTGTTTCAAAACAACTGTTTTGAAACAACAGCTATTTCGCTTTCCTGCTAGTTTTAACAGTTTCGAAATAATGGTACATCGTGTGGACATGAGAAGTTTTATTTCGAAACAACAGCTGTTGTTTTGAAATAAAACTCACGTCTGAACACAGCCGATAAGTTGCTAGTAGGTGGTGTTGCCATTAATTAGCCATGACCAAAAGTTAATGCTGTGTATAAGCAAAACCGAGCTGGTACTGACCAAGGCCATACGTTGCTCCCACCAAGTCGCAGACATAACTTGCATGGATACCCAATGTCTATCCAGGGACAGTGAGAGATCACTATGGCTTAAAATGCAGAGGTTCAAGATCCTGGTAGTGCATAGATGTGATAGAAGGCTGTTCTTTTCTAACTTCTCCATTATCTTGCACGCACACACGTGCATACATGCACACAAAAGAAGGAAGTTGACATCAGAATATAGTTAGCAGGATCTTTTGAAAGTTCTTTGAGAATAAGTTAACCATTGCCTATGCTTTGGGGTAGATGTCAGCTTTTCCTCTTCTGAGGTGGAATTGACCTGATGTTTTCAACAATCCTCTTGACAGAAGTCCGAACTGCTCCTAAGAATCTTTGTCCAGTCATGAAAATGGCAAAGGGATATAAAATAGAAGGTGTTCCTTTTATTTATTTTTTCATTCATTCATTGGGCGGATGTGGTATTTGATTACTCTGCTGTTTTATTTATCTGTGTGTGTGTCTATATAAGCCGTGCAAAAAGGTAGATAAAAGTGATTAGTGATTTCATTTTCAACTAATTGTAGTTCTACCTAAGGATCAGTCCTGTTCCAGTGCCATGTTCTCATTTCTTGGGAGTATTCAGATGATATTCAGCTGTTTATCTTTTTGTCTCACGTTGCTCTTCTGATATCAGTTGATTTTTCTGGATTTACACCAAATTAAGGAAAGCTTTTGAGTAAAATGTCCTTTCTCTGGCACCATCTTACTTTAGTATAATTTCTTTTCCAAATTGATATTAAGTAGTAGATAATTGGCTAGGTATAAATAAACTAAAGATATCCATTTATGATGTACTATAATTTTCATGATGTAAAAGGTACTTTAAAATGCATGGCATATGAAATGTCTTTTTTCTGGCAAGTTTCTTTTTTCAATATATAAGATGGATCTGATGGTTTATTTGCTAGTAGTATTTTAATTTTAAGAGGCAGTATTAGGTTTTAGATTTCCTTTTCTTGAATTCACATCAAGGAATAATTTTTAAAATAATTGGTAATATTATATTAATTAAGTTGGAAAAAGGAAGCTATATTTGAATCGGTAGGTCATATTAGCTTCTCTTCAGTTAAAACTATTTGCTGATTTGTGATTGCATTTTCAAGTACGTTAGAATATCTTATTATTTTATTAAGTCTAAGATTTTAGAAATTAGTACAGATTTCATAGAAATGACATGTTCTTAGCATTTAAAACATCATCTTAATTTATCTTTATTAAAAAAGAGGACCCTTATTTCATAGAAAAAGCAGGTTTTAACATGAATATTTAATAATCACATAGCTCCATGTGTATGTGTGGACAGAGATGTATCTACAGTCACATACAGCCATTACAATGTAGCTAATTACATTTATAACAGGGACTTATTGAGAATTAATTTCAACAAAATCAAAATTTAATAGATATTTAGAGCTAAATTGTATATCATATGCACAGTATGCACCAACCCATTTTTCCCTACTTATTGCAATAAGGAAAATAGAATCATAGAAATGGGAAGGAACCATGCAAAGTCATTGAGTCCAGTCCCTTGCACTCATCACAGGACCAAATACCCTCTTAAACCATCCCTGACAGGTGCTTGTCTAACCTGCTCTTAAACACTTCTAATGATGGAGATTCCACAACCTGCTTAGGCTATTTATTCCAGTAGTTAATCATCCTGAGAGGAAGGAATTTTTTTTCCTAACATTCAACCTAAACCTCCCTCATTGTAATTCAAGTCCATTACTTCATGTCCTATCATCAGCAGTTAAGGAGAACAATTTGTCTCCCTAGTCTAACCACCAGGGGTTTGAACCCAGGACCTTCTGTAGGTAAAGCAGATTTGCTAGCCACCACACTATTTCCATTTTCCAATCTTTGTATGACTGAATGTTTAGATGATTAAAAATCTCCTGGTTAAGCCAAGATGTCCTGTTGCCATACTTCCTATCCTTTCTATGTATTGGAACTGTTTGCTCTTGTTCCCTTAATACTGTCTCTTTGAAAAGCTGCTAATTGTCTTCTGTTGTTTTTCCTCTTACAAGTTTCCCATGGAATCTTGCCTACTAGCTTCCTAAGTGTGCTAAAGTCTGTCTTCTTGAAATCCATTGTTTTTGTTTTGGTGTTCTCTCTCCTACATTCTGAAGTAACATGAACTCTAGCATTTCATGATCACTTTCACCTAAGTTACTTTCCACTTCCAAATTCTCAACCAGTTCCTCTCCATTTGTCAAAATCAAGTTGAGAATGGCCTCTTCCCTTGTAGATTTTTTCCCCTTTTTGAAATAAAAAATTGTCTCCAATACATTCCAAGAACTTGTTGAATAACCTGTGCCTTGCAGTGTTGTTTTCCCAACAGATGTCTGAGTAGTTGAAGTCCCCCATCACCACCAAGTCCTGTGCTTTAGATGATTTTGTTAATTTTTGAAGAAAAACCTCATCCACCTCCTTTTCCTGGTTAGGCAGCCTGTAGTAGATCTCTACCATAACATCACCCTTGTTTTTTACTCCTTTTATTTTTATCCAGAGACTTTCAGTATGTCTGTCTCCTATTTCCATCCCCACTTCAGTCTAAGTATACATGTTTTTAATATATAAGACACCACCACCTTCCTTTTTCCCCTGCTTTTCCTTCCTAAGCAAGCTGTTCTCTGCTGTATTAATATTGCAGTCACATGAATTATCCCACCAGGTCTCTATTTACCTCAGACCATTTCACCAGTTTCTCCAAATCATTCTCAATTGTGAGCCTATCCCCCAAAGCACTTGCAGCTCCTCCCAGCTTGGTATCGTCAGCAAACTTCTGGAACTAATTTGATGCCTCTTTAAGATGTAGCCTTTTCTTCCTCCTTCACCCTCACATCGACTGTCCATTAAAATGCTACTGTACATATTTGCACAGTATTTTTCTTTGATTCAGGTAATAGAGATACTTATTTCAGTTTCCAGGGATCCCTATTTCAAATTTAAAGAGGGGTGGGTTTTCACAGGTTAAAATAGCATTCAGCAGATTCAATAAGCTAATTTCATAATGTTAATAGTAAATAATAATACTTTTTCTCCCATAGCACTGTGAATGTCACTTACTATTTCTGTGTACAGCCCCCAGCACAATGGGTCTTTGATCTCAGTTTGTACCCAGAGATTCTACCATAATACAAATAATAACAATAACAGTAGTGATTGCATATTGTTGCTTGGATTATGGTGTACTGCAAAGATACTCAATATGCTCAGATTAACTGACTAGAAGCCTTCTAAATTGCTACATGAGCACTAGATTTTTGAAATATTCTATATTAATGAATTCACAAGCATGTCAATATATTCCAGCAAGTATATTATACATGACATGGGCCAAATTCTTAAGCTTAGTTATGACCCCCTTGTGCTATTGGGGTAACATAAAGGAAACATAAGTCAGTCTCTAATGCTTAGCAGAGAATTTCCATTTGTGTAGAGGAATTACTTTTTTGGACCAACTGTGCTACTGCCAGACCATGAACTTCTGCTCTCCTCTTCATAGTATAATGAACACCCTCAGAGAGGTGTTGGGAGAGAAGGTAAATCCCCTTTTTCTTACACCAGCACTACACTGGTGGGAGGAGGAGGCTTTATGGTTACTTTTTAAAAAAGCTGTATTGGTTTAATTTTTTAACGCTGGCTTAACTAAAAAGTGTCAGTTCAAAAATAGCTCCTAAATTCTGAAGGCTCATCCTAGATCCAGTGCCACTTATAGCTGCTGAAATCTTGCTCTAAATTACTCCGCTGGTATAACATCCTTCACTGAATTTACCCATAGCAGGAAGTCAAAGTAGGGGCAAGTCTGAGTTCGCTCTTCAGATTCTGGAAGCCTTGTACAGTAATCAGATTGGGAGTCTTTTTAATGTGCCTACCATAAAAAAAATGAAACCATTACACCTCTAAAAAAATTAGAACTCTCACTGTATGGCACTTTTTAAAATGCACTTCAAATCCATAAATCAAATAAGTATCCAAATAGACAAGTATGAGTTGACATTTGGCAAATTAAAAAGTCAGATAATAATGTTAGACAAAATAAAATCCAATCTGCCATAAGTAGCTACATAAATTGTACATACATTATCTTGGATGCCCTTGCTCCCTTCATGCCATGAGTTGCAGTTGAGTGGGATTATTCATAGAAATTGATCCAATAAAAGATCACCTCTCTTGTTTCTCAGTGTTATCTATACTCATGATTGGTAGACCTTCATCTCTTATACTCTCTTGAAACAGACCGGGTGAATATCAAAAAAAAGGAAGTTAAAGGACAATGCAAAAGGTGAGTAACAGTCCTGCTTCTGGTCCCTTAAAAGCAAAGTGTTTTATTGTTTTGAAGCTGTTTAATATACAACAGTGTTCTGGGTATTTAAATACTTGAAATAATACCTTAATTTTTTGGAAGCTTTGAAGTGATCTTACAGCATGTTTTGCAGCTCTAATAAAGTCTGACACTAATTGAAGACATTTTTTCCAACTTTAATTTCAAGGCAGTTGTAATTCAAGGATGGATTTAATTAAGAGCAACTATTTTAGTAGGTGCCAGTCCATCTGGCATATTAGTGTGATGCTGTCACCATCCACTCTCAGAGTGCAGCTATGCACTCTGTGGAATGAAATTCTAAAAGTGAAACTGATGCTAATTTTTAAACAAAATTAATGCTTATGAATATGGCCAAATTGATAATCTAGAGACATCAAGTTAGGTCCTCACCTACTTGAAATCAACTTTGCTCCTTTGAAACTAATGGAAATATGCTGATTTATACCAGATCAAGATCCAGTCATTAAGTACAATTGCAGTGCTGCTCTCCCCGCTACTCTATTAATGTGCCCCAAATTTGTCTCAGAGAACCACCACAATGGGTGAAATCTCATTCAATCTCCATTAAAGCCATCTGAGACTGCCAAAAAGTAACTGATTCTGAATTTGCTGCTCTGCTTTTTTATTTTTTTTCCCAATTGATTGACTGACATTTGTGCATCAGGAATTGGATTTAAGTTACTAATTTCATGTAGATGTTCAGGCTATGTTTGCACTGCCGGCGAAATTAGGTGGCAGCGATAGGAGATGTGCGAGCTACAGAGAGAACTCTAGAGTATCTCCCATTGACTTCCTAACTTTTACTTACCTTGGCAATCTCTCTATGATGAACCAATGGGAAATGTCCTCCTGGTGATGCAGCATTACTCTTTTTAGCAGGAATGGATTAACAATGCCAACTTCAGATCAACTGAGTGTGTCTCCACTGCCACTTAATCAATCCCAAATAATCAATCTGAAGGTGCTGACAGTGCTGCTGTCAGTGAAGACATAGGCTCAGAATAACTAACCCAGTTTTCATTGCAATCAATGCATATGGGATGAGATCTAAAGTTTATACTTTGGAAACTATTTTATGCAAAAAAGTTTGTTACATTGAAAGTGTTGGGTGGCAAATTCTCCCTCATTCTATGAAGACAGGCATTACAGTTCATAATCCACTAAAACATAAAGCTGAAGATGGAAATCTTCAGGTGATATACCATGTACTTCCTCTTTGTTGGCATCTACTCCATAACACTGAGAAACAAACAGTGCAAGAGACATGCTTCAAGAAATCTTTCAAAGGGACATAACACTTGTTATATATGGACCAGGAACAAAATATGATAGGAGTATTTGTTGGAAGATGTTTTAGCCATCTAACACAACATCCCTCAGAGTTGAGGAAGATGTTAAAGAAATAACTGTAGCCAACTGTCCATTGTAGTTATATTTAAAATAATAATCAGTTCTGTACAAATTGAGGTATTTGTTCAAGACACTTAGTCTCATAGCTACCAAATTTGTCTTCTGCTGATCATTTGTCATTGAAAATGTGTGAAAGAGAACTTTAAAAAAATCCCTGTAATTCTCTTATCTCAGTCCTGTGCCTACATATTCAAAGAAATGAGTATGGTAAGATAGTTTTTAATTGCTTTATGTTCCATCACTGAAATTTCATGGTTGGAATTTCAATTGGATTCCAAGATCAGGGGAAATAATATAATAATGAGTGTTAGTGTGCAGAAAGTCAAAGAAAGTTAATGGACTTTAAAACTGACACATTCCTCTAGAAGAGTCATTAACACAGTCCTTAGGTTCACTAGAGAATTAACTAAAGACAGATGTATTGAATTAATTAGTTTAAAGAAGGAACTCCCAGTACAAAGACATATATGGCAGGAATGATAATGACAAACTAAATGAAAACAGCCGCCCACTCCCTTTTTAAAGAGAGGTTCATGTGTGGAGTGCGTTTAAATAAGATTAAAACATAGCTGTATATAGAATCAGATGTTCAAGTTCATTTTGAACACTTTTGAAATCTGGGGCTTTGAAGCTAATCAACTAACAGCACCAAACCTTTAAAAGTTTTTTCAGTTATCCATGAAATCCAACTTTAAAATATAGATGGCACCAGGGTAGCATATTTACATCATTAATGGCAGCGTTATCTACAGTCAGGAAAAGGAGATAGCATAGCTTGTAATTCTGCTTCTTGGCAAATGTCATGGGATTCTCAGTCTTGAGCCTCAAGTCTAGTGTGAGAACTCCTAAGATTTAAGGATTTAAAGACTATATGCCCTCCTGCATATAGATAAATAGAACATTCTTGACCCACCATGGGAGTATGGCAGAGGAATTGCTTTCAGTTATGTCAATGCCTTTTTGAGAGAAAGGTAGGGATAAGTGTTAATGTTGATGTGTCTCATGAATTTTGTTATAACAGAGTGGGTACAAAACCCAAATATTTTCTGAGAATAAAACAATAAAAGATGCACATATAATGGAATATAAAATTTTCACAAGGCAGCATGCTTCACCACCTTTTCTCAGGTGCTTGGGCCCAGGGGAAAGAAGTAACATAGGCACAAAAGTGTTGTCTCACCCCTCTCTCATCAGTTCTTGAATACAAGGAAGGGAGCTGAAGTCAGTTCATCAGCACTTCTATACTACTACTCCTTGCCATGCAGGGGAGAAAGCCTACTCTGGTGTATCCTCCCCAGCTGCCTGGGCACAAAAGAGAGGCCTATATAGTAAAAACGTAGCTGTTGCTCGATGTAGAAGACTGCAGGCTAGTGGTGAGTTTTTTAAATTTCCAACCATGCCATCCTTCTCCCCACCATCCCCAACCATGCCACCACTTCTGCCCACCATCCCGACCCCCTCCTGAATTCCTAAGCTTGGTCTGCTTTCCTAAATTGATTTGCTGATGTTCTTCCAGGAGCCACACTTTTTCATTCAAGAGGTGCATATGGCTCCTGAGCCACAGTTTGGCCACGCCTGCTATACATGCACCTTTGAAGCTCTGTCTCTTAAAGAAGGTCACTGCAGTGAAGGGAGCCTGACTTGGTATTTTGATATGGGTGTCTGGGCAGAGCAGATGGGACTTTCATGCCTCCTGGCTCCTTAGCATACCGTGATACAGATGCACCTAAGGACAGTAATGTTGCCATACAGTTTATACGCTGCTGGAGTTATGGCTCTACCCTTTCGTAGCATGTTGAAGCTTAAACCCATGTGATTCCACTGTTCTCTGTAAGGGATATGTGAGAGGCTGGCAAGCCAGATGGCAGCTCAAACCAAAGTCTCCATTTCTCATTCCAACACTAGCAATGATATTAAAAATAGGTATTAGCAGCTCAGAAGCATTCTATGCCTGAATGCTTGTGCATTAATCCCATTTATAGCACCTGTATAGACTGTAAGGTAAATACTTAAGCTGTTGGTGAATGGTGAATCTCTGTGACAGACAAAAGAGAGAGATGAATTAGCATGAAGGACAGATCTTCAACCAAAGGTTTTAGATCCTTCTCAAGGGGTTTCAATTGTTGCTGTAACAAGTGGGCAAAAGACCTTGTCGTTCTGAATTTCTGACCTGCTGCAGAGATGAGTCATTCAAAGGAAGATCTCCCATCAGCTGAGATTGCAGCTCATGGCAGGAGAAGGATAGCCACTAACAAGAAATAATTGATTATCTTTGAGCTGCTTGGACTCTGAGGGGGCAAGGTTTTCCTAGGCATAAGCAAGAGAACAATAGCTTTTTAGCCTGAGTTAGCCCTAACAGACTTCTAGAGCTTGTTGGTTAAAGAATTTTCTATTATTTTCTGAAATTTAAAATTGTAACTCATTTGTGTGTGTGTGTGTGTGTGTGTATTTCCTTCTTTAATGTTGTAAATAAGTCATTTCATTTTCCTATTTAGTAAATCTTCATAGTTTGTTATAGGATTGGCTACAAGTGTTGACTTTGTTTTGGGATCCAAGGTATCATTGACCTGGGGTAAATCACAGAGATATCCTATGAGACTAGGAGTAATCTTAATATTTCTTTGATTATTGGTAGGTGAGATAGATGAGAGTACCTCAAGGGACTCCATCTTTTGGCTGTTATAATCTCCGAGGCATTTAAACTTGCTAATTAGCTGAGGAACTTAAATTATAGAACTCATAACCAATTTGGGGGTTGTGTCCTAGTTCCTAACAGCCTACTCTAGAGGGAGGAGAGAGCACAACAGATGCTGATGGAAGCTCAAGCAATGCAGTTGAAATGACTGGATCATTAAAAGGATCTGCTTGCTCTAGTGAGTACATGCCTCCTCCCCCACCTCCAATTGAGCAAGTGGAACAAAATCTGCACAATATTTAAAGAAACTGACTCTGTAGAAAAGTTTCTTGCTAAGTTCCAAAGGAGCAGCCATGTTAGTCTAGTAAAGCAACAAAAGCAAGGAGTCTTGTGGTACTTAAAGACTAACAGATTTCTTTATCACATGAGCTTTCATGGGAGAAAATCACATTTCAGATGACGCTTTGAAGAGGGGGAACTTACAGAATGGGATGAGAATAAATGCAAGGGAGTGTAAGACATGGGATCAAGTCATACTGCAAAAGCAAAATCAGAGCATCTCATAGAATCATAGGGTTGCAAGGGACCTCATGAGGTGATCTAGTCCAACCCCCTGCCAAAAAAGCAAGACCAATCCCACTAGATTATCCCAGCCAGGGTTTTGTCCAGCCAGGCCTTAAACATCTCCACAGATTGAGATTCCACCACCTTCCTAGGGAGCCCATTCCAATGCTTCACCACCCTCCTAGTAAGAAAGATTTTCCCAATATCCAGCCTTGATCTCCCCAGCTGCAACTTGAAACCATTGCTCCTTGTTCTGTCCTCTGTTACTAATGAGAACAGCCGAGCTCTGTCCTCCTTGGAGCATCCCTTCAAGTAGTTGAAGGTTGCTATCAAATCCCACCTCACTCTTCTCTTCTCTTCTGCAGGCTAAACACACCTAGCTCCTTCAGTCTTTCTTCACAGGTCTTGTGCTCCAGCCCCTTGATCAATTTCGTTGCCCTCTGCTGGACTCTAATTTGTCCACATCCTTTTTGTAGTGGGAGCCCCAAACTGGACACAGTATTCCAGATGCAGCTTCACCATGCTGAATAGAGGGGAACAATCAGATCCCTCGATCTGTTGGCAACACTTCTTCTGTTGCAGCCCAGTATGCCATTGGCCTTTTAGGCAGCAAGAGCACACTGCTGACTCATATCCAGCTTCCCATCCACCATGACCCCCAGGTCCTTTTCTACAGTGCTGCTACTTATCTGATCGCTTCCCAGCCTGTAACAGTGCATGGGGTTTTTCCGTCCCAAGTGCAGGACTTTGCACTTGTCTTTGTTGAACCTCATGAGATTTCTATTGGCCCATGGCTCCAATTGTCAAGGTCTCCCTGAATCCTGTCCCCACGCTCCAGTGTGTCTATCATTCCCCCAAGCTTGTCACTTACTGAGTGTACAGTCTATCCCATCATCCAGATCATTAATGCCACAATTACAATTGTCCTTTGGCCTTTCTGATTTTATCCCCGCAGTCCAGAGCAATATCTTTATATGCCTCCTTAGTCATCTGTCCAAGCTTTTACTTCCCGTAAGCTTCCTTTTTATGCTTTAGCTCAGTGCAGAGCTCTCTTTTAAGTCACACTGGTCGCCTTCCACATTTGCTGTTCTTTCTGCTCATTGGAATGGTATCTTCTTGTGCCCTTAGCAGGGTTTCTTTAAAATACAGCCCACCCTCTTGGATGCCTTTCCCCTTCAGATCAGCCTCCCAAGGGATCCTGCCCAACAGTTCCCTGAGGGAGGCAAAAATCTGGTTTTCTGAAGTCCAGGGTCTGTGTTTTGCTTCTTTCCATTAACTGGCATCTTGAACTCTGCCATCTCATGGTCACTGCTGCCCAGGTTGCCATTCACTTCTATGTCCCCAATCAATTCTTCTCTGTTTGTGAGCAGCAGGTTGAGAGGTGCAAGGTCCCTACTTGTTTCCTCCAGCTTTTGTACCAAGAATTTATGCTCAACACTCTCCAAAATCTTCCTGAATTGCCTGTGCACTGCTGCATTGGCCTCCCAGCAGATGTCAGGGTAATTGAAGTCCCCCATGAGAACCAGGGCCTGTGATCTAGAAATTTGTGCCAGTTGTTCATAGAATGTCTCATCGACCTCCTCCTTCTTGTCTGGAAGTCTATAGCAGACATCCAACACATCATCCCCCTTGTTGCCCTCCCCTCTAAACTTAACCCAGAGACTTTCAACAGTCTTGTCTCCACTTTTATAGCAGAGCTCCAAGCAATCATAAAGCTCTTTTACATATAGCGCTACTCCTCTCCCTCTTCTTCCCTGCCTGTCTTTCCTGAACAATTTATACCCATCCATGGCAGAGCTCCAGTCATGCAAGCTATCCCACCACATCTCTGTTATTTCAATTATAGCATAGTTCCTTGTCTGCACCAGTACTACCAATTCTTCCTGATTGTTTCCCAGGCTCCTTACATTTGTGTACAGGTACCTAAGATATCAGGCTGATTGCCCTACTTTCCTGTGTTGATTTTTAATTCTATTGCATCTACCTCCGTGCATTTTCTGTCAGCATAGTCTTCCCGCACTTGTCTCAGGTATTAAAGCTTCATTAGAGCATCTAAGACAATATTTGATTCCCCCCTGTTACCAACTTTGCCCACCAACTCGGGGTATGCTCATTTATTAGGGTTGCTTTCTCTATGGGGAAGATGGTAATTCTATTAGTGTGCTGCTTGTGCCACTTGTGTTTCTGTATAGGTGCGTCTGAGTGGACCGGGTCTATCAGCACTCTTAGCTGACCCCTTATGTGTCCCTGAACTCAGTAGGCTGGGTCACACAGCACTTCTCTGCTGCTACCCTTATGTGCCCCTGTACCGCACCAAACTAGGCTTGATTATGGATCTTGAGCAGGCTGGGTCACACAGCACTTCTCAGCTGCTACCCTTATATGCCCCTGGACTCAATCAGGCTGGGTCAAAACAGCACTTGTCAGCTGTCACCCTTATATGCCCCTGGAGTCAATCAGGCTACTATCCCTATCAATGAGCAAACCTTACAGGGTTGTGGGCATTACAGGGATCTTTGGCTAGGTAATAGAAGCATTGCTGCAAAGTGATATAAAGAAACCAAGACCACAAAGGAGAGGGAATGATGTCTTAAAAGAGTCTGGAAACTAGCTTAATAACAAAAGTCATTTTATTGCTAGGTATCTAAAACTTGTACTACTAATAATAATTACAAAGGAGAGAAGAATACCCCAAAATACCCAGTTACAGCATTGATAAACATACAAGGAAAGAAGAACACCCAGCTACAATATTACCTAGATTCTACTGTATCAGGCCTAGAGAGAGAGAGAGAGAGAGAAGTTGGGGGGGGGGGTCTCACCACTCTGTGTAGCAGAAAGGTTTCCAGGTTGTGGAGATCAGGGTCAGAGGCTGGATGGAAACCAAGCTCCCACAGCAATCAGCAAGGAAGAAAAGCCAAATCCCAGCGGAAATGATACAGCTTTAGATCCAAGCATCAGGAGTCAGGACTCAATCCAGACTCACACAGGATTCAGAAAGGATCCAGTCAGGACTTGCACAGGACACACTCTACACTACACTATGTGGGTAAAGGTTTTTTATAAGGACTTGTTTACGTGGCCAATACACATTCCTGGCTGGGTGTAATGGTTCAGAGAAGCTCACAGTACAGTCAGGCAGACTCAGTATTTTGGGTATCAATTATCATGTCTGTGACTAGAATGGTCTGATAATTGCTGAGTTTGTTCATTTTGGTGTGAGATCCCCCATCAGGCAATGCTTCTCTGCTTCTTCAATCCCAGAGTTCAGTACGGCTCTTGCGTCTTCAATCCCAGAGTTCAGTGCGGCTCCTGCTTTGGAGTCTGGTTCTCCATAGTCAATGCAAATGAAGCTCCATTGTGCTGATGGCTTTTGGATATGGGTAGATGAGGATGTCTCCCATTTCCTACTGTTTTTGGTTTTCAGTTCAAGCAGAGGTTGGGAAACGTGTGGGGGGAGGGAGGCACAGGCTGGATACTATGCTCTGATTCCTTAGGAACACAGAGCTAACATGTAACACCCCCCCCATGTTCCAACTGCTCTCTCTTTTATCCCTGGTGTTACAGTCCCAGCACCCCCCAAGTCCCATCCCTTCCCCCAGGTCTCCCGCATCATCACTTACCTGTGGGCTTTGGTCTCCTTCCCCATTCAAACCTAGTTTAAAGCCCTCCTCACTAGGTCAGCCAGTCTGCATCCGAATATGCTCTTCCTCTTCCTCGACAGATGGAGTCCTTCTCTGCCTAGCAGTCCTTCTTCCTGAAACAGCACCCGAAGGTCAAGGAAGCCAAAGCCCTCCTGACAACACCATCTTTGCAGTCAGGCGTTCACCTCCAGGATGCATCTGTCTCTTCTCAGGCCCCTACCCTTGACCGGAAGGATCAAGGAGAACACCACCTGTGCTCCGAACTCCTTCACCTGCACTCCTAGAGCCCTGTAGTCACCTTTGATCTTCTGAGGATCATCTCTCACAGTGTCATTAGTTCTCACATGGATGAGTAGCATGGGGTAGTATTCAGAGGGGTGGATGATTCTCAACAATCCCTCCGTAACGTCTCGGATGAGGGCACCCGGGAGGCAGCATACCTCCTGAGAGGCCTTGTCAGGGCGACAGATGGGTGCCTCTGTCCCCCTCAGAAGTGAGTCCCTGAGCACCACAACCCTGTTTCCTCCTAGCTGTGGTGATGTGATCCTTCCAGCCTCGAGGGTGTATGGTATCTCCTCTTCCAGCTCATCCATTGTCTCTAGTGCTGCGTAGTGGTTCTTTACCACAATGGAGGGTGGAATGTAAGCATGGGTGGAGCACTGTTTGCTGCCAGAGGTAGTCAGTTGCCAGTGTCCTCTCTCTGCCATAGGCATCCCATCCTTCTCCAGTGGTGCAGCAGTAGTCTTCAGCACCTGAATAGTATCCCCTTTCTTGAATGTTTCCTCGTGGATGCTATTGAGAAGCTTCTCCAGGGCATGGATACCCCTGAGCCTAGATACCTCCACCTGTAACTCTCCTACCTGCCTCCTGAGAGATTCCACAAGAAGATACCTGTCACATTGATTCACCTCCCCAGCCTGATCATTGGAGACAGGGAAATGCATGCTACAGTCCCTGCAAGTCCACACCAGGATCTGGGTAGAGATATCCATGCTCAGGATGTCTGTCTGGCTACAGACACAGGTGGAGGAGACAGAAGGGGTGCTGGCACAAGCAGTGCAGCACCTTTTCATCTTCATGGTCTTAACAAACTCCTCCCCAAAATCCCTCTCAAACTCCCCTATTTTCGGTCCCCCCTGGTCACTCAGCCACTGGCTTTTAAGGCCTTCTCTGCCTAGGTCAGCTCTTGCCCCTCATTAAACACATTGGGGAAGGATGATCACAAGGCTGATTGAAGCTGGTGGTCAAAGGTGAGCAGGGAACAATGGTCCAAACAGCTCCCAGACAATCACACAATCACAGTCCCAATTTTCACAGTAACTGACAACTAATAGAAATTACCTGTAGGGAAAGATACAAACACACAGTTAGCAATTCACTCACTCAAGCTTCGCTCTCTCACCCTTGCTTTTTCAGCTGGGGAGAGAGAGCAGAGGACACCCAGCCTGACCAGCTCCTGGACCTGCTCCTGATTCCACAACCACCACCACCGCCACCTCTGCTGTTCCTGCTACCCTTTCCTCCCCTGCTCCTGCTCCTGCTGCTGCTGCTGTGGCTGGCTGGCCTCTCTCCTTCCCACCCCCCTGCTCTGTGGGGAAGGGGGGGAGAGTTAGAGGAGGAAGACTTCCACCACCTGGAGAAAACCACCTCTCCTGCCAGCCAGCCAGTCCCTGCTGCTGCTCCTCCTGGAGCCTGCTGCCTCTCCAAGAAGAGACTACCGCCACCACTGAGGGGAGGCCTCTAAGACCTGAGACTTTGCTGCTTGCACCTGGGGGTGAGCTACCAAGGAATTCTGGATTTAAGACTACCACTACCCCCAGCTGCTGCTTCCTTGGCCTCCCCTCCCACCACCAAGAAGGCAGCAGGCTCCCAACCTTCCACCTTCAACACCTTTGGGCTTTTTGCAGCAGCAGGGACCACAGAACCACCCCTTTCCCAGCAGTAGCAGCTCCCCTTCCTATAGTTTAGTCCCCCACCTTTTTTCTTTTCTCCCCCCTTACCCCCAGTGGCTGGAGGGCCTCCCACCCTTTCCCTTGCCCTCCAGCTAGCTCAGTGCTCCCTATCCCTCACAGACCCCTCCCTAAACCCTAGAGTTTGATTTAGTTTTCTGCCCCACCCCAGCCCTGAGTTTGTTCCTTTTTTTAATCCCCTGCCCCACCCATCAGCCCCACCCTTGCACCATCCACCCCCAACCAGAGTTGGCCAGGCCATATAGGTCCCTGATTCCTTTTTGCTTATCCCCCATGCACTGAACCCCCCCGATACACTTGTGATCCCTGCCCCACCCAGTGCAGCCGGAGGAGCCGGTCTCTGTTAACCCACACGAGCCCCTTGCCCTCCTCTCCCTGGCACCCTCCTCCCTTGCCTGCAGCCTAGCAGGGAGGAGTGGTTGTCACCCCTTGACTCCCATATAGTTTACCCTTTATCCACCCCTTTCCTATTGCCTGGTCCCCTCCCCTCCCATTGTTCCTTACCCCAGTCTACCCACCCCCAGGTATCCCCACCTGTTCCCTCCATTTTGGGAACATGGAGACCTCCCCAGTTCCATCTGGACCTCTCCGACAGCCTGTTCCCCCCTCCCTCCCTGTGGCTGCCCCCTTGACCACTGCTGCCATTTGTACCACCTATGGTGCCCCCACTAGGGCACCTGAGGGAGCGGGCATGGGAGGGTCCTCCACTACTGTTGCCCCAACCTCCTAGGCTGGAAAAAAGAGCAAGGGAAAGAAGGCGAGCAAGGGCCCTGCTGCTTCCGCAGCCGCTCCACCAGCTGCGGCCCCTTCTTCCTCTGCCGTTCCCTCCACCAGTTCTGGGGGTCCTACTTCCCCCAGAATGTACGCCCAGGTGGCCGCCACCCCTCCACCCACCACCACAACATCAGCTTGCACCGTCTCCTCTAATTCGGCCTCAGGGGGCCGGGGCCCCTTCCCCTCTTTGACCAGGAGGCATGGTGTCTGCTGCCCCCTGGTGGCTGCCTCGCCCCCACGTAGAAACTTACATGCGGGCGAAGGCAAGGGTGGTGGGGCCCTCAGCCATTGTGGCGGCCTCCAAGATGTTTGGGAAGATGGTATTCTTCCTGGCATCGGAGGCCACCGCACAGGAGATGGTGGTCAGGGGCTTGGTGGTGGGGGGTGTCCACATGCCAGTGGAACCCTTGGAGGACCTGGGTGTACAGGTGGTCCTCACTTCCATTCCTCCCTTCCTCCCCAATGCCGCCCTGCTTCCCCTCCTCTCCACCCTGGGGAAGCCGATTTCCATCATTAGCCCTCTCCCACTGGGCTGTAAGGACCCTGCCCTCCGTCACGTTCTGTCCTTCCGCCAGCAGGTGCAAATCCAACTGCCACCGGTGGGGGCACGTGATGGGGTGGCACTGGAGGGGACCTTCTTGGTGCCCCATCAAGGGGCCCATTATAAAATCTTCTGTTCTTTGGGGGAGGCCCGGTGCTTCCTCTGTAGGGCCACGGGGCACATCCAGAGGGACTGCCCCTTGGCCCAGCATGAGGAGGGAGCAACTGGGCCCCCCGGAGCTGATACGGGCGCCGGCCACACCACCGCTGGTGACCCCGTCCACCCGGCCACTCAAGCTGCCTCTTCTCCATCGAGGAACACAGCTGCCTCTGCCTCTCGGGACGTGGGGTCCACAGCCCCACCATGCCCAGAGGAGTGGCCATGCCCCGTTGCCGCCCATACTGAATCATCTGGGACGGGGCCCAGAGAGGAAAGGGCAGCGGTCAAGGTGGTGATCCCAGATATGGGAGAGGGCACACCCAAGGGGGAGGGTTCCCATCCCCTTGATGTCCCTCCCCTGGTTCCTTCTCCCCAAGAGCCTTCACCCTTGCCGCCTGTTCCTGCCCCTGCTGGCTGGCCCTCAGACTCCATCTTAGAGGGCCGGGTTCTCCCCCAGAGGGTCCGCAGCAAGCGCAAGAAGGCTCTGTCCCTCCCAAGCACCTTAGATGGGGAGGAGGCCCCCCAGAAGTCCTTGCAGGGGGCTGATAATAACAATACTGCAGTTAGCACCAATGATGTTGAGCCACTTGCTGTGCCCTCTGGTGAGGTCCAGCAGGAGGCTCTGGCTGAGGAGATGGGCGTGGTAGAGGAGGGGAGCAGCGCTGTCCCCTTTCAGGAGGCTCCTGTTGATCTCTTTCCTGGGGAGGACGCGGATGGAGCCACACCTGTCCCCCCCGGAACCATCAGCAGCTGAGGCGGGGGGAGGAATGGGCTCCATCTTTGCGGAGATCGAGGCCCTGAGTCTGACCTTGGCAGCCCCAAGGGAGGACGACCCTCTACCAGCGGGCCTTGATCTGGGTGGCAACGACGTCTCATCACCCCCTCCCTTGCCCCAGACCCAACCCGAATCTGAACCCCCATCTGCTGTCCCTGCTTCTATCCCGGGGACACCCCTGGGTTGCTTCACCTGCCCGGCTGCTATAGATCTCCCTGTGGCGGCCGCCGAGGCCCTCAAGGTGATGGCCAGCCCACAGCAGCCGGGTCCCGGGGTATTGTCCCTGGGGGGACAGCTGCCCCTTCCCTCACTTGTCTATTTCCCCGTGTCTGATGCTGAGGATGTGGTGAACCAAACATACTCAACTCCCACACCCAGCATGAGCATGGATCCCGTTCCTCACTCCTTGTTGGAAAATCCCGTGCCTGGTCAAGGGGAGCCGCACCCTGGTGGTTCGACTACTGGGGCCCCTGTTCCCACAACCACTCCTCCCTTTCTTTCCATCACTTCCTTTCCTGGCCTAAACCCCATCCCTCCCTTTACTGTCCCCCCCTTACCTAACCTAGCCCCAGCCCCCATTACTGCCAGCCCCGGGATGGTGGCTTTCCCCCTTCCATCAACTACTTCCCGGGAGGTGGTATTTGTGGCCCCCTCCAGCCCTGGGGCTGCTGTCTTCCCTCCACCGCCACCCTTCCTGGTGCTGGGGGTTCAGCAGGGAGCTATGGTGCCCACAACATCGGCACCGAGATGGGGCTCTGTGCCCTGTCTTTTACTCCCAGCTGACCGCAGGTCCAACACTGGGACCTGACCGGAGAATGGCTGGGAGCCTCCAATCCCCGACCGCCTGGCGCTGCGGAAAGAGCTGTGCATGTTCCTGGAGAACACTCGTGGAGCCAGGAGCCGGGTGCAGCTCGCCCTGCAGCACTGGGGGAATTTCCACCTTGTCCTCTGGACTGTGCGGGCCATACTGAAGGAGGGCAAAGGGACCGGGAAACGGGATGCTGCAGCCTACCAAAGGGCCTGCAGCTTCCGTGACTCCCTCATGACCATTGGGGTCAGCCACGGATTGCTATGTGGCCCGACGGAGGCTGCTGGCATTCCTGTCACCTCTGAGGATGCCCCCCAGCCCTCCTCATGGCACCCGTCACCTTTGCCACGTTAAACGCCAGAGGCTGTAGGTAGGGTCTCCACAGGACCCAGGTGCTCTCCTTCCTTCAGGAGGGGGGGTACTCTGTGGTTTTCCTACAGGAGACCTACACGGAACCAGCCGCCGAGCCTAGTTGGCAGCTGGAGTGGGGGAACGGGGTGTACCTAAGCCATCTGTCTACCCGCTCTGGCGGTGTGGCCACCCTGTTCGCCACCGGCCTACAGCCTGAGGTGCTGGGGGTTGCTGAGGTTGTGCCGGGTTGCCTCCTACACCTCCGGGTCCGTATGGAGGGACTGGCATTGAATTTGGTCAATGTCTATGCCCCGACATCGGGCCCGGAGCGGCTGCAATTCTTTCGGCAGGCGGCCGCCTTCCTCGGCACCTTGGATCCTCGAGAGTGCCTGGTCCTCGGCGGGGACTTTAACACCACCCTTGAGGAACGGGACCGCACGGGGACCAAGCAGTGCCAGGCCGCTGCTGACATCCTCTGGGAGGTGATTGACCATCACTCCCTGGTGGATGGCTGGCGCTACCACCACCCGGACGATGAGGTGACCTTCACCTATGTCCGGGTAGGGGACCATCAGTTGTGCCACTCCCGGTTGGACCACATTTATCTGTCTCGACACCATCTGGCATGGGCCCACTCCTCCAGCCTTCGGCCGGCCCCCTTCTCGGATCACCATCTGGTGACTGTGACGGCCTCTCTCTCAGCGGAGAGGCCAGGGCTGGCCTATTGGCATTTTAATAATAGCCTGCTGGAGGATGTGGGCTTCATAGCGTCCTTCCAGGAGTTTTGGCTGGCCTGGAGGTGGCAGAGGGCTGCATTTCCCTCGGTGTGGCGCTGGTGCAATGTGGGGAAGGTGCGTGCCCGGCTCTTCTGCCGTGACTACACTTGGGGGGCCAGCCAGCAGAGGGATGTGGGGATAGAGCAGCTGGAGCGGGAGGTCTTGGAGCTTGAGAGGCGTCTGGCCACCAGCCCTGGGGATCCATCCCTCTGCGAGGTGTACCGGGAGAAGCGGGAGGAGCTGCAGGCCCTCAAGGACCTCCGGCCTTGGGGTGCCTTTGTTTGATCTCGCATCCAGCTCCTTCAGGAGATGGATCGTGGCTCCCACTTCTTCTATGCCCTGGAGAAATGGAGGGGGGCTAAAAAGCACGTCACCTGCCTTTTGGCAGAGGACGGCACCCCCCTCACGGATCCAGAGGAGATGCGTGGAAGGGCCAGGGCCTTCTACGCCAGTCTCTTCTCCCCGGATCTGACCGACCCTAACGCCTGCAGGGTGCTCTGGAATGAACTTCCCACGGTCAGCGAGGGCACCCGAGACTGGCTGGAATCGCCTCTCACTCTGGCCGAGTTCTCGGAGGCCCTACTTCTCATGCCCACCAACAAATCTCCGAGCATGGACGGGCTGACCGTGGAGTTCTACTGCGTCTTCTGGGACGTCCTCGGCCCAGACCTTGCCATCGTCTGGGCCAAGTCCGAAGAGAGTGGAGAGCTCCCCCTTTCTTGCCAGCGGGCAGTGCTGGCCCTGCTGCCCAAGAAGGGGGACCTCCACGACCTCCGGAATTGGCGTCCCGTTTCGCTCCTCAGCACGGACTATAAAATAGTAGCCAAGGCCATCTCGCTGCGCCTGGAGTGCGTGCTGCAGGACATGATCCATCCCCACCAGGCCTACACCGTCCCGGGCCGTTCCATCTTCGACAATCTCTACCTGGTCCAGGATCTCTTAGAGCTTGGGTGTAGGGATGGTCTGTCGTTCACCGTCCTGGCCCTGGACCAGGAGAAAGCATTCGACAGGATGGATCACGGGTATCTCCTGGGCACCCTGTGAGCGTTTGGCTTCAGGCCCCGATTTGTGGGCTTTCTCCAGGTGCTGTACGCCTCCGCAGAGTGTCTGGTCAAGCTCAACTGGACCCTGACCGAGCCGGTCAGCTTCGGGCGAGGACTGCGTCAAGGCTGTCCGTTGTCAGGCCAGCTGTATGCTCTGGCCATCGAGCCCTTCCTTTGTCTCCTCCATCGGACGTTGACGGGGTTGGTGCTCCCTGAGTCAGGGCTGCGGCTGGTCTTGTCGGCATATGCTGATGACGTACTCCTCGTGGTCCAGGACCTGGCAACCTGGTGCGGTTGGAGGCTTGTCAGGCTATCTACTCGGCAGCCTCCTCCGCCCAGGTCAACTGGGTCAAGAGCTCTGGCCTGATGGTAGGGGCCGGGTGGCTGGTCAGCTCCCTCCCACCCGCGCTTCAGGCCATCCGGTGGGGCGTGGGTCTGCTGCTCTATCTGGGCATTTACCTCTCTGCCACCCATCCCTCCCTGGAGGACAACTGGCACGAATTAGAGGGCAGGGTTGTTGACCGGCTCCGGAGGTGGACGGGACTGCTGCGGTGCCTCTCCCTTCGGGGACGGGCACTGGTCATCAACCAGCTCATCCTGTCCGTGCTCTGGCACCAGCTCAACACCCTGACCCCGCCCTCGGGTTTTCTGGCCAGCCTCCAGGAGACAATCCTGAGGTGGTTCTGGCCAGGACTGCACTGGGTCTCTGCAGGGGTTCTGAGCCTTCCCCTGGAGGAAGGGGGGCAGGGCCTGTGCTGCCTCCGCAGCCAGGTCCACACCTTCCGCCTCCAGGCCCTGCAGAGACTCCTTTATGGTGCAGGTAGTCCGGCATGGAGCCATTTGGCATGCATCTTCCTCCGCCGCTACCAAGGGCTCCAATATGACCGGCAGCTCTTTTATCTCAACCTGAGACGTGTTCCGCGAGACGTCTCCGAGCTGCTGGCCTTCTACCATGACCTCCTCCGGACCTGGAGGCTGATTGCGGCCTCCAGGTCAGTTCTACCCACTGAGGGGGAGGACCCCCTCATGGAGCCCCTGCTACACAATCGCCATCTCCGTGTGCAGGTGGCGGAGGCCCCCTCCGTGAGGCGGAGGTTGGTCATGGCAGGTATCACCCGGGTCGGAGACCTCCTGGATTATGCCCGGGGGGACTGGATCTCCATGAGCTGCCTTGGCTCATGGGGCTCTTCACCCTTCGCACCCCCCGGCGCCTACTCCAGGAGGTGAGGGCAGCCTTGCCTCCCACTGCCCGGGTTTACCTCGAATGGGTCCTGCGAGAGGGTACTCCCTGCCCCCCTCCTAGTCCTGGCCCGATGGAACTTTTGATCGGGCCTTGGGCCCATCAGCCCCCCCGGCCATCACCGCCCCATGCCCTGAGCCAGCTGCTCGACTTGCAGCCAGTCTCCTTCCGAACCGCGCCTCGTAAATATCTGTACACACTCGTGCTACATACCATCCACTTCCTCGCCCTTGCGTCCCGCCCAGATACAAAGTGGCAGGACCTTATTCCACTTAGAGAGGGCAAGGACCCCTGGTGGGCCAGTCAGTATACCACCCTCACTCCAGTGCCCACCGGGGATATCAGTTGGTGGCTCCTACATGGAGCCATGAGCATGGGTGTGTACTTGGAGCTGTTCACCCTTTGGCCTGACACCTGCCCCTTTTGCAGTGCGAGGGAGACCCTGTGCATGTCTATCTAGACTGTGCCAGGCTACAGCCCCTCTTCCGGCTCCTCCAGAACCTCCTCTTGAGGTTCTGGCTGCACTTCTCCCCACACCTGTATCTTTATGCACTCCTCATCTGTGGCCCCACAAAGTCGCGGGACCTCCTTGCCAACCTCCTCTTGGCTTATGCAAAAGTAGCCACCTATAAAACTCGGGAGAGGAGGCTGGCTGAGGGAGAGGCCTGCAACTGTGGGGCCTATTTCTGGTCCCTCGTCCAGTCACGTCTCCGGGCAGAGTTCCTCTGGATGGTGTCTGCTGGCTCCCTCGACACCTTCCAGGAGCAGTGGGCGCTGTCCAGGGTTCTCTACTCGGTATCCCCTTCCAAAACTAGTTTTGAACCTGTAACCCTCACACCCGTCCCTGTTTTCTTTTTCGTTGTCCCATGAAATTGGTTGAGGGCCTGTTTTGTACTGCTTCCCCTTAGGCTGGGGGAAGGGTTTTAGAAGTGGGTGTGCTTATGCCCACCCACCCCTCAAATTTCTTCAATAGGTTCTTCAGCGAGGGGATCACCTTTGCTTCCTTCTCAGGGCTTCACCAACTCTTTCTCTCTCAAGCTCCCCTGTTCTCAGTCCCCCGGTTCACAAGGATTCAAACTCTAGAGAACAGCACATAGGGGAAGGTGAAGTCAAATAACCTGTTATAATGTGAAAAGAATCCAGAGTCATGATTAAGTCCTGCTTCTGTTTACCTTTGAGAGAGTATGAGGGATTGCACAAGCACATGGAACATTTATAATTGTATTCTGTTCAATCTCTTTTCAATCTATTTTAAGGCTTCTATGGTAAGGTTTTGTGGATCACCAGCTGAATTTCCAAAGGGGTCTGCATCTCCATTTGAAATTTTGGGGAGGACCAGCAAATGAAGAAAGGTCAAAAAGACTGTACAAAATAGCAACAGCACCAAAAAGGAAACCAGTTTTACTGCACATCTCTGAGAAGAGGGTGAAAGGGAGATTGGAAAGTTATCAAGAAGTCTAAGTTGTTGATAGGGGTGTCACAGAGCCTCACAGGTAAGCTTGTAACTGAGACTGGGAGTTCTGGGCATGCTTTGAAGGAAAGAAGGAAGGAAGCACTCAGACCAAGGTCAGAGAATGGGAGTGTAACTGGGGAAGAAGGATCTGTATTTTAAAATCCAATTCATACTCTGTAGAAGATGGACTTGGATGGCCCCAGAGGAACATGACCCCAGCCCAGACAGTTATCCTGAGTGGGAAGGAAACTGAGGCAGACACGTATATGTAGCCATTAATACTTTGTTTGGATCAGCCTTTCTTATGTAATTACAGGAGGAGAACTGATGTGTTCATATTCTGAGTAAGAGCGTGCGTGTGTGTGTGTGTGTTAGGCTTGACAATTACCGTATGCATCCTGACACAGTTAACCCAAAAGGTTCAAATTTCAATGTGATCATTGGAGATGATGTGTTTAAATTACCAGTGTATTTCTTGAATCAATGCTTCAACTGGGGACCTGGCCAAGCAGTTTGAAGGCCTGCTATTCAAAATAGAGGCAACAGATAAAGCACTCAGGAAAGGTGCAAGACAGGAAACAGTGTTGCAGTCTGTTGAAATTTGTATTGGCCTAGAACACTTATGGATCCAGAGCTAGAGGCTTGTCTAAAGTGGGGGAAGGATTGTAATTCAGTTTTAGGCTGTTGAATTACAGAATCCACAGGAGACTGATCACACTCTGCATACAGTACTGGGCTCTTGCATCTCCACTGGTCATCCTTACTTCTTGTTCTCTCTCTCTCCCTCTCCCTCTCCCTCTCCCTCTCCCTCTCCCTCTCCAAAAAAAGTCCCATTTAATTTGAATTTACTGCTCTGACAGTGGAGACAGGCTGTAAAATGTTGAGGTAAGAAGTATTATGTCGAACTTCACTGGCAGAGTAGACCAGGGCAAAGATGCCCCACCCAATAATCTGGTGGACCACTGACAGGGGGATGTTGACTGAGATCTGTGACATTATCATGATGTTGAAAGAAAACTATCAGGCAGACCCTGCTGTTTGCAATCCTAGCTCACTAGGATCTCCGAGAGAAGCCAATGGGACCTCAAAGAATACAGGAAATAGGCCAGAGTTTATGGAGTACATTCATGGGTGTCTGATTTTTAGTCATATCATACACATTCATTTTCCTTTTTAAAAAAAAAGAATAAAGTAACATTTGAGGCAGAGGTTCTAATTCTATGAACAGTTTTTTGAGAAATTTTTCAGTACAAACTTTTCAGATAAAAATGTAAAGGAAGTTTGCTGCCTACTTTGGGACATGAAAGATTGTCAGCTCTTCTTATATTTACATTTTAAATAGGCTATACTGCTCAAGGACATTTACTGTCTTCCACAATAGAAGCCAGTCAGAAGCTTAGGTATTTAGTTACCCGTTAAAAGATGTTTTAAAAATATCTCATCGTATAAATCCACAGGTTTTGCCTATAACTACCAGAGGTTTGAGAGTCTTAGACACTTAATTCACTAATTACAGTTATGGTAATGATCTGTTTCACAATGCTCACATTCACACACCACAACAGGATCCTGCAAGAAGGTCAGTCATGCATGAAATCTAGATGTATTTGAACAGCAGGAGCAAGGTCTTTTGGAACAAATAGTGTATCAGCAGACTCTGCTTCTTATTCAGCCTCCATAAAGACTCTCAGCAGTAGTTCCGTTTAAGCAGCAGAGTTCAAAACTGGAAACCTCATCCTTCGGAGAAATTTTTCACAGATTGCTCCTAAACTAGCCCTGTGACACAATGACCAATCGGTTCCCACAAGGGTGCACTATTATCCTGACAATTCACTTACTATATAGACATTATAAAACACTTTGGGGTGTCAAGTCAATCAGAAGGGTCAGTTGGATGAATATTTTGTAACTTTATGCTTTTGGAAAGAATTGGTGCCTATCATTAAAAAGACGTTTATGAGAAGTTGCTATTGTTGATATAAAGACAGACAAAACTGGAACCAGGAAAAATGTCATGATGTTTTACTTTGCTAAAACTGTTAAATTTGCAAGCATCATTCAAATCTCCATCGGCTGACAGAATTCCTTATAAATGATATGGTACTGTAATTTTAAAATTTATTTTATGAAAAATTATTGACATTTCATTTAAAAACAACAACATCAACAAAAAACAACAATCAAAGAGACAGTGGTGACGTAGGGGGGCTAGGTGGGAAACTTGGGAAGCAGTGGAGCCCTGAGGGGATGGGAGTGGAAAATCCTAGGAGGCAGTGGAGGCAAGGAGCAGTGATGGGAGGCGTAAGCATAGGAGGCAGTAGGAGAAGGAGTGCCAAAATATACATTTGCCCAGGTGCTATTTTCCATAAGATCGTCCCTGTCCACTAATACAGCAAGTTGGCAAGAAGCAGTATAGAAAGTACTCTGATCAAGGTGGTCTTTCCATCTCTTAAATACACTGATAGAGTCAAGGTGTTTTAGAAGGCAGGAGCAATTCATCCCTGCATGTGTGTGTTTCTGGGAGTCAAGTGGGGAAAATGGGCACTATTTTATATAGCTATGAGAGAGCAAGGTGTGTGAGGGACTTGCCTGTAGGAGACTTGAAGCCTGGAGCAGGCCTTCTAAAGGAGCTTACCAGAAACACTGCACAGGGAGGGACTCTCAAATAGCTGGTCCCTTCTGAGAAAGCTGAAGCAGGTCTTACAGAAGGAGCTAACTCAGGAAATGTGAAAGGGAATCAACTCTGAGCTGGCCAGCTGCCTGCTGAATTGCAGAATGGAGGCATGTCTTGAAAACTGATAAAATGACTACATGAAGGAACACTCTCATTCACCCATGCTCTGAGGTAAGCGCTTTGCCCTGAGACAGGCTTTTGGGACTTTGAATTTTAATCTTTCAGTTAATTTGCTTGAATAAGCCTTGACCTAATTAAGAGTGGAAATTGGCTGTGTGAGCACCTGGACCTTGTTTACAGAGGCCTGGGAGAGAGAACAAAAAGTAGAGCAGTGGAGGTAGACAGGCTATGAGGTCGTCAATTCATTTTCAAGCATCCTTAGGTGGTGCAGGGAGATCAGAATTTTTGACAAAAGGACCTCTTGGCAATCAACTGATGTTATCTGAAATAATGATAAGGTAATTACATATCAACAGAAGATAATGGGACACTATTCCCCCTAGGGCCTATGTGGTTTAGTAACTTGTAAGTAGAAGAATATTTTTATTATTAAGTTAAATACAGGTGTTGAATAGCTAGCAAATTCAGACGTGGTAATAAAACCTATAAAGTCTCAAGGAAAGGAAAAAAAACAGTCCCATGATCGAAGTGTAAGAAGACAACCAACAGGAGACTAATACTTAATTACATCCAACTGTGCCTGCATACTAACTACACTATAAAGAGTGCCAGCATTTCTGCATGTCCTGATGTGAGGTATGTCTTATCTCCAGCTCACAAAAGAATTTTCAGAAAGATCTTTTTTCTCCTCTAACCTTAATGCTTAGAAGACAGAAACAGGCAATTCTGTGAAGCTGCAAATGATATAGAATGGGTAGCTGCGCTCTAATGCTGCAAAATTTATACCTTGCATATATAAATTTGAAAATATTCATGGCAAATTGATGTAGCTGAATTTTCTGAGATACGATTATAGTAGTGAAATATTCATTAAAATTTAAAAAAAAATAACAAAACCAGAAAATTCATCTGTTCAAGACAATGGACATTTTAAAATCATTTTAATCAAATCAGTTGTAGGGATTAGAAACTGATTATGCTTGCATATATAATGTTGGGTTTTGGTCACGTGCAACAACGTGGCTTTATTTTCTACTGCTGCACATCTACAGTGGTTTTTTTATGTATACTAATGCAGCATGGGTATCAAAATGTGCTCTTCCGATTCGGCAGCCTTTTACACCCATGTCGTAAAAGTAAATTACATCACATGATGAATTGTGCAGGCCCTGGAGAACCAGGCCTTGTATGTCATACTGAACAAAGTGGCACTGAGATTCATTGCATGCTGTCACTAGTGCAATGTACTTTTCAGGGTTGCTCAGGATTTGTCAGAACCTGTAAAAAGTAGAAATGGATCAGTAGAAAAGCACTAAGTACACATTCCAATTACCCATAGCTAATTCAAAGTAGCCATATAGGACTACTTAGTTTCCCTTCCTCTAGAACTGAGTCATCACCTCTGCATTCACATGAGCTCCTCTCCTCTGTCCCGTCTCTTGTGTTGCTTATCAGCCATTCTTTTCTCCCCTACCTACTGTTGAACCCCGGGTTCACGATGTGGCTGGGATGGACTGGCGACACCCACCAATGAGACAGACACCAGTTCAAGTAAACAAAAAAGCTACTTTTATAGTGACACCTTAAACACCTTTAACCAATTAACAGTGTAAAACAAGATCTATACAAAAACACCTGTAATCAACTAACAATATGAAGCAAAAATCTATATAGGACACTTATAACCAACTAATAGCATAAAGCAAAATCTAAATAAACCCTTATAACTAAATGACAGTACAGTATAAAGCTAAAAACCTCTGGATGATGGAATAGACTGCACTCTCAGTAAGTTTGCGGATGACACCAAGCTGGGGGGAACGGTAGACACGTTGGAGGGCAAGGACAGGATTCAGGGAGACCTAGATAAATTGGAACAATGGGCCAATAAAAATCTTATGAGCTTCAATAAGGACAAGTGTAAAATCCTGCATGTGGGACGGAAAAACCCCATGCACTGCTACAGGCTAGGAAACATTCAGTTAAGTAGCAGCAGTGTAGAAAAGGACCTGGGGGTCATGGTGGATGGGAAGCTAGATATGAGTCAGCAGTGTGCTCTTGCTGCCAAAAAGGCCAATGGCATACTGGGCTGCATCAAAAGAAGTATTACCAGCAGATCAAGGGATGTGATCATTCCCCTCTATTCTGCACTGGTGAGGCCACATCAATCAATCAAATCATAGAGCTGGAAGGGACCTCATGAGATCATTGAGTCCAACCCCCTGGGAATTGAACCCAGGACCTTCTGCATGTTAAGCAGAGGTGCATCTAGAATACTGTGTTCAGTTTTGGGCTCCCCACTACAAAAAGGACAGGGACATGCTAGAGAGAGTCCAGTGGAGGGCAACCAAAATGATTAAAGGGCTGGAGCACAAGCCCTATGAGGCTAGACTGAAAGCATTAGGCTTATTTAGTCTGCAGAAGAGAAGATTGAGGGGGGATTTGATAGCAACCTTCAACTACTTGAAGGGATGCTCCAAGGAAGATGGAGCTCGACTGTTCTCGGTCATAACAGAGGACAGAACAAGGAGCAATGGTTTCAAGTTGCAGTTAGGGAGGTCGAGGCTGGATATTAGAAAAAACTTTTTTACTAGGTGAGTGGTGAAGCCTTGGAATGAGCTGCCAAGGGAGGTGGTGAAGTCTCCATCTTTGGAGGTGTTTAAGGCCCGGCTGGACAAAACCATGACTGGGATGGTTTAGTGGGAGTGGTCCTGCCTCTGGCAGGGGGTTGGACTAGATGACCTATGAGGTCCCTTCCAACCCTAGGATTCTATGATTCTATGCAAAGCACTTATAACCAAGTAACAGTGTGGAGCAAGAAAGTCTATATAAAGCACCTGTAAAACACCTCTAGCCAAGCAACAGGATAAAGCATGTAAGTCTATGCAAAACACTTACAACCTACAAAAGTACTTATAGTTAAATAACAGTATGGATTAATGACCTACAAGAGGGTGGCCATAATAAGTCAAGGACTTTTCTGGTCTTTTACTGCCTCAACATCGGTATAGGCACTGACCACCCCACCCGACGCGTATTTACCAATGGCTGGAAGCCATTCCTCCTTGCTAGCCAAGAAGGGTGGGCGGCGGAATGAAAAAAGTCAGATGAGAGAAAAATAAACCCCCACACTCCCCCCGTGTACACTGGGGAAGTTTGGGGCCAGCAGTTTAGAGCAGAAGCAGAGTAATGAACAATTATACAGTAAGAAGGATGCAAAATACAAATGACTAACAAAACACCGGGCAAATTCAGAACACAAAACTATGCTAGACCTTAAATAACTATATCATAAAAAGATTATGCAGGATACAGAGAAAATAATAACAACTACACAAACTATGCAAAACTCAGGTGAAGAAGCTACAGTCACAGACTATATATAAATGGTACCAAGTTGAATGATTAAGAGAAGGTAGGAGGCCTATATCGATTTATAATATCTGTCCCAGGACCGTGGTAGAACCCAAAGCGAGGAGGCAGACCAGCTGCAGCATCTCAGCACTTAATCGTTCGGCCAGCAATCCATGTACACCCCCCCCCAAAAAAAAAGAGGGTCTCAGGGGTGGGTACTCCCTGTCTCAGTTGGGGGATCAGTCTGACCGGATGTGCCCTTTAGCATCTGAGGGTGGAAGAACAACAAGCTAGCTGAGACAGGGGGTTTTAATAGAATTTTGCCCAGCCAGAGTAAAAATAGCCAATTAGGAGTGGGATCCTGGTCAGGACCAATGATAAAACTGGGACCCCAGACAATGACCCCTCCTTCGTGGTGACGGGGGTGCCGAGAAACTGTTCAGGGGGGATAGGAACTCACCCCCCTTCTTGTTGACACAAAACTAGGGAGGAAGAAACTCACACAGGAGATTGAGAGCCATCAGGGGAGATTGATACTTAACGTTCTTCCCCCTTGTGCTGGATGGCCCGGAGATGGAGGCCCATCAGGGAGATCAATACTTAACATTTCTCCTTGAGAGCAGCATAATCCAGGGGGCTATGTGTGGGGCGGGGTGGCCATCATGGCTGCCACCTCCTCTGACACCTACAACAGATGACAACTCTTTCCCTTGCTTGTTAGCACCATGACCTTTGTTCAAGCCTATATTAATTTCCAGCACACATGTACTGGCAGTTCAAAAATTGAAGCTGAAATGTGACTTTTGAGGTGGGGTGGAAGGGAAGAGAGCAGTTAGGGAATCTGGTATGCTGGTGATGGTGTAGCCTCTGAGTCAATGCGGTGCAAAGAAAACCAGGTCCCTTTACACACTTACCTTGGTTACAAAAGCCAAAGGTGACATCTGCCATTTGTAATTCCAGACCCTTACTCCATGAGTCATGCAGTCCAAATATCTTTACTGTGAGTTCCCAAATCCTAATGCATAAATACTAATATTTATTATGGACATTTATTTTGTTGGATCACTGTTGTCTTTAGAACCGGTAGTTATAATAAGCACACTTAAAAATATTAGGCTTTGAAAATGTGGTTTAAAATGTGTAGTAAAACATCTTACAATAGTGAAGAACTGTTTGAAACATTTTCAGTTAAATATATTATCAAAATATTTTGTTTTTCCAAAGCCATAATGTTTCACAAACACTGATTTTGATGAAATTGTTGCCAGGAAGGTTTCTGAGGTCTATGGTGCTTTGGCTATTTTTAATTTTCTAAAGAGAAGGAAACAAATACCTGAAAAGAATAATAATGATAAAAATTAATAAAGAGACATTTTGACATAAGGGTTTGTTTCATTCTAATATGGAACCAAAATGAAGTTTGAAACCTCAAACGTTATTGGAAAATGGAATGATGTCCTCTGGACAGCTCTTTCACTTTTTTTTTTAATTGTACTTATTTATTTTTACATTTCTGACAGTTGTGGACTATAATAAGCAATAGCTCCATAATGATGAAAGAATTGTCTCTTTTCATTTAATCTTGAAAGATAAAGTCAAAAATTTTTGTTCTGATAGCAATACTGCTTCTGCAGACCTGATTATCCTCTCATTTACATCTCTGCAAGTCAGGAGCTGTTTCTTTGAAGTCAATGGAGTTGCAAAGGTGTAAATCCAATAAAAATGAGAAGAGAATCAAGCACTACATCACCCGAGGAAATAATCAAAGGGGTCTTAAAAATACAGAAAGCATGGAGCTATATTTTAGTTGGTGACTATAGATACAAAATATCTTTCCTCTTCAGAGTCTCAATATCATTCTTGCTGTATTTCATGGAATTACAGACTTTGGCTGTAAAAGTACAGTGGTGAGCCAAAATATTTTTTTCATTGATGGTATATTGTTCAGGAAGCAACACTTTTTGGTATTACTTTCCCCATTAAAATCATGTGGTCATTAGCTGACAAGCTGACTGAGAAATGAGTATTTGAAAAGCATCCATGGAAAGCAAATGTTTCTTTATTGCGTATATAAAAAGAGAACTTCCGTTATAGCTCTTACTAAATATGCACTTGAATGTCACCACAGACTAATATCACCACAGATTTTTGTACTAGTTATTTAGAAAAAAACTAAAAGTTATTAAGAAATTCTGGCCAGATTTTTGTATTAACTATTTAGTGAGAGCAGAGCCCAGTTTGTGCTAAACTTTAAATAAACATAACATGCCAAAAAGCTTACAATTTAATTAGACACGATCATGGAAGGAGGATTGAAGAGAGGGAACAGTTGGTTACTCACCAGTAACTGTCCTTCTTCGAGATGGGCTGCTCACATACATTCAGTTACAAGTGTCTATGTGCCGTAGCGCATGGTAGCTCAGAAGGTCTTTAGCGTTAGCCTGTCAGGTCAGGGCGCTAGGCCAACACCCCCTCCATGCCACAGCGGTGGCTATATAAGTGACCGTGACCCTGATCCTCCCAGTCCCATATACCTTTGCCAACTCCGTTAGCGGGGATGGTGGAAGGGATCTGAATGTATGTGAGCAGCCCATCTTGAAGAAGGACGGTTACGGTGAGTAACCAACAGTTCTCCTTCGAGTGCTGCTTACATCATTCAGTTACAGGTGACTGCTAGCCATATCCAAGGATGGTGGGAGGAGTTACGGTCTACCCTCACTGAGTACAGCTCTGCCCACAGCGGCATCATCTCTAGCCTGTTGGGCAATGGCGTAGTGCGTTGTGAAGATATGTATCAACGACCATGTAGTGGCCCTGCAGATCTCTTGGATCGGGACCTTAGCAAGGAAGGCTGTGGAAGATGCCTGAGCTCTGGTAGAGTGGGCTCTCACAGTCTCTGGGAGAGGCATGTTTGACTTTCCGTAACAGTCTTTAATGCAGTTCACAATCCATTTGGAGATGCATTGGGAGGATACTGGAGAACCTCTCATGCATTCCACGACCGCCATGAACAGTTGGGAGGTCTTGTGGAAAGATCGTGTGCACTCAATATAGATTAGGAGCGCACTCCTCACATCCAGGGTGTGCCACCGTGTCTGGTTTTCTGTCACTTGAGGGTCTGGATAGAAGACCGGCAGGCAGATCTCCTGATTCATGTGGAAGGGAGTGGCAACGTTTGGCAAGAATGAGGGGTAGTGACGCCGGACCACCTTGTCTGGAAAGAAAACTGTATATGGGGGTTCAGAGGATAGGGTTCGTAGCTCTGAAACCCTTCTGGCTGAGGTAATAGCTACCAGGAGAGCCACCTTTGAGCACAGCACGAGCAGGGTGGCTGAGTCCAAGGGCTGGTAAGGTGGTTCTGTCAGAGCCTGTAGCACAACATTAAAGTCCCACTGTGGGGTAGGTTTACGGGTATGGGGAAAAAGTTTTTCCACCCCTTTCAGAAATCTATGGCAGATGGGGTGTGAAAAGAGTGGAGCCCCATCTACTCTTTTGTGAAAAGCCGAGATTGCTGCCAAATAGACTTTCAATGAGGACAGGGATAGGCCTTTCTCTCTTAGGTCAAGAAGGTAATCTAAAGTTGCCTGAATTGGTGCAGAAGTAGGGTCTATGTCTTTATCATGGCACCAAGTGGAGAAGTGATTCCATTTTGCCATGTAGGTGGACCTCGTGGAGGGTTTTCTGCTACCAACCAGGACATTTTAAACCCTATCCGAGCAGCGTCTCTCTTCCTCGCTGAGCCAGACAGCATCCAGGCTGTCAGGTGCAGAAGGCCCAGGTTTGGGTGCGGAAGGCATCCCGAGTCCTGTGTCAGAAGGTCCGTCCACTGTGGGAGGTGGAGCGGGGTCCTCACTGACATTTCTTGAAGGAGAGGGAACCAGTGTTGCCTGGGCCAGTGGCTACCAGGATGATGAGTGTTTCATCCGCGAGGGCCTTCATGAGCACCCAGTGAATCAAGGGAATTGGTGGGAAGGCATACATTAGGGCTCCCAACCAACTGATGAGGAAGGCATCGCTGATAGAACCTTTCTCCCAACCTCAGAGGGAGCAGAACCAAGGGCATTTGTGGTTCTGTGCCATGGCAAAGAAATCGATCTGAGGGGTTCCCCATCTGGTTGTCAGCAGGGAGAAGACCTTGTTGTGTAGGGACCACTCGTGATTTGACAGTGGCTTTCTGCTGAGTGAATCCGCTATGCTGTTATACACCCTGGGAAGATGGGAGGCAGTTGGCGTGAAGTGATGGTTTATCACTAGTTGCCAAAGCTTGGTCGGTTCCTCACATAGTGCCGAGGAGTGGACTCCCCCTTGACGGTTCGTGTAGAACACGGCTGTTGTGTTGTTTGAAAGGATTTGGACCACCCTGCCCTGGATCTGGTCTAGGAAGGGCATGTAGGCCAGTCTGATGGCCCTGAGATCCTTCACGTTTATGTAGAGGAGGCTGTCCTCAGAGTTCCAGACACCATGTGTGGAGAGGCCCCCAGACAGGTGGGCACCCCATCCTGAGTCAGAGGCATCCGTTATTGGGGTCACTGCGGGCTTGGACTCCTGAACGGAATTCCCCCATTGTGAAGTCGGGGTCCCTCCATGTTTGGAGGGACTCCAGGACATACTGGGGTACCAAGATTACTTTGTCTAGGCGGTCCCTTTCTGGTCGGAAGCTTGTGGTGAACCAGAGCTGGAATGGTCGCATCCACAGGCGGGCTGTTTGGATTACCGATGTGGCCGCTGCCATGTGCCCCAGGAGCTGCATGCATCTGCATGCTGTGGTCAGCCCGGGTGCTTGGAGCTCCGTGATGATGGTGCAGATGGACTGAAATCTTGACGGGACAAGGATGCGGTGCCTTGCTGGGCATTTAAGCGTGCCCCAGTGAAATCTATGTCCTGAGTGGGGCAAAGCTTGGAATTCTCCAAGTTTATGTGGAAGCCCAGGAACTTGCACAGGTTCATTACCACGTCGATGTGGTCTTGTACTTGTTGACTTGACTTGCCCACCATGAGCCAGTCGTCTAGGTGGGGGTAGATTCTTACACCCCTCCTGCATAGGAACACTGCGACTGGTGCAACACACTTTGCGATCACCCTGGGGGCTAGTGATAACCTGAAGGGGAGGGCAGTGAACTGGTAATGGCGTCGTGCCACTACAAACCTGAGGAACCACTTGTGGTGGGGTCAAATGGCTATGTGGAACTAAGCATCCTTTAGGTCATGGGCCACGAAACACACTCCTGGGGACAGGGAGGGGATGATCTGCAGTAGGGAGATCATGCAGAATTTTATTATCTTTATGTTTTTGTTGAGAGCTCTGAGATCTAGAATGGGCCATAGATCCTCCTTGCGTTTGGGGACCAGGAAGTAGCAGGAATAGAACCCTTTGCTGCGTTCCCCCTTGGAAATCTTTTGATGGTTCTGAGGGAGAGTAATTTCTGGTATTCGGCCTCGAGCTTGCCTAGCAGATTCGGGTTCTCTGGGATTATGGGAGGGGGTGGTTTTCTGGCCTGGGGGTTTGAGAGGAACTGAATGCGGTATCCTCTGGCCACTGTGTCGAGGACCCACTGGTCCGATGTGACCCGGGTCCATCATGGGGTGAAGTGGCAGAGGCAGTGGGGGGAGAACAGGAGTTGTGGAGTGCTGCCCTCGGGGGGACCATCAAAAACGCTGTTTGCAGCCCGATGAACAGTCCGACCCCTGTCCGCGCTGTCCCGACTGGGAGGCACCCAGGTTACCCCCTTTACCTGATCAGCCTTTATCCTTGTCTAGGTCCCCAAGGTGATGCTGGGGAAACTGGAGAGATGTCAGAAACTGGGTCTGAAGTTGCAGCTATTGTTTCAATTGCTGTAACTGCTGTTGTAGCTGGTGCGACTTTGAGGAGCGCCTAACAGGTTGAGGGGAGTAGATCCCGAGGGACCTCAATCTAGCCCTTGAGTCCTTCATACCATGCAGCTTCACATCTGTGGAAGGTGTAAAGAGGTCAGGACCCTCGAAAGGAAGGTCCTGGATAATCTGTTGCATCTGCGTGGAGAGACGGAAGTTCTGGAGCCAGCCAAATGGCGCATCACCATCAAGGCTGAATGATTTGAGATGCACAGCTGGAGGGTGGCAGAGGAGTAAACTTTCCTGCCCAACAGGAAAAGCCTTCTCGCCTCTTTGTTCTTGGGCGTGGTGCTAGGTTGACCTTGTCTCTCCCTTTGGTTAACTGCGTTGACCACCAGGGATCCCGGGCCCGGGTGATGAAACAGGAAGGGGAATCCTTCCGGGGAGATGGAATATTTCTTGTCCACTACTTTGGACACCAGTGGGATCGATGAAGGAGTTTGCCAACATTCCTGGAAGATGCGGAACACCCTGGTGTGCAAGGGGATTCTGACCTTAGCCAGCGGGGCTGTATGGCACACATCGAAGAGAGAATCATCCTCCACCTGGATCACTGCTAGCTTGAGCTTCAGGTTCTTTGCCATGCGGTGGAGAAGGTCCTGCTCGACACGAGGATCCCCTTTGTGGTTGGCGGACATGTCGATTAAGCGCTTGTCAGGTGACAAAAATGATGGGGCCCTTGATCTGCTTCGTTGGGTAGAATCAGGGTCTGGCTCGTCGTTGGAGAAATCCAAAGACTCCGGTGCTGGCAAGTGGGCTTAGCAGGAAGAGGAATCATCTGCCATTGTGTTCAGCCAGCCGAGGGTCCATTCATTGTGCGAGGACCTCAACGATGGCATAGGTGTCATTAGGGGAGCAGGTGCCTCCCCTGATGGGTGCCTTCCCCTTGAGCCTGGCGACATGGAACTTTTCTGGGCCCGCTTTCTTGGGCACTCCTCCTGGGGAGGGAAGAAAGGGATCTTCCGAGGATGATCTGGATGACCTCCCCCCTGACAGTTGGCAGTCTGGTACTGAGAGTTCCTCGGAGGAGCGATGAGGCGGAGCCGTAGAACTTGGGCCCAGTACCAGGTTTGATGGTGCCGGGTCGGAGGGAGTGAAGAGGCCCGAGACAGTACCAGTTGCCAGTGCTGAATCCAATGGTACTGGAAGCAACAGCACCGGAAGTGGCATTATCAGTGATGGTGCTGGGTCTGGCGGTGCTGGGCTTGACGGCAGTGCCGGACTTGTAGGCGGTGCCGTATCCAGCGGTGCCAAGGGAGGCGGTGCCATTGTGGCTTGTTGCCTCTTCTTCTGCACTGAAGCTGGATTTAAATGCCTTTGGCGAGCTGGTGCCTGAGCCGGGCCCTACCCGTGGCGGCTGGAAGGCTACCAGGAGACCGGCGAGGTCGGTGCTGAGGACATACTGTGGAGGGCTGAGATTTTGAGCCTGGTACCAGAGATTGGCGGGGATTGTGTGCCTGGGCCTATCAAGGATCCGGCGGAGCGCTGGTGGCTTGGCTGCTTTCGAGCGGAGCAGCTCCAGTTCCCAAAATTAGGCGGAGGCGATGCTCCCTTTCCAACTGAGTCCTCTGCTTGAAGGATCAGCAAATGGGGCAGTCCTCTGTAAAGTGGGACTCACCCAAACAAGCAAGGCATTTCTCGTGAGGATCGTCCATCGGGAAAGCCTTGTAGCATCCTAAGCATGGCTGGAAACCTGGCATTTAGATTTTTGCATGAAAAGACAGGCCCTTGCATTTTGCAAGAAAACACTGATCCAAACCGATGCTGATGGCGGATAAAGGAACTGGGAGGGTCAGGGTCACTGTCACCTATATAGCCATGGCCGTGGCATGGAAGGGGCATTGGCCATGCGCCCTGACCTGACAGGCTAACGCTAAAAACTTTCTGAGCTACCGTGCACTGCGGCATGTAGATACCTGTAACTGAATGATGTGAGCAGTGTTCAGAGGAGAATGTAATGTGCTAGTAAGAAAACAGAATGGCCTGGAAGGACTAGCAAAACAAACAAGGAGTCCTGTGGCACTTTTAAAGACTAGCAAATTTATTTATCACATGACCTTTCATGGGAGAAAATCCAACTTCACCAGATAGGACTAGATTCTCAGAGAAACAGAAGTGTGGCACCTCTGAGCCTTACCACACCTACCTTTTAGACATGTAAAGATCATAGGGATTCATAGTCTGAGTTAGGCAACCCCGGTCCTAATACAATGAATAGGGTAGAACTGTGAACTGATTTGATATTAAACTTGCCCTGCATGGGTAAACTGTGAGCCAGAACAGAGCGACTGTGAAGTGCTTAGATGGCACTACAAGGGGAAAGGGTGGCTACAAAGTGATGCCTGCTCAAGAAGCAGTGCTTGAGTACCTAACACCTTGCCTAGACTCTACTTTCAATCTTAATGACACATTCAAAAAATATCATTTTGGGGACTAGGGAGCGGTAATTCAGCAATATCGGAGTGAGTTAGCAGCTTAAATCCCATTTTCAAAAGTGATTTTTATGGCAAGGTTTTCAGACATTTGGGTTCCTAAATGTATATAGCTCTTGGAAGGAAGAAAGTAGCTTATACTTGCTGAGAAGTTGTGACTCTGGGGAAGAGTTGGGTCATGGTGGATAAGCAGTTGAACATTTGTTCCCAATGCAGTGCAATGGTCAAAAGGGTTAATGTGGTTCTTTGGTGCATAAAGCAGGAAACTCATGAGTACAGCAGTTATTTTACCTCTGTATTCGGTGGAGGTGTGTCTGATGCTGGAATACTGTGTCCTATTCTGATGTTAACAATTCAGGAATGATGTTGAAAAACTGAAGAGGATTCAGAGAAAATGCATGACAATAATTAAAGGATCAGAATATGTACCTTACAATGCTTCAAGAAGTTCAAGCTATTTAGCTTAACAAAGAAAGGTTTAAATCGTGATTTGATTACCGTTTATAAGTATGTAAATTGGGAATAAATATTTAATAATAAGCTGTTCATTTTAGCAGCAAAAGATATAACACGAACCAATAGCTAGACAATGTGAAGGTGATGCTAGACAAATTTTGACTGGAAATGAGATGTAACTTTTTAACAGAGAGGGTAACTGAGTACTATATATTACCTTTAGGAAATTCTCTGGAGGTCAGACTAAATAAATCACAAGGGTGCATTCTGATCTTAATCTATGGGCTGATCTACACGGACAGTGAAATTTGACATACTGCTGCTGGCCTCGACTTTCTGCAGCCTGTGTCTCCACTGTCAGAGCAGTAAATTAATTAATTAATTAAAATAGAGCTGTAAATTCAGTTTCCTAACGCCAGCCCTGCAAATGGTGTAGCACTGAGATCAAAATCTACAATTCCAATTTAGGTCTGTGTAGCTAGAGATTAGCTTTTCTTTTTCTGTCTCTTTACCATGGCAACATGGTCTCTTTACCATGATTGCAGTCCTAGGAAATTTTCAATTAATTTCTATCACTGCATGAAGCACTGTACCTCTCTGTTGTGTCTGTTGCAGAGAAAAAACAAGGAAAGCTTTTCCTGATTTTTTGTTCTTTCATGAAGACGGGAGGGGGACTGAAAGGAGGTGAACATTTCCATAGGGGTAGTTGTGTTAGTCTGTGGACAGCAAAAACAATGTGAATCCTGTGCCACCTTAAAGAGTAACGGATTTCTTTGGGCATAAACTTTTGTGGGCTCCAGCCCACTTTGTCAGATGCATCCCATGAAAGCTTATGCCCAAAGAAATCTGTTATTCCTTAAGGTGCCACAGGACTTGTGGTGTTTTTACTACCCACAGTGCAGTGCATTTCAGAAAGTAATGTGCGTAATGGGGATGTGAGACCTTGAGCAAGCAATTTGGTGTGATCATTCACCTTCTGTAATTCGACAGCCTAAGGTCAAATTACAACTCCATCCCAGTGTAGACAAGCCCTGTGAATCTGAATCAAGGAAGACTTAGGTTAGACATTAGGAAAAATCTTTTTAACTCTATATACAGTTAAGACCTGCAGTGTGTTACTAAGGTAGGTTATGTAATCCCCATCACTGGATGGTTTTAAGAACAGGTTGGACAAACAACTGTCAGAGATACTCCATTTATTTGGTCCTGCCTCGGTATGAGAACCTTCTAGCCCTTCATTCTGTGATTCTAAAGATGCAAATAAGTGTCTTGTAGAATTTTCAAAATTGTCTATGTCACTAGGTATCAAACTGCATCTTTAGGCACCTAAATACCTTTGCAAATCTGGCATTTAGGAGCTTAAATCCCACTGATTTTCAATGAAACTGAGGCATTTTCATTAATGATCTGGATGATGGAGTAGATTGCACACTCAGTAAGTATGTGGATGACACCAAGCTGGGGGGAACGGTAGACACAGTGGAGGGCAGGGACAGGATTCAGGGAGACCTTGATAAATGGAGAACTGGGCCAATAGAAATCTCATGAGGTTCAACAAGGACAAGTACAAAGTCCTGCACTTAGGACAGAAAAATCCCATGCACTGCTACAGGGTGGGGAGCGATCAGTTAAGTAGCAGCACTGTAGAAAAGGACATGAGGGTATTGGTGGATGGGAAGCTGAATATGAGTCAACAGTGTGCTCTTGCTGACAAAGAGGCCAATGGCATACTGGGCTGCATCAAAAGAAGTGTTGCTAGCAGATCAAGGGATGTGATTGTTCCCTTCTATTCAGCATTGGTGAGGCTGCATCTGGAATACTGTGTCCAGTTTTGGGTTTCCCACTACAAAAAGGACATAGACAAATTAGAAGGAGTCCAGCGGAGGGCAACAAAAATGATAAAGGGGCTAGAGCACAAAACTTATGAAGAAAGACTGAAGGAACTAGGCATCTTTATCCTGCAGAAGAGAAGAGAAGAGTGAGGGGGGATTTGATGCAACCTTCAACTACTTGAAGGGATGCTCCAAAGAGAACAGAGTTTGGCTGTTCTCAGTAGTAACAGAGGACAGAACAAGGAGCAATGGTTTCAAGTTACAGCTAGGGAAGTTGAAGTTGGATATTAGGAAATTTTTCTTACTAGGAGGGTGGTGAAGCATTGGAATGGGCTGCCTAGGGAGGTGGTAGAATCTCCATCTTTGGAGATGTTTAAGACTCGGTTAGACAAAACACTGGCTGGGATGATTTAGTAAGAATGGTTCTGCTTTTTTTGGCAGGGGGTTGGACTAGATGATCTCAGGAGGTCCCTTCCAACCCTGTGACTCTATGTTTCTATGAGTCTGTTATTTAAATCACATGTACTTATCTGGAAATTTTATTCATTTTATAAAAATTCACAGCTAGAAGTGTAACCTCTGTGGTCTGAAGCTCTAGAGCGTAAGTCGCTTTCTGCTCCAATCTGTTGATGAATAAGGGAAAGAGTGGCCACAGAGCTCTTTCAGCTGCATAAGCTATTAGCATACAATTCCAGATGGGCAGGCAGAATGGGAAGGACCTGTCTGCCGCCATCTGTTAGTGAACAGGTGAAGTACAGCTTCAGAGGAACTCATTTCCATAAGCTTTCTACACAGAATTACTCCAGTGACACTTTAAAGGTTGCCATTACATTACACAAATATAGAATTGGTTGGTAGTGGAAATGAAATTAAAGGCAAAAGAGTGCAAAGGACTCCTTTTTTTGTGGCAAGGACCCTGCTCAAAGTCCCATATACTGAGGATCTCTCCATTGGCTAAGTAGACCTCAGTACTCTGAGACTATGCTACACCAAATCATGAGGGAAGGGCATAGTGAATGGGAAAGGGTGAAATGATAGGTGCACAGGGAAAACTGAAATAATAGATTATTGCCAGATTTACCATAGAGAGAGTTATACTTTTCATTCATGTAGCTCTATTGTTGCTGGGGTCACTTCCTCGAGTAGCGGGTTCCTTGTCTCAATATTCAGACTCAGGACTGATCCTAGAAAGAGGGATTCAAGCCAGTGGTCTCTGACAGTTGTAGGAGGGCTCCCTGATTTTCTGAAATTGGCCTCTTTTGCTGCTGACAACATCTGGATGAAAAGTTCCAGAAGTAAAGTCCTCCAAGGAAAACCACATGCCTCCTAAATACATTCTGACACAACAAACAAACTTCAGAGCTGCTAATCATGAGTAATTGTTATTCTGATAAACAAAAAAAACATGCATAAATATATTGAGAGAAGTTATACAGTTCTCATTTTAAGTTATGCAAAAGTCAGAGGCAAACTCTGTGTGAGATGGTAAAACTTTTATCACTTCACAGAAATATTGCAGTTGACGTGATTCTAAAATCAAGTGTGTAAATGAAAGACCAAAAATAGTTTTGTTGCATAGGAGAAGAGATGATACTTGGTAGAAAGACTTTGGGACAGCTGTATTTTTCTTTTGTCAGCATCAGCCTCAATGTGATCAGCCTCTTGAGCTAGTTGTGCTGCTGTTAGTTTATCAAGATGTAAATATCTGCAACAAGAAAAGAAGCTTGGAGCCTCTAGTTTTAATGAAAACTGTTGTTTTACCATGTTGCTTTTGAGGTTCACTTTATTAGGGGTCAGACAGATTTAAGTAAGTAAGAAATAAGAAAAATGGATCACACGTTATCACTGCTTTTTATTTTCAGTTTTATTTTTACAAGGTCTGAGGGTATGCTAATTTAGCCAAGCCTGTAAATAATGCATATGAATTGAAGGGCTCCTGATGTTCAGCATTGCCATTTTAAATATCAACTACTATCTTCCAGAGCTTTCCCTCTTGCATTATAAGACTCATAACTATGCTCTAAGTCACAGTATGCAATCTGAGTGTGTTACCTGAGTCTTGACTACTCTATCTTTTTAAATTAAAAAAATCCATTAGTAGTGCTGAAGATCAAATAGTTTCAAACCTAATACATTTGAGGTTTCCTGTGGAAGATTGGCATGCAGCGTGACCCTGACTGAATAAGCTTATTGGCAAGAAAGCTAAATTCTTTTACAGAACTGCTGAAACTGGAAGTAAAGACTCCTATGATAGAGTTTCTAACTCAGTATGTGGGAACTGTGTCAAATTACAAAGGATGAATATAAACAAATACTGTAAGTTTGTCCCTACATAATTAGAATAAACTAGTTAGAGACATAAAGATTAACAAAAAAAATAGTCTAGTGGTAATTAGAAGCAGGAAGAAGACCAAGGATGGGGTAGGCCCATTACTCAATGGTTGGACTCAGTGGTGGGAGTGGGGTTAGGATTGACATTAACTGAAAATGTAGAAATGGCAAGAAGTGCTAAATGACTTTCTTTTGTTTGTTTTCACTGAAAGGGTTAGTAACGCTTGGTCGTCTAATACAGTGAATGCCAGCAAAAACAACATAGGCTGTGAGGCTAAAATAGGGAAAAGTTCAAAATTACGTAGGCATTCATGTCTTCAAGTCATCAAGGTCTGATTCAAATATATCCTAGAATACTCATGGAGCTGACTGGGGAACTATCTGAGCCATTAGTGATCATCTTTGAAAAGTTATGGAAGACAAGAGATTCAGAAGACTGGAAAAAGGCGAATATAATGTCCATCTATGAAAAGGAAAATAAGGCTAACCAGGGCAATTACAGACCAGTCAGCTTAATTTCAGTACCTAGAAAGACAATGGAACAATTATTAAGCAATCAATTTGCAAATGCATAATAGATAAGAAGGTGATAAATAACAGTCAGTGGATTCGATAAGAAGAATTATGTTAACCAACCCAACAACTTTCTTTAACAGGGTAATAAATCTTCTGAATAAGGGTGGGAAGTGGTTGTTGTGGTATATCTTGACATTAGTAAGGCTTTCAGTATTGTCTTGTATGACCTTCTTATAAACAAACTAGGAAAATACAACCAAGCTAGAGCTACTATAAGGTGTGTGCCTCTCTGGTTAGAAAACCATGTAGAGGGATAGTTTTCCTGCTCCAGTGGGGACGGGTTAAAAGCCAGGAAGAAGGGAGCTACCAATGGGAGCAGGTAGCTGCAGAGCCAGTCAGGGCCCGGGATCCCTGTATATAAGAATGCTGCAGCCCCAGCTCTCAGTAGTCTTCCCTTGGTGTGTGTGGTGGAAGGATGTGCTGTCAGGAAGCAGGACCAGGTACAGTTCTGTGTAGCCTGCTGGGGTTTGGCCAGAGCACAGACCCTCATACAAAGGTAAGAGGTACCTGGGGGTGTCATGGGCATGGCCTAAGGGACCTGATTAACTGTTTTGGGGGCAGAGGCAGTGTCAGGTGTGGTGCATAGAGTCCCTAAGAAGTGAGTGGGCTCAGGTCCTTCCCTGCCTCCCCCAGATGACTAGTGACCAGCAGTAGAACTAGTGGAACATAGAATGAGCCTGCCAGAACTAAACCCTACCTGGAAGAGGGGACCTAAGGAAAGGACTCAGCTGGAGGGCTGAGGCATGAAATAGAGACCTAGAGAAACAAAGCACAGGTCACCAGGCAGATGTACACTTGACTAATTTCCTGGGAAAATCAAACATGGATCAAAGGCCACAGGGTCCCCCCAACTGGTAGAGTGCTGGGGTTGGCAAAGCCCAGCTGTGGCCTGGCCATTCAGTCCCTGGGGGTGGTGGGGCTGACCGGAACATGCGATGTATCTTCTGGAGCATCCCAAAGGCCGAACTAGAGCACAAGCCAGTTGCCCCACCACCCCCAAGGGCCAACCAGCCAGGTTGTTATCAGCCCACCCTGCCACTGGCAGTAGACTGGCCAGCCCAGGGGCAGGGAGGGAGCTCAGAGCCTGGTTTGGACTGGCCCACCCTACCCCAAGGGAGGGACTGGACAGCCCAGGGTTAGTCCAGGAGTGGAGCGTAGAGCCAGCCTCTGGACTGTCCCATGCCACTCCCCAGTGCTGGGAGGGGAGAGGGCTACCACACTGTGGTGGGCCCCTGGCCATGGGCCCCACTGACCCATGTGGTAATCTGCCCCGGGGAGCAATCACCAGGACATGTCCAAGCAGTGAGATGTGCTAGCAAATGTCTACACCTTATGGCAGTTATTTGTGAATTCCCAGACAATATTTATCAGTGGTTCACAGTGAAGCTGGAAGAACATACCAAGTGGGGTCCCATAGGGATCATGGCAGAGAGTACATTTATAAAATTTGTGGATAATACTTTATTGGAATGTGTTGCAAGTGCCTTAGAGGACAGGATTAACATTCAAAATGATCTGGACAAACTGAAGAAATAGTCTGTAGTAAAAAGGATGAAATTTAAGAAGGACAAATGCAACGTACTTCATTTAAGAGGGAACAATCAGCTGCACACATGCAAGAAAGGGAAACAACTCCCTAAGAAAGATTACCATGCAATGGAATTTAGGAGTTAGAGTGGATTTTCAATTTTTCATTTGTGAAATGTTTTGTTTCAAAATTTCACTAAATTTTACTTAAAAACATCTTTTTAAAAACTCCAAAAAAGAGTAATGTTTATTTGCTCCAAAATTATTTATTTCAACTTTCCTGTTTTTTCTAAGAAATTAAAAAAAAATGTTCATTCCAAAATGGGTGTTTTTTGGTTTTGGTTTAGCCACTGAACCAAAAAATTAGATATTTTTCAAGTTCTGTATACAAATTGTGTTATACAATATGACAGGCATACTTTTGTATCTGGGAGATAAGCATTTTGGGAGCAAAGAGATTTCAAAAAGAGCTGAGCAGAATTTCAAAATTCAACTGCAAAGGTGGTATGAGGGGAATTCTGCACACTGCAGAAAATTGGTGGTCCTTGGAAAATGACTCCATTTCATTTAGCTGCCTATTCAAAAATGTCATGCATTGGAAACTCGTATCAGATTTTGGGAAATCTATTCCACTGAATTTGGTAGTATCTAAATAGGATCGTGGTTTCTGCCAAGCTGCTCAAAGATGAACAGGAATTTCTTTTCTCACACAAAGTAATTTGTTTGAGCTTTTTTGGGGGGAAACTCACTTTTCTGCAAGAAACCCTGCCTGAACAGATCTAATGATTGTATGAAGAGTGACAGAAACTTGTGTGTGTTTGGTGGGAAATGTGAGCAAACTTTTTACTGGTAGCTACACTGTGCTTGTGACTGATTCTTGTCCCGGTGCTATTTAACTCCCCCCCCCCCGTAAACTGAAAGAAAACATAAGATTGTTATTGACAGTACTGTCAATGGAAAGTGATAACTAGTCGGAAGCACATTGATCTGGACTACTTAATGGACTGGGAAGAAGCAAAAATATGTATTGTAATATGGCTATATTTATGTTTACATCTGGGAATAAACAATGTAGAACATACCTACAGGATGGGAGACTCTAGCCTGAGACGCACTAATTCTGAAAAAGATTTAGTGGTCATGTGGATAATCTGCTGAACATGAGCTCCCAGTGTGCCACAGTGTCCAAAAGAACTAACGTAATCCTGAGATGCATAAACAGAGGAATCTTGAGGAGGAGGAAGAGTAGAGAATATTTTAGCTCTCCATTTGGCACTGATGTAACGGTTGCTGGAATACTGTCTCCAGTTCTGGTGTACTCAATTCAGTAAGGATGTTGAAAAACTGGAGGGGTTTCAAAGAAGATACATGACAATGATTAAAGAATTAGAAAATTTCCCTTATAATGATTGAGTTCTTTGACTATGTTTGTCTTGACAAAGAGAAGATTGAAGAGTGACTCAGTTACAATTTACAAGGGGAACAAATTCAGTAATTTTTTCCTACCATTGAAGATCTAAGTAAAATGTGATCGGTGGCTGGAAGCTGAAACTAGACATTCACACTGGAAATAAGGTGAACATTTTAAACTGTTCAATGGTTAATTATTCTCAATAAACCAAGGGTTGTGGTGGATTCTTCATCACTGACTATTTTTACATCCATATTGGATGTTTTTGTAAAAGATATGCTCCAGGAATTATCTGGTGGAAGTTCTACAGTCTGACAGGTCATCAGACTTGATAATCCCACTGGTTTCTTCTGGTAGACAAATGGACAGTAGAACCTTGATTATTGAAAACTCACTTTTATGAAACCCTGTTATCAGGGATCCTCCCTCACAGGTCAGTCTACATACATAATCAATTACTTAACCTTTCCTGATTAAGGTTACATTGCTGAAACGTGAAACTATAGAGTAAATCAAGACCTACTCCTAAATGATTGCTAGCTCTTGATTTCCATGTAGCCCAGCTCTGTATTGCATCATTCAAAGCTGAGGATGATCAGATTCCATCAGGAAGTGGGGATCATTAGAGAGGCTCTTCTTCCACACTATAGGTGCATGTTGTTGAGTGTCTGGAAGGCACATATAAATCCACTTTTAACTCACCTGAGTAATATTCCAATGATGTTGCTCCCTTTGTTCTCTCTGTACTATACTGGGACTACAGGAATATTGCATCTCTAGAGCTCCAGTAATTCCCTTCTGGCAAGAGGGTGGAGGCGTAAGAGGGACTAAGCCTGAGGTCTTTAGGAGTAATCGCAAAATCTAAATGATATAATGCAGTGGTTCCCAACCTGTGGGCTGTGGAGCTGTGGTGGGCCTCAGCATGGCTCCAGGGGGTCTGCGGGGAGAAGCGCTGAGGTCTCCGGTTGCCATGGAGACCCAGGGGCCAGAAGCGCTGAAGTCTCTGGTTGCCATGGAGACCCAGGCTTCTGGTGGGCCAGCAGGAAGCTTCCCCCCAGGCTGGGAGTTTTTAAAACTCCTGCCCTGAGCATGCAAATCATGTTTTTAGCTCCCTGGCTCACGGCAGGGCACCATGGCTGTGGTGGCCCAGGGGAGGGGGGCCATGGGAACAGCGATCCACATTCTGCCCCCACGCAGGCCACATTGGCCATGTGGAGGCGGCAGCACCTCACTCACCCAACAGGGCTGTGGCCTTCCTTTCCCCTGCAAAGGGGGTCCCTGGCCTTAAAAAGTTTGAGAACCCCTGATATAATGTTTGGTTCAGAAGTCAGGGCCCCCTGACTTTTACGGTCATGGCAGTTTAATCCTGGATGGCCTGTCCTTTCCAGCTGGCAGCTTTGTTTCAGAGCTGGTAGCTGGCTTGCTGGCCCTGTTTTTTTCAACCGTTTTACTTTTCCCTTGGATTTCAATTAGCTGGAGGGTTTCCTTTTGGACAAATCCAGTAGAGTTTTTCCCCAGGCTTAAGCCTTGAGTTGGCTATCTACAAAAATGCTCTTTAAGAAGAAAGAAGTAACATCGACTTGTCTCTACGGGAAAGTGGGATTGGGTGGCCACATACTAGCACCACTGCAAATTTCTATCCTCAGTCTTAATCCTTCTTAGGTGCAGAACATTGCTGGGCTGAACATCTCCAATTCAAAACCCCACTGTGTAGCAAGAAGGCTAGGAGAAAGGAACCAACAGGTGAAGATGCTACTAGCAATTTAGAAATAGTTTCCCCTCACTTCCAGCAAACCTACAGGAGCAGTGATTCTCTCTGTGGTTTAGCACCCAGTCAGACTCATCCATCTGGGGAAGCAGTAAAGAGTTACGATACAATTCCTTCCCGCTACTGCTTCTTTATATTGATGGCCCTACCCGTGTTTTGGACTACGGTGCTGGCTTCTGGATCCTAGCACTGGTATTACCAACCTTAAGCATTAAAAATGTCATTAGTCAGGCTAAAAATTCAGATTGGAAAAATATCTAAGATTATAAAAACGACATTTTTGGATTTTATTTGCTTTCCGGTTTGTAAGACTTCATTCAGGGTTCACATTTACAAGCTCTCCATTAAATGACTGGAAAAGTACTTAAGAAGAAAATCTAAAATCCTCACAATCACCTGACTCAAGAAATGGGGCTCTACAGAAAATACCTAATTTCACAGAGAAGCAGTAACTAAGTCAAAGGAAGAATTCGCTCATCAAGCTAGCCCTGTCTACAGTGCATGTTAAATTGGTTTAACCATGTTGCTGAGGGATTTTTCACAAGTTTGAGTGATCATCATATGGCCTAATTTTCTTGTGTAGATCAGGCCTGAGTCTAAAGCTAGAAATAGCTGGTGGATACAAACAGGGCGATCTGGCTAGACATTAAACTTTCTGAAAATTTACTGGTTGAATGCATGTCACTTTGTGGGTTTTTTGTATTTGTTTTTTTTTTTAAGTCCCTTTTTAAAAAATATTTGATTAAATAGAAGACATTTGGTATACAGACAACATTTCAATCTAAATATCATATTTTGCCAAATATTAAAGTCTAAGGCACAAATTCTTTAGAAATGGAAAAATTAACAGACAATATAAACCCATTCAATTGTTTGTTTTGAGGAATGATTTGTCACCTGGTGAGGCATGACTACATTACCTTATTCTGTACAAAATCTTTGAGGAAACTCGCTTCCAGATTTAACAATGAGAGTCCTGTGGCACGTTATAGATTAACAGATTGTTTTGGTCATAAGCTTTTGTGGGCTTCTACCTACTTCATCAGATGCATGAAGTGGAAACCACCTGTTTCTGAAGTCCAGACCTGTTTCCTTGCAACATCTACCCATCCCAAAACCCTGAAATTCTGTGGAGCCTCAGCTGTGTTCTATGTGCATTGTGGAAGAAACAACTAGATAGGTGGTATCAGATTTCATCAAGGTATCTTTTATCAAGCATATGCAAGGAGAGACAGTTGACTGACAGAGTCCCCTGCACAGCCTAGTGAACTCAGCCCCCAGAGTCCCACAGCATTTATAGTATACACAGGGTGCTTCAACATAAGGTACTTCCTCTTCAATTGACCAATAAAAATTACAAAGTCAGCAAAATAATACGAAGACAGGATACAGAGGCTATTTATCTTTTTGAAAACACTTTGTCCTTGTTAGAAGAGACAGAGAGAGCTTTTCTCAAAAATTTCACCTTTATCTTACATTCCTCGCTTCCCTCACAGACATTCTGTTGTCAGACTAGTTTAAAGCCTTCACAGTTTGCCTCCACAGCATCAAAGGATTTTCATGAACTCAAGAGGGCAGGAAATATGCTGTATGAAGAGTGCCGCCCTTATGAACTGAGACCACGTTTAGCTAAAATTTCTTATTTGCTGCCTTTAATGTTCTGGAGCATGGGTTGTTAAGTCATTAAAGTTTTTTTAGATTAGAATGATGCATTTCATAGCAGCCAACAAAAGTCAATGCAACTTTTTCCAAATTACATATAGGAGTGTTTATTTAAGTGATGGAAATATCACCAGAGACACTTGTTTCTTTTACGAGTCTTATTTTCAACTGAAAACAGTGCAGGTGGGTACTCCAACAGAAGTATTGAAGTTTTTTGGCTTTGTTTAATGCTTAAACTAGCACAGACCTCATCTGTGGTTTAGTTGAGATCCAGAGAGCTCTGGCTAATCTGTATAGTGAAAATGTTTGGGTTAATGCTGTGCACTTAGGCTATGTCTACATTAGCCAAACTTAGTTCAGATTTGCAAATCCAAACTAAGAAGTTTGAGGTTAGTTTGAACTAACCCTGGACTTTTTAGTTCAACCTAATCATGCATTCTAGTTCAAACTAACACTTAGTTCAAGCTAGAACACGTTTTTAGTTCAATCTAATGGCTTACTTCGAACCTCTTAAATTCCAACTCAGCATGGAAGTCTGAGCTAAGCTTGTTACTTACTAGTTCAGACTAAGCTTTCCCTAGTCCAAGCTAAGAAATTTCTTACTACAGGCTAGGGAAAGCCTAGTGAGGTCATGGGCTAAATTAGTCTGGACTAAGTCTCCTTAGTCTGGACTAATGTGCCAATGTAGACATAGCCCTAGATACTATCCCTAACTTGGGTGTAATCACACTGATATTGAGATAACAATTTCAAGATCCACTCCTTAAACTAAAAAAATAAAATGTTCATAGACTGAAAATGTCTGTGTATAATAAAGGTTTAGATATGATCATGCTAATTAAATTAGGCCCATGTCAGTATTGCCAGTCTTTAGGCTGTTAGACCAGTAACACAGGGTGCTGTGTGTATTTTCAAAACACAGCATAAACTGGTTCTTAGAAAGCTAACTTTTGTGTCATCTACAGAAAAGACACACACTACTCTTGTTCAAGTAGTTTTAATAGAACTGTGACCCTCATGTCCAAGCTTTTCAACTTGCTCTCATATATAATATTTAGAGAGAGGTCCTAAAATCATTATGCTTTATCATATAAAAATATTCTCACATGCATATACGTGCATGTCTGAATATGGCTTATGCATACATAGTAATACTATAATTCTGGGACAACTCTCACATTACGATGTTACTTGTATCCAATTATAGTCAAACACATATTGACTGAGAAGACAAAAAGGTGGGGAGAGAGAAAAGGTGAAAGCATAGGACAGGACAAGCAACTCTGGTTGTGTTGCAGTCCTCAGCTACATATAACAGCAGATAACTACAGTTTCTGGTACAGTATTTCAATCATGTACTAGACATACCAACCAAGGATGCAAAAGACTTAATTATAGTTAGCTGTATAAAAAAGAAATTAAAATTTCTACAGTTCACCTTCCATTTACTGTAGGATGATATTTTTGACAATTGTGCATGTAATGGCTCCCATCTTTTCTGGCACACAGAGAATGGAACCAGCTTTTCTATAGCTGAAAAGATATGTATTTTATACTCTCAGCTAAAGAACCAGACTTTGTAATTGATGACTCTAATAGACTCTCTTTTTTTTTATGGATTGGATATGGAGAGGGTTACGTAAAATGTTGACCACTGAGTTCTTTTGAAGACCACTGCTTTCCAGGATATGGTTTTGTAGGTAAGGTCTGAATTCTTTGTAATTAGTATAGCCAAATTCAAGGTCATATCTAACATTAATTTTATTTAAATATGCCTATTTTACCAAGCAATCAAGGTTGATCTCTCTGATTGACCTTTCCTCAATGTTCCACTCCACCAGGCTTTGACATCTGCAAACACATCTGCACTGATTAATTTATCTGTGAGTGAATAGCATTGGGCCAAATGTTGATCCTTGTAGAACCCCACTAGAAATATCCTCATTTAATAAGGGTTCCCCACTGACAACTACTTCTTTGAGATGTTGGCTGGCCAGATCTTAATCCACTGAATATGTATTTTGATAGTTTATAGTGCTATTTTTTTCAAAATGTTGTATAATACCAAATCACATGCCCCATCAGACTAAATAGTGTATATTATATCCATATAGTTTCCTCTATCAACCAAACTTGTCAAACAAATCAGATCTCATTTTTTTATGAGATTACAAGACTTATTTTTCAAAAACCACATTTGGCACCAATTATGTTTTCATCATTTAATTCTTTTGTTTTATTATGTTGCCCAGGACTGAAGCCAGGCCGACTAATTTATAATTACCTCTGTCAGCCCACTTGCTCTCTTTGAATTTGGTACAGCAGTAGCACATTACCAGGCTTCTGAACTTACTCAGTATTCCATAATTTCTCAGCTTTAGGAAATCAACACTAAAGAATCTTCAAATATTATTATACAATACACACATATATATAATAAACTGATTGGGGTTCATTCTGTATTGGTCCATGTTATATGCAATCAGACATGTTTGCTGAGCAACAACCTATTTCCCATCCAGTGATCAAGTCATCTTTGTCCATGGAAGCTACTTTGTGTTGGATGCAGAATCTTTGTATTAGACTGAAAATGTCTGTGTAGATAAGGTTTAGATGTGATTGTATGTTTTTATGTCAATTATGCAAAAAAAAGTTCTCTTCATGGGTGCAGAGCCCTTGGCAGTCCAGATTCTGGCCCATGGGCTGCAGGTTGGACAAGCTGACATAACCTATTCTACATGATTACTGTAATATGTTTCTTGCAGTCTCATGCATGTGCACAGAGGTGAAACATGTTTTCCATGGCTCAAGCGGGTGGGAGGCAGACAGAACTCTCTTCTAGCAACATGTACACAGCCACCGCCGGGGGAAGCAAGTACCTGTAGGAGGCAACAAAGAATGTGCAAACTGAGGTGACTCAGACTGGATAAAGAGATCACCTGTGCCCAGAAGGGCAGGGGTTGAGGGGGTCTGGAAACAAAGAAAGACTTGAGAGGATTTGGGGCTTTTGGCCTGTGAATCTCCATCTTGAAACAACTTCAAGCAAGATCTGTGCCCTGCATCCTATCAGGCAGAGACTGGCCATACAGACATCTGACAGCAGAACACCTTGATTATAAACTTGGATTATGAGGTCAGTTTAGGTAAACATATTAGGTTAGTATGTGTGTTCTACCTTTATTTCCTTGTGGTCACTCCTGACTCATTTATATTGTGATTCTGCCATGATTTACCATATTTTCACTTAGAATTGCAAGCTGATCAGTAAACTGGTGGTGGTTGTTTCTAAAGCTGTGTGGTCTTTAGACAGTGTGAGTGAAGAAGTCTGGGCATTATTCATTTCTTTGTTATATGGACAGACTTGAGTGTATGGTGGTTGGGAGTGGGTCCTAATCCCTGTAGAACAGTGGATCCTCATGTGGTAACTGAGGCTGAGGGTGCTTGCTTGGGGACCATCCCCCAGGTAGGCAGAGGGTAGACACCCACAGCTTGAGACCAATTATACACAAGAGGCTGGAATGGACTGACTCAGGAGTGAGTGATCACCTGGCAAGGTGGGATGAATCGGGGTTCAGGAGTGGGAATTGGGGTGAGAGGCACAGTGGCACACAAGACTGGATCTGGAGAGCAGCCTGTCACAAGCATTTTTATCAATACAAATCCTAAAGGGATATCGTTTCCCTACAGATTAAGCATCACCCTGATTGACCTCTAGCTAGGTCTTTATGTTCTGGCTGGCTGCTCAGTCTATGTCTGTCACTGGCAATCTTAGTGTGCCCAGCATCATTAGAGTTTTAGGTTCTAATTAATTTGGGTTGTACCATCTAGAAACTATCAATGTATGCTTGAGACAACCAATCTGCCATATTTCCAACATTATTTATGCACCTGCAATCCAGTTTTCTTCTATTATTTTCTTTTTCGAATCCACTGCATGTGGAGAAAATGTTCTTGCTGCACCAATATAGTCTAAGATCTGATGTCTATTTATGAATGTTGGAGCCAGTCTGGGTCCCAAGACCCTCCTGTAGCAGGAAATGAGGAGAGTAATCTAACTCTTCAACCTATTTGTAGGAAATAATAAAACACATGTGCTGTTCATTAATGTATCTCTGACGGGCATAGGGGAAGATTTATAGGTCAGAGAACTTTAACTAAACCTACCTTTCCCTCACTTATTTATTTACAAGTACATGTAAAGGGATGAATTGTCCCCAGTCTAGTCCATTTTTGCTCCCATGTATTTCATGGGCTCTGCATTCTGGCATGCAAGGGTAAGCATGCACTGTATTTTTACTTTCTTCCCTTCTCAACCACTGGGCCTGAGGTGCTGCACACATGCATACACACATACATGCAAAAAGGACTTCAGGGTTTTGTGCCACAACACCCCAGCCAGGACAATTAAGCAAGTGCAGGGAGTTTTGTAATTTCCTGCAGTCACAGGCTAGCAATTGGGTACTCCCACACAAGCCTTAGAACCAAAAGGAAGTGTGTGTGTGAGGTGGAGGAGGATTGAACCTCAGAGGGGCTTCTCTGAGGCACAATGCTCCCCAGGTCTGCCACTTGCTCAGGGCTCTGCCTGAAGTCACAGTCTGACCCAGAGCCCCCAGTATGGATCCTGCCTTGTGACTTTTTCTCAGGACAGAACTGGTTTGCACCACTTTTCCAACAAGCAGAAGCAGCAAAAACATTGTAGATTTTCAACCTGTTTTACATCCATTAAAAATTGTCAGTCGAGTGTTCCCTATTAAGTGGGTGACTGACATTAAAGAGGTTTATTGCTCTGGAAAGTGCCTGCCCCTTATAACAGCTCACTGAATGTCCCATCCAGTAAAAAGGTCAGGTTATAAGATGTGATTAATACTACTGTCACAGAGCTCATATATTTCAATGCCATTTTATTGTGCCTTTTGTTTGGCACATATTGGATGATAGCAACATGATTTTTCATCCAGTTTAAAGGGTAGATAATGGATAGCACTCCTTTAAAGGAACAATGCTTCTATTAAAAGCATTCGGTGCTAGATGGATCATACCTATCTGTTTTCCTTCTGTTTCTTTTGTGGCAAATGGCTTAGGAAGCCATACTAGTGACAAAGAAAGATTTTCCCAAACTAGGCAATTTACCTGACTTATCCACAGCTCCTGTTTCCCCTATATTCAGCCTGCTTCCGAATCAACGTGTGTGTGATTTGGCAGCCACTGTTCCCGGAAGAAATGCTCTGAAGATTGTGGTTCAGGGAACATCAGAGTGTTGGCTGCTTTTTCAGTATCTTCCTTGGAAGGACACTTGACAAAGGCAGTGCTTCCAAGATTGATGTAAACAGTGAATATCTCGCTCTGGTAAGGCAAGCATTCAGAAGAGACCCAGCATTTATTGCAGATAAAGTCCTTATTTCAGGCCACTTTTACTAAAGAACTATATTTGGGATCAGCCAATGATATATAACTAACTGTAAGGATCTGTGATGGGGTGTTCATATTCCAGATTAAGATGGACCCCTGGAGAAGCTGCACAATCTGCATATAGGATAGGTCTGGCATAACCAAAGAAAGCTGTGAGAGAGCCCCAACACAGGAAAGAAAACTCTTCACCCATTCCAAGAGGAAACATCATCAAGAAGGTCCTTGAATGAGATCAGAACTCAAGAATTAACTTGGAAACTGACAGCCTTGCTTACACTGAAGAGCTATATTAACTACAACAGTCTTTGTCATTTAAGATCTGTTTGCTTTGTTGAGTGGGGAAAAAATTAAACTTTGTTCATTGTTTTCCTTTTTTCCTCCCCCTCTCCTTGTTCCAGTCAAGCTGAAAAAAGCTTCAGTTCTACCTGATGAAGTAGCAAAAATCCTTTATAAGAAGCATTATTTTGTTTTTCCCTTCTCTCTGTTTTTCTCTTGGATGTTGGTTTATTTTTCAGGCAGTGGTTCTATACAACACATACTTTTCTCCTATAATACCTTGAATCATATCCTACATTATAGCAATGGCACCTAGCAACATTATAGTTATCCATTATAATCCACTTTAATCCTTACTAGAGAAGGATAATGTCTTGTAGTGCAGAAATGATTGATGATGATTCAGCCCTGTACATATTTTAGATAACCCATTCTATTCCTGCTCAAGATTCAACTCTCAATACACACAGGAGGTTTTGCTATTTTAATTTCCTGTATGATTTTTTTCCTCTCTGTCTTATGCCTCCATCCAAGCAGATGTATTTTGCTTTGACATAAAGATCCTCTCTGTGTCTTTGGTGGTAAAACTATACTGCATTTTGGCGGCAGAAAACTTAGAATTAAAAAAGCAGTTTTGCTTCTAAAAGTGGCTACATGGTGATTGTGGTTTTGGTCTTAGAGTGGCAGCTATGGTTTTTAGCAAGATCAAGGGCGTGTGATTGTGGGCTTGTACAAACACATAGTAAGAGAAAGTACTTTACTAAGAGAAAGTACAGTTTAAATAATGTAGTCAGTTCACTAATATAAAGACAGGTTTGTCTAATTTCTAGCCTGAAATCTCAACCTCAATATGTGAGGATCAAGATTTATTTCCTTCTCATTCTTGCATTATGACGAGCCCGTCCTATTGTGGACCTTCTAAGGAGCATGGTGGAGTAGGGAGAGGGTGCATGATAAGGGGGGAGGAGATCTGGGAAGGAGAGAACTGGGTTTCTTTGAAAATCTGAAGGATGGGAAGGTTTTCTCTTTTAGCAGTCATTTCCCTGCTCACTGGCTGTTCATTGCTGCAGGTGTTTGCTGATCTTGTTATGATTTTATTATTGCATTTCCAGTTAATGACAAGGCAAAAGAGATTGGGATCTGTCTTCAATTATATTTACATTAATAAAGTTTCTGCGGGACAAATTATACATCTTCCATTGTATTCAGACTGTATCTTAACTGACATTTGAGGTCCCCTATCTGCCACTCTGCCTTCTGTGATTTTTTTTTTTGGGGGGGGGAGGAAGTTCCAGGGAAAGGTGATTCTCTCCTTGTTCCGTAGACCACAGTTTTTGCAAGTGGGCAGGGTCACGAGTGCTAAGGATCCGCCCCACCACACAAACTGTTTTTACCCATTTTTGGTGAGTGGAAAAATTTTTCCATAATTTTTCCCCTCCCTCCCAAAACAACAAAGCAAATGAAAAACCCAACCCATTCCAAGGTTCTGGAGAGGATAGAAATCTGTTGCTGTTATCCAGCCCACTTGCTTTCTCTTTGAGGAAGGTGACTAGGAAGGATAGGCCTTCCTCCAAACTGTATTAGATACTTTTTCTTGGGTGGGATGGTGAGGGGATTGGGAAGGAATATGTACAAGTGCTCCTTCCTTTCCTTCCCTGGAGGTCCTGGATGTCTTATAGCTTCTGTAGGCTATACAGTAAAATTTTAACAGTATTTAATTTAGAACTAATGTAATGGAGAACCAGCCTAGCAATTTATTTTGCAAAAATATACTGTGAACAGATTCAAATACCATCCATGGGTTTGGCTTGATGAGCAGCTTTGGATACTGATCTGAATTTTGAGCCAACCAATGGTTTTTGGACATTAGATCAGGGTCTTGGCTCATGTCTCATTTCCACTCAGCAATAATTCTAAAATCTATAGTTTAATGCTGATCATATTCAAAGCTTTGTAGGGTATCAAAACTAGAATGCTGGTCTTTAGCATTTGCTCCCTATATCAGCAAACAATATGAGTAAATTATGATACATGAAAATTACCAATTCATCTTGCAAAAATATTTTAGTTTTTGAATGTCAGCTCCTTTATAATCAGGTTGAATTTTAATTAAGCAATAGAAATTATCACCACCATGGGAAGCTGGATCAGGCTGATAGGGAAGACTATGGGCCATTTAGACTCAGATCCTGAACATTATTTAGGAAACTAACTTGAATTGTTTTTTCTGCCTAAATACCCTGAGGACCTGGCCCTTAGCTTGGATCAGCCAAAGGTATCCTTTTGCTAACCATCCTTTCAGAATGACTGATTTAGTAAGTGCAAAATAGATCTGCAAAGTGTGTAAAAATTATCCTATTGTAGCTAACCACTTCATAATTGGTGATACAGAATTGAGAAATAAGACTTTGTCATATTGTTAATCTTGATAGACAATCTGTAGTGCAGTCTATCCCGTAAAAAAGTATACTAGTAAAGTAAGGGGTATGAGCCTTAAAATATGAAAAATTTTACAGAATTGTTTGTGATTGGGTTTTCTTTCTCTATTAGTGTAGTGGCCCTGTAAGGCTTTGTCTCCAGGCAGTGACTGGTTGTGGTATTATGAAGAAGAGCACTCATTCATACAGAGGGCTGCGCAAATCTGTTGGATTTGGGTTATGTGAATTTCAGGGGTTCTTATCAGCAGGTTCAGATAGCCTACTGTCAAGATTGTGGAGTTTAACTTCAACATGGAGGGTATTATAAAAGAGGTGAAAAATTGGGAATTTTAATAAAAATAATGAAGCTCATTTGTATTTCTCCATGGACACAATCATGCTCTCCTTTTTATTCCCCCATCCCTCTCCTCTGTATTCCCCTTATTTTCAGTTATGCTCTGAACACAGACCTAACAGTCTTCTTCTATCCTTCAGTTTACAAAGTGTTTTCCTAGTGGATAGAGCAGTGAACTTGGGAGACCTGTGTTCTATTTCTATGTATAAATTGGCCTTCTAGGTGACCTTGGTCAAGCCATTTACTCTCAGTGCAGTAGTTTTTCCAATTTGTAAAGAGATTTGAGATGTGCTAAAGAAAAAGAAAAACACTATAGTTTATATTTTCACATTCCCACATTGTGGGAGTTATATTGCCCATCACTTCCCCTTACTGCAGCTGCAAGGTTTGAAGAACTGTCTCCACATCCATTTAGAATTCAGCCCCTATCTATTTTATAGGAAAACTGCTGTTCCAGTCATTGCTGCCATTAGCTTGACCTTTGCCAAAATCTGGGAGTAAAATCTGTGTTTTCACTGAGTTCTGAAGATGTCCAAGTACTGGGATAGGTCTTGCAGGAAGGCAGCTCTTCCTATCTCACAGTGGTTACAAGTTAAGCATGTGCTAAGGTGGCAGGAGAAGAAGGGAGCTATGCTACAGATAAAGTAATCATAGTCTACAACGGATGTGGGTGTTCCATTCTCTTAATATTTACTGTGCACTGTGTGATCCACCTGATTTAAAGGATCAAAGTAACATAAGGGACAAAGTCAAACCAGATCACTTTAACAAAGCAACATTTCTTCAGAGGTTTAAAACAACATTATAATGAACCCTAAAGGTAACTGGAGGTTGGTGTTAAGAAGTGTGAGAGGAGAATAAGAGTGCTCTGGACAACAGAGACTCATCTGTCACACCTTGTGCTGTTATGGAAGTTGCCTCACTAATGTAAGTGGCTGTAGACAATGCAAGGCTAGCCTCAGATCTGGACTTCGATTTAATTTTGCCTGTGTCACTTACATTTCTAATTACTTAAAGTTCTGTGCTGAGGGTTTTTCTTTTACCCCTCTATGTATTCACTTTCTAAGGGTCCCTCTTTCTGAAACTATACCCTGGGAGTCAATGTGTAGTCTGGTAGGAGGGTCATATTAGTGCAAAAACACACAATCTCTTTTAAATTAGAACATTATGGTGAATCTGATTAGTATTCAATTTAAATGTTAGAAATTAATATATAGTACTGCACCATACTGGAATAAATAACTTATTTTAGAAGAATATTGAGGAAATTAATCTGTTTTGTCTATTTACTTTTATCTAAACCTTAATTGTTTCAGGGGGAAAACAGGTTCTATAAAAATAAGGTTGAAAACTGAAATGTAAAATAGCATTCTTCATTAAGATAAAAAAAGTTTTTGGCAACTTGTAAGAATGGAAGTTAAACCATTGTGGCCATTTATCTTTTGTTGAATGGAGTAGTTTATCAACTCTTTTTTTTTGCCCTCTCTTTCTTCCTATTTTTTAGTCCAATAATTCAACTCCCCTGAGGTATTCAGCTAGCCAGTGCTAAAATAACTTTTGTTCTGCTATTTATCTTTAGGGGAACATTTCTCCATATCAACTTTATTCTCTTCACTTTAACCATTTTTCTGACTACTTACACTGCTAGTAAAAGACAAGTGTGGAAAAAAAATCTCACTGGTCAGCTCTGCAAAGGCTTATGGGAATATTTTTCTGTGGCATCCATTCAAGTGAGTTCACTTGACCCATGTCCCAAGTTTCTTTGTGAATAGGAAATTCAAAAAATGGAAAGAAAAAGCCATCATTTCAAATCAAAACTCAGTCAAATCTATTGTCCTCTCAAAATGATTAATTTTATCACATGTTGTCCCATGTGTGTTTAAAAACTGGATGAATTTTGCCTAAAACTCAGCTCAGGTTCACTTATTTTCTATTGAAAAGACTCAAGACTCCAAATTTATTTAAAACCCAACTTAGTTCTCCGTAGGTCTGGGCTTGAGGGGAAAAAAATTAAATGATGCAAACATTTCACTCAGTTGTAAAATAACTGGCTTTTTTGAATAGAAATATATTGCTAGCTATATCTCTGAGAAGTGTCTAGGACAGATTATAGCTATCCACGAGCATGTCCACCAGGAGGGAGAAACTTTTCCCACCATCGTACCACCTGCAAAGGGGCCAACTAAAATATTGTTCCTTGTGTGCATCTGAGTAGCACGACTGCTTATGTCTGGTGCTATTCATACAACTACCCTTGCTAGGAACAGCAGAAGGGAGGAAGAGCATTCAGCTCACTGAGATACAGTGGCCATCTCAAGAGGGTAACCACGCAGGCTACACCGCTGCATAAAGGACAGCAGCTGTGCTTAATGAGAACTCAGGGAACCACTGTACTTCAGAGAAGTACAATGCCTCCCGGAGATATCTGGCATGTAGAGTACCTGCCTAGAAGTGTGTTTTTTGGATTTTTTTACTCATAGAAAAATTAGCTTGAAATTGAAATCTAAAATATTCCTATTCTTGAATACTACTGACATGCTTCATAGGAATTAGTTTGCATGCCTCATGATCCAAATTTCTCCCAAAGGTCCAGCGTCCTGGTCAGACTACACTTAGTCACCCCACAGCTCTGCTGTCCTGCTCCCCACCTTCAGAGAGGGTCCTTACAAAGATCTTGTGGAATTAGAATCTGCAAGAAAGGAGGAAGTGGGGCTTCGGGTCAGGAAGTGGGTGGTCATGCACTGGTGGAGGCTGCCTGGCGCTTAAGGAGTACTATTGAGACCTAGAGCCTTACTGAGATCTCATGGAAAGGATCATACAGCCTAGGGCTGAATTTTCTCCACCCTCACCCCCAGAACTCATTGCCTGGCGGAGATCCCATTTTCACCTGCAGGCATAATGGTCATGGGGTTGCCTAGTAATCTGATTCTATTAGAGCAATGCTGTCAGGATGCATTGTAGCAGGTGACTACCAAGCACTTATATTCCATGTACACCCCTAGAATGTCTACATGCATGGCCCTGGTTAGATGCCAGATACCTAGAGTAAGTTGGGTTTGGAAGTGGGCTCTGTAATTCATTGGGGGGGTGGGTCAGGGGAGGAATGGAGTGGAGAGGCGTACCTTATCTGCCAGTGGAGCAGTTGAGGAAAAATTATAATGTTGGATTCTTACTGGGAAAAGGGGGAATCTAGTTCTATGTTACAAGGATAACCCTATAGGCTTATCTGAAGTGCTAACTTTGGCTTATGTATTTGTAAGTATAAGGAGGCTGTGTAGTCAGTGCTACACATCTTCCCAAAAATGACAGACTGTTTTTCCACCCCAGCTACCTACAAACCTCACAAAATGGGTCCACAACAAATCTCTTTGCATTGGGTTTTGATGGACTCATAGAATATCACGGACCAGAGCTTTCATCATTTTGATTTTTCTCATGTAAAAAGATAGAATAAATGTTCTTTCGGGGTGTGAGAGAGCTGTAATTTTGCAAAAAGTTGGTGAATGGTGATAATTCTGATACCTAAACCAGCTATAGACACTAATAATAATTTAGGTAGAACTGAACCAGTGTGACATTGCAGTAGATGTTTGAGCAGGAAATTGTTTTTTCCTCCTTTCATAAATGAATTTTATTTCCCTACTTCTAAAGCCACTCCCTCTGACTTTAACTGAAATTGTCATTTCCTACTACCACATAGGATTTGTCTTTTTCATTTCATTCTTTGTAGCTAATTCTGTTCCATTAGTTCCTGCTGTAGCACAAGGGCCTTATCTAGGGTTCCCTGTTATTCAGTAATGATATAATGTATCATGCCATGTGGCGATCATTCAGTCTTTTTATGACTCTTTTGCATATGATAAATCACTGTGGATGACAGCTTCTCCCAATTCAGGCAGAGATGAAACTGAATGGTGCTCTGTTTTATTGATATCCAACGCTGGATGGAGAGCTGCCTGCAGCCCAACTTGACTAAAGCTGAAATAGCACTAACGATTAGTTCTAAATGTAAACTGGCTACTGAAAATATATGGAGTTTAATCTTCCTTTCTGCTAGAGAGATGGACAAATATTTGGTGCTTCAGAGTTGAAGGAAAATGTGAACTTCCAATTATTCAATAAAAGGATTGTAATTTTTCTTCCTTTCTTTCTTTTCTGTCTTTTTTTTTTTTGAGTTGTGTTCAGATGGAATTGTTTAAGGATCTGTGCTCGAGTAGATTATTATTTTGCAGGTGTTTATAAGCATTGCAAGGTTTACAGAGATGGGATTAAAGAAGACTTTTTGCCTTCCTCTGTAGCATGGGGTGTGACTCACCTACCCAGTGAATTCTCTGTATCTTAAAGTCCTTAAATCATGTTTTGAGGATATAAATAATTCAGTCATAGGTTAGAGGCTTATTGCTGGCGTGGGTGGTTGAGGTTTTGAGGCCTGCTTTGTGTAGGAGGTCCCCTCTGACCTTAGAGTCTATGGGTGGGATGAGGAATGACAGCAATAGAATGAATTCTGGCTGAACAGGAGCAGGAGGTAGCAACACAGAGGTCATATCTACACTGATGGCACCAAATTAGCTGCCATTAGCTCGATCTTCCTAGATCAACTTAGCAGTGAGCTAAAAGACCTAACAATTTGATCTGGAAATGGCCTTAGCAAAACTACCCCTTCAAATGATGCAGTGCAGTGAAGACAGCACATTGAAGGCGAGATAGGAAGTTGATGGGAGTTACACCAGCTACTCTGTGTAGCTTGTGTAACTTCTGCCAGATTTCACCACCAGTGAAGACAAGGCCAGAGTGAAAAGCACTAACTCTGAAACAGCTCTGAGAGCAGCAACAAAGGTATTCATTGATGTTTCTTTTGCTCTTCTCCCTCCAAGTCAGAAGTGAGCTCATATGAATGCGTCTCTGGACTCTGGGTGTCTGCTGACCGAGAACAGAAGCCGTGAATAGGTATAGTGTAAGAAGAGGGGAGTGGCATATTTAAGGAATATCTGTTAGGACTTTCACACCATAAAGTCAGAAATGGAGGCAAACATGATGCCCAATGTATTATGGGGCAGAAGTTCTGCTCATAGTCAGAGGTGTTCAGATCGTGGTTGTGTGTTTTCCAATATTAATGTTAAACTCCTTTCCCCTTTTCACCAACTGCTTGAGAATGGGGAAGTATTGCCTCTTAGAAGCACCCTTGGGTGGTGGTGAATTTTCCTAGAGTTTTGAGTGGGGCCTCAAGTCAGTTCTGTATTATTTTGTTAAGAGGAACCTCTGGCTATTGTTGCTGCCAACTCTCTCTGGCAGAAGGGTCACAATTAAATGAAAAACAGTTATATTGTAGGCCCTCTTGCCAACTGCTCCCCCCTATTCTTTCTATTCCTGGCCTCTGTCTTCCACTGGAAATGAGATTAGAGGGGAAAAAGAATGAAAAAGGGAAACTGAAAATCTCAGTACATTTTGATGGGGTAGACTTTCATTTGGAAAGGAATGGATAATAAAACAGAAAATATATGCCTTCTTAAAAATCCATGGAATATCCACATCTTGAATGTTGTGTCCAGATCTGGTCACCTTATCTCAAAACGATGTACTAGAATTTGTAAAAGGTGCAGGAAAGGGCATCAAAACTGATTAGGGTATGGAAAAGTTTTCATGGGAGGCGAGACTAGTAAGACTAAGCTTGGGAAACAGACAACTAAAAGAGGATATGATAGGTCTATAAAATCATGACCGGTGTGGAGAAAGTAAGTGTTTGTACTCATTCTTATAACACAGGAACTAGAGATCATAAAATTAAAATAGAACTGGTTTAAAAGGAAGTATTTCCTAACACAATGCATAGTCAACCTATTGAAATCCTTGACAGAGTATGTTGTGAAGGCCAACACTATAACAGGGTCGAAAACCAACTAAATAAATTCATGGAGGTAGGTTCTTCAATGGCTATTAGCCAGAATGGCAGAGATTCCTGTTTGCTTAATGACAGGAGGATCGCTTGGAGGAGGATCTGTTAATTCCCTCTGAAGCACCTGGCACTGGCTGCTGTTAGAAAAAAAGATTCTAGGCTAGATGGACAATTGGTTTGACCTAATATGACTGTTTTTATGTTTATAGAAATGTAAACTAACACAAAACTAAATGTAAAACTACATCTCTAAGTTCTTTCAAACCCCTCCACTTCAGATGCTGTGTAGAGGTATCTCTTCTCTCTATCTCTTGTTGGTTGGCACACTACTCATTTTGCTTAATGCCATGCAAAGAATGGCTCTTGTCAGACATGTGGGTCTGGCAGAGCTATTAAAAAACATTTTTTGGGGGAAGTGTTTTATCAGAAACTGAGGCAAAATTAATTGAAGCCATGGTGATCGGGCCTGGGGTCAGAACCAAAAGTCAAAGACAGAATCAGGAGTCAAAAACAGAGTTAGGATAAGGCAAGAGTAGGGCTGAGAATTGGGACTGGCAGGATTAAGGCTAGAATGGAGCTCAAACAAACTGAGACTTGTGGTGTCTGTTACAGCTAGCAGGCAGAGAAAAGTTCCTAGTCATGAAGTGGCCTGGAACAGCCTGAGCTGTAGTTTCTCCTCTGAACCCGAGTCTACACTTTCTGGACATTTTGGCGGCAGTCAAGGGGAGATACTCAAGGCACATAAAATACCTCGTGTATTTGTCAACGCCTTCCTAAGCCACTGAGACATGCTAGGAAAAGCTGACCCCAAATGCCTGCAGTCAGCTTTCAGCAACTCCTGAACTGATTCAGTGAGTTCATACTCACTCCTGAATCATGCCTGGAAGATCATACCGTTGGCAGCGTTTTTGCCACTGTCCATATAGACATACCCTGAGGCTTGTATATGTGCTCTGAAAGTTAGCAGACCAGCTCTGGATTGGTGCATTGGCTGAAGCATGCAGATTAATTGGGCTTTAGTACTGGGATAATGCTTCGCCATACAAAGGATTAGAATTTTTTTCCTGAGAACTTTTATTATCCTCAATGTTCAAATATTTTTTTCTTAAAAAAACAATTAAAACATAAACAAAACCCCTAGAAAACGTTTAACTTTTTAAAAATGAAATCTGCTATTAGGATTTTTTGGTTTTGTTTGATTGTTTGACAAAATTGTTCATACTGCAGAAAAAGTAGTTGAAGTTCAATTTAGATAACCTGGGCTTAAGAAGCATTTCTTAATCAAAAAAAGACATTACAACATAAAAGGAAGGTAAATATTACCCTTTTGGAAAGAGTTTGTAGTATGATACTTCACATTTTTTATTTACTTCAAAGGTATGCAGTCAAGCCTGTGTGTAATTATAGGACACTTGTTTGATTGATGGAATTTTCCATATATTACCCAAGATTTATACATGAATTCTTATCTTGTTTTTTAACATAGTTCTCCAGAAATCAACAAAACTAGAGAGCTGCACACTGGTACACTCTGCATGCTGGTTAAGCATCAACAGTATCATTTATCTTTATCCTGTCTTTTTTTGGTCTGTCTTTGTTCCTAGCACTGAAATTACAGTGCTTGGCATTTCCTTACTCTTTACTTAAGTTAAGCATTTAACCTAAGTGAAAAGACTGTAACATAAATAATATAAATAAATGGTTACACAGAAACAGACAGGCAGGCTTTAGCAAACTTAGGGTGTTGGAAAGTAAGATCCCATGGAAAGCAAGTCTGAATGGAAAAAACAATTTGAAAGAGTGGGCAGTTTTCCCAAGACATTAAGGGCACAAAAGCAAACTATCTCACTGTATAGGAATGATAGCTAGTATTCCAGGAGACCACCGTGTTAAAAGATTTTTCGGTGATCTGAAATGCAAAAAAGAGTCCTACAGAAAATGGAAACTATATTCATCCTCTGTAATTTGACCTAAATGAACAACACAAGCATGCAGAGGCAAAGTAGAAAGACCAAGACACAAAGTGAGTAAGACTAGAGATATAATGGGTAAAAAGAATTTCAGTTTTCACAAAGCTTAAGTGATCAGATATCTAACATAATGAATGCCAGTTAAAATGAGGGAGGATCTGAGGCTAAAACTGGGGGAATAAATTGAAAATTACTTAGACCAGTTAGATGTTTTACATTCTAAAATAGTCAAGAAGCTGACTGAAGAGATATCTGAGCTATTAGGGATTATCTTCAAAAAGTCATGAAGGATGGGACAGATTCCAGAGCACTGGAAGAGGGCAAAATGATTAAAGGGACTTACAGATAATCAGTACCTGGATAGATAATGGAGAAATCAAGCAATTCATGGCAAATGCCTAGACGATAAGGTGATAAGCAACAGTAAATATGAGTTTGGCAGGAACAAATCATGTCAAACTAACCTAATAGTTTTCTTTGATGTGGTAACAGGTCTTGTGAGACAGGGAGAAAGTGGTTGATATGGTGTATCTTGGCTTCATTAAGTCCAATTAATGGTCCCACTGCATTAAGTCGACTTTATTAAGTCGACTTAAGGCAATGTGGACTAACAAAGCCGACTTAATAAAGCTGACTTAATGCAGTGGGACCATTAATTTGACTTTATTAAGTCAAATTAAGCCAGGACATCCATTTAAACTTGACTTTATAAAGTTGACTTAATGTAGTGTATACTCACTAAGTCGACTTAATAAAGTCTACTTAAAGTCGACTTTATTAAGTCGACTTAATAAAGTCAACTTAGCTTTCACAATGTAGAGATAGGCTCAGAGAATAGCAGAACAAAGTAAGCACTCCAGGCAATCCCAGGTCAGCTGTGCTGTAGTCTACCAAGCAGTCAGTCTCAGTTACAGCAGGGTGGGCTGGGCTTCTGAGAGAGCCACTGCACTGCCCCCCAGGGGCATCCCTGTCCGGGGGAGGGATCTGGGGCATGGCATCAAGCCCCACCCCCAGCCCGCAGTCCCTGCCCCCCTGGCTGCAGGCCACGCCCCCTGGCTGGGGATGGTGCCGGAAGCAGCTGCGGGTGGCTGGGCCCCACATCACCGGCCAGTGCCAGGGCCGGAGCGGACTCCGGAGTGGATGCCGCTCTTGCGGGCGGCTGAACCCCGGATCCCCGGTTGGGGACGGGGCTGCTGCGGCCACGGGTGGCTGAGCCATGGATCCCCCACCGGGAACGGGGCTGCCGCGGCCATGGGCAGCTGGGGCCCAGATCCCCGGCTGGGGATGGGGCCAGGAGCAGCCTCTGTGGCTGAGCCCCAGATCTCCTGCCGCGGACGGGGCTGCCATGGCCACGGGCAGCTGGGGCCCAGATCCCTGGCTGGGGGCAGGGCCAGGAGCAGCCTCTGTGGCCGAGCCCTGGATCCCAGCTGGGCCCCGGATCGGGCCGGAGACCTGGGGGAGGGCGCCAGACCCGGGGCACCGGCACTGGGATTCAGGGCACGTGCCCCGGGTGCCCAGTGCCAGCGACGCCCCTGCTGCACCCCAACCCAACTGTTCACTGTCAGTCAGTCAGTCATCATGCTAATTAAATTAACAGCGCATAAGAAAGGGCAAAGTAGCAAGGGCCCATGTGGGAACAAGCCAGTCAAAGGCCAGCATGGTGAATGACTGACAGTGAGTGGGTGGGGGGCAGGCAGGAGCCCAGGCTTCCTGTGGCTGTCACATGGCAGACTGATTGCCTGTCACCACAAGGTAGGGGAGGTGGAAAGGGAAGGGGTGTCTGGGAGCCGCCCAGCAGGAGAGGGTCTGGGAGCCAGTGTGGGCAAGGGGAGTCCATGGGGGAGGGAAAAGGGAAGATGTCCGAGTCTGCAGGGTTGGGAAGGGGAAAGGGGAGCCCATGCCACTCTTGAGTGTGTCAGGGGAAAGGGTTGGGGATCCTGTGCGGACACAAGGCCCTCATCAGGTGTCCTACCCTCCAGTGTGCCCAACCCCCAACACACTGAATGAGTTTGACATCCCTGGCCTAGATGGAGCTACTATAAAGTGGGAGAATAACCGACTGGAAAACTGTTCCCAGAGAGTAGTTCTTAGAGGTTCACAGTCAAACTGGAAGGGCATGCCAAGTGGGCTTCTTCAGGAATCAGTCTAAGATGTGGTTCTTTTAAATATCTTCATCAGTGAGTTAGATAATGACATAGAGAGGACGCTTATAAAGTTTGCAGATGAAAGCAAGCTGAGAGGGGTTGCAAGTGCTTTGGAAGATAGGATTAAAATTCAAAATGATAAGGAAAAATAGGAAAGTAGAATTAAATTCAGTAAGGACAAATGCAAAGTATTCCACTTCAAAGGAACAATTAATTGCACATACACAAAATGTCAAAACAAATCTCTAAGAAAGTACTGTAGAAAGGGGTCTGGATGTTTTAGTAGAACACAAACTAAATATGAGTCAACAGTGTAACACTCACAAAAAAAAAAAAAAAAGGCAAATATCCTGGGATGTATTGTCAGGTGTGCTGTAATCAAGACACAAGTAATTCTACTGCTCTACCCTAAGCTGACAAGGCCTTTACTGGAGTTTTGTGCCCAGTTCTGGATACAACATTTCAGGAAATATATGGGCAAATTGGAGAATGTCCAAAGACCAACAAGTAAAATGATTAAAAATCTAGAAAACATGTCCTATGAGAGGAGATTGAAAATAACTGGGTTTGTTTAGCCATGAGGAGAGACAACTGATAGGAGATATAACAGGGCCTTACAGAGAAAAGGGAGAAAATTTGTTCTCTTTCTACCCTGAGGATAGGTCAAGAAGCATTGGTTTAAAATGCAGCAAAGGAGGTTTAGGTTGTATATCTGGAAAAAAATGACTTAACTCTCAGAGTATCTTAAGAATGGAATAATTGTTTAGGACGTTATAGAATCTCAATCATTGGAAATTGTTAATAACCGGTTAGACAAACATCTGTGAGGAACTTTCTGGTTATTACTTAGTCCCATTTTGAGTTCATGGAACTGGACTATATGACTTCTTAAGGCATCTTCCAGTCCTATGATTCTATACTGTATATAAAACCCTATCTTTATACAATATGACTAACAGTGTATTACCACAAACCTTTCTCTTATATTTCCATACATCTTTTGTTAGACACGAGAAGCATCCTGTGTCAGATAGGTTCTAGCACAGATATTGTGCATCTTTTGAAAGCCTCAACATACATCTTAGCTTTCTGTAGGTACAGAGATTACAACCATCTGAATTCTGTGAAATTCAGCGTTACCAAAATCAGGGGTCACTACTGAATGCATATCCTGATTTTATTAACCTCTGGTACTGTCTGGAGGGAAGTATTTCTTACTCATCAGTCATTACTCCATCATAAATGTGTGTGAAAAAGTCCTCATTACAAAACATTTACTGCAGCTGTTACAATCAACACCTTGCAGGAGAACCAGCAGCTTTTCCCCTGACTACAGACTCTGTGAGTATTTTTATTTTCCATATTCCATTATATTATGTACTTTTTATTACTGTTTTAAAATCAGTTGTTTACAAATCTTGGCCCCAGATTTGCCTAGGGACTTCAAGTGATATCAATGGATCAGGGGCAGTATATAGCCCTTTATATTTCTCACTTTTAAATCGTATTTTTTCAACATAATGGATGAGCTGCAGTGATTTGCAAGGCAATAATTTCACCAACAGGTTTTTGGAGAGAGTGATATCATATAACACAAGAACAGAATTTGACTGGAACCCTGAGGGGAAACTTCTATTTAACTCATAACTTGTCAACACCTCTGTGTGGGTGTTTTGTGTGAGTGTGTGTTTTGGTTTTGCATTTGGGGGGGGGGCAATAATACAAGGATCCATTACTGTTGCTTAAGTCTGCAGATATTTTAAACTACTAAAACATTCATTAGTTTAATAACAGTGTAAGAAATGATTGAAATGGTGTAAATGCCTACACTCAATTTTTAAGTACACAAAGTTGATATTTAAACTGAGGTCATATTAACCAGCATTCTTGGAATACTCATATAACCTGACATTGAAGCATTTTAATAAAGATAACCTATCATTCTGATGCCCCATTGATAGATTATGTCCTTGTGATGTCACAAATATGGGCTATGGTTTTATTAAACAAGTCTTGCATCTGTTCATATTTTGTTCTTTTTTTGTATACATTTGACAGAAAGACTGAAGAACAAAAATGCATGAAACAATGTTAGGTCGCTTTGAAAAGAAAATATTCAGAGGTTCCTGACTACAGTTGGCGATAACCTACTGAATCTGTATATCACATACTTTGGGTGGGCCAATTAGTTCTGATTACTTTCATAACATCTTACCCTAAGAACCTGAGGGAATGAGATTTAATGATTTACAGATAAAAAACTCTTTGGCTATGTCCACACACAAAGTTTTATTTCAAAATAAGTCATTTCAAAATGACTTATTTTGAAATAAAACCCTTAAATTGAAACGGCTTATTGTGAATTATTTTTGCATGCCCTGTATGTGGACATGCTATTTGGATTCCCTGAGAGGGGCACCCTGGGAGGCGTGGCAACATGGTCCCTGGCAGGCCATGTTGGCACCCAATCCCCTGCCTGGCTCTCTCCAGAGAGCCAGGAAGGGGTAAACAGACCCCAGGGGAGGGATCTCCCTGCCCTGCAACCTCAAACCTGCTAGGGGCAGCGAGGCAGGGGCCCTGGGGCACCTCAGCAGCCACGGGGAGCCAGGTCCCACCAGCTACCCAGCACCCTGGGGCTGAGCGGCTGCAGCCACGGGGAGGGGGTCAGGACCCGGCTCCCCAGTGCCCTGGGGCTCAGCTGCCGTTAGCCGCCGACCCCCCAACTGCCCTGTTACCTGGGAGGGGAGTGGTCAGGGAAGCCCGGCTCTCGGCTCTGCCCCTTGCCAGCTCTGGGGGCTGCAGTCCCCAGCTGAGTGGCCACAGCCACCATGGCCCACCCCGCCAGGTGCTGCAGCCCCAGAGCTGGGTGCGGGGTGAGCCACAGTGGCTGTGGCCACCCTGCCCCTGCATCTCTCCTCAGTACCCTGGCCAGGGTGCTGAGGGCTCCCTGGCTGGGGCACTGAGGAGGGGTGGCCCTGCCTCCCAGGGTGCATAAAGGTCCAGCACGTCATTTCAAAATGGTTGTTATTTCAAAATAATGTGTCCAAACGGCGTTATTTCAAAACCACTGTTTGAAAATAACAGCCATTTCAAAAACAAACAAGGTTTAAGCTGTTTCCAAAGATGCCTCTTATTTCAAAATGACGGAGCCCATCATTTCAAAATAAGAAAATGCCGTGTGGACCTAATCTTTATTGTTTTGAAATAACCAGTGTTATTTCAAAATAAAAAAGATGTGTGGACATACCCTTTGAGCAGGGTTGCAACTCCCAGGGGAGAAGCTACTGTTTTTCTTTTGATCATTATGTGGGAGGGGGACCGTCCCTCTAATTAGCTCAGTTTAAGACTTCACCACCATTTGCAGACTTGTGGCCTATGTTCCCACAGAATATCTACCCTTTTTTCTGAACAGGGCCCATAATTAATAGGCAGGTTTTAAAAAGGAATTTTCCTCTGTCGGGCAGACTAGTCTGTCTGACAGTTCTGGCAAATATCAGAGGAGTTGGTGCCCTCAAGGACTGGTGGGCTGTGTGGGTGGCCAATATTAAAGGCAGGGAAAGACTAAGGCTCTCTTAAGAGCTGTGACCACCACTTGAAAGCATGGGTGTGATATTGGAGAGGTGGCTGGATCAGGAGAGACATGAACAGCTGACTCATGACTTGATGATATATCCACTGTAAGGGTGACGTCAGGTTGGCCATTCAGAGATGTATCTGCGGAACAGGAAGGATTGGGTAGCAATGGATCTACATGCTGATGCCATCTGAACAGAGTAGGAAACAGGTCCTGTCTGGGCAATGACTGTTGCTGGAACCCATTTAGTTCCTGAAGCATAGTTTTGAGGTAGGACATGCTGCCCGAGACTGTAGGTGTGATTCTTTACTCTGAGTACGCCTGGTGGATGAACTGGTCCTTCTGTTGTTTGTAAGATGTTCTTCCTCAGTGTTGCCAGTGACCAGGATGTCACCAAGCTAGCACTATACTCCTGACAAGCCACTCAAAATCTGATCCATGGCCCCCTGGAACAAAGCCAGAGTCAAAGTAATTCCGAAAGGCAAATGACAGTATCTGTTCAACTCCTTGTGCATCACAGTAGTCAACAACTGTTGTGATTCTTCTTCGACATGCATCTGTAAGTACCCTTGATTCAAATCAATCTTACCAAACTGTTAAGATATGCTCAGTGTGGGGAAGAGGGTATTGCTCTGCACATAACACTGTGTGTGACTATAACACAGTGACCTTAAAATCTCCGCATATCTTCATGGTGATCCCTTTATGCTGCCTAAGTCTTCTCCGAAAACAGCAGTGTGTTTTGCTATTACCATTGCCAGACCCATTTCTTCTGTAGTCATTTGATGCACTTCTGCCTAGTTGAGTTGGATCTTCTTAAACCAACACCTTCCCATTAAGGCTGGGTAATTACCTTTCATCACAAACAGTGGCAGCCTTGCAGTCTGTCCACTGAGCTCTAATTTTGCATCTGTTGTATCCAACAGGGGTACAGTCTTTTCAGTGTACATCTTCAAAATAACCATTGACAGCTTAAGTAGCAGATGTCTTAAGTCCTTCTCATATACTAATGAAACTGCTGTGCCAATGTCCAAATCCATGCATACAGGTTTACTTTCCAATAGAGGTGTCACACAGAATTCATGTGAGCCAGCTGTCATAGCCAAAACATGGAATTATCCTTGATCTTCTGGCTGGGTGTCACGTTGATCACCTAGGCTAAGTTCACAAAGGGCAGACAAGTTATTTTGCAACACCATATTTCGCAGGACAAAAACTTTGTCCGTGAAATAAGGGAGTGAAATAGCAGGTCCACAGTGTGGACCTGCTATTCCGCTTGGGGAGGGGACTGCAGGCACTCACAGGGTGCAGAGCAGAGGGGTGCTGCACCCCATGGGTGCCTGCAGAGGGCTCCAGACACCGGTGGAGTCAGGCGCGGGTCTGCGCCTCACTCCGCCGGTGCCTGCAAGGGACTGCAGACACTGCGCCTCACCTGGAGGGTGCCTGCAGTCCCCTGCAGGCACCCGCCAGGAGAGGCGCACCGGGGCGCCTCACCCCAGGGGCTTTAAAGCCCCGCTGCCCCCAAACCTGGCGGCGCAGCCCCCGGCGTCTGGGTGGAGCCCGCTGCCGCCGGGCCGGAGTAAGCACTGGCCCGGAATCCCCAGTGCCGGCCACCCCTGCTGGAGGCGTGGCCGGGGTTACCCTGGTCACGGCTGCCCCTGCTGGAGGCATGGAAGTCACGCCTCCAGCAGGGATGGCCGGCGCCGGGGAATCCCGGGGGCATG
>ML681996.1:16706095-16744716 GCA_007922195.1 Podocnemis expansa
GAATGGCCGTGCGTCGTGTGGCCATGGCACTTCTTATTTCGAAACAACCTCTGTTGTTTCGAAATAAGAAGTGTGTGTGGCCATACCCCTAGTGTTTACTCTTCTGCATGTGGAATTTCCCTCTTGGCCAGCAGTCTCATCTGCCTCTTCTGGTTTGGCTTGTCTTTCTTTTGTCTGCAGGCATGTTCAATATGCCCTCTCTTTCCACATTGTCTCCTTACACCAGGACTCTGATGCATAGTGACCTTGCTTTCCACACTGGTAACATTCCCACCTGCCCTGGTGCCCTCTTGTGATCATTCTTCTGTCTATTGCCTTTTCCAAGCACACAGGTCAGATTTCACTTGTACTATCAGTAAAGTGCCCAACCCCTTCTAAGGGAAACAGCTCAGATTTCCAGCTGGTACAACATATAAGCAGTAAAGACAAAGTTCCTTTCTTACATTACATTGACTTCTAGTTTTTCATTGTTGCCACTCAGTTCCATGTTTGGTTGCCAGGTATTGTATAATATATTATGTTCAAAGGATTAATGACTAGCATAACTGGAGCTCTGTACTGAAACTTTATTGTAGCCAAACTGTAACCAGTCAGGCAGGTTTCCTTAGCAATCCATCGTTATGGCAACACCAGTGACCTAAGGTAACCCAAAACACCACAATGGGTTCCGGATGCCCCCCCCCCCGCCAGCTGCTAAGGTAGAAGTTTTTATGTTCCATGTAGATTCCTTGGTGCCTAGTGGTATTTGCTACTCAGTCTCTCTGGTTCCTCCCTGTTTGGATTCCTTCCCAAGGAAACAAATAAGAAGTCCTGTGGTACTTTTAAAGACTACCACCTGAGCTTTCATGGGAGAAAATCCCACCTCATCAGATGCTTTCAAGATGGGTAACTTACAGAATGGGAGGACGATAAACGTAGGGAAGTGTTAAGTCATAGGATCAGGTCAGATTGTTACAGCAAATTAAAGCAGTAGTTTAGATTCAAACATTGGTGAACAGCATATAGAGGAGGAGGATGTCAAATCACCTGTTGTATAGAGAAAAAAAAAATATAGTCCTTCTGCCACACAGTACCCACACATAAAATACAATTCTGTGGTGACCTGAAGGACTACTTCTGATATCGACTCAAGGAGTGTTTCTACCATGCCAATTATCAACACAATGAGCTACAGCTACCTGCCTCCCAACACTGCAAGCAGAAATATTCTTTGTGGATTCCCTCTGATGGTTGAAACAACAGAGTAGACTTCTATATTGATTGTTTCCACTACCATGCAAAGGCTGAAACTGTGGGCAAACAACATCCCTTAAGCCATAGCCTTAGCCATGCAGAACACAACTCCATCCAGAGCCTCTGAAGCAACTCTGACATTATTATTAAGGAGGCTGACAAAAGAGGTATTGTTCTCATCATGAAAAAATTGGATTATCATCAGGAGGCTTATAAACAACTCTGCAACACAAAATTCTACAAACCATTTTGTTCTGACCCCAACGACAAATACCGAAAGGAACTACACCGCCTACACTCTCCAAAGCAGCAAGGGAATAAATCAAGAGAGACACACCATGGAATCTCTCCTCTGACCCTATGCTATTAACACCTCTAGCTATCTTTGAGACATTATGTACTTCCTGAGAAAAATCAAATCCATCAGTGAACTTCCAGAAAACACCATCTTGGCCATTATCGATATCAAAGCTCTTTACACCAACATCCCACACAAATATAGATTACAAGCTATTAGAAGAACCATCCCAGATGATGCCACAGCACACACTTCATGGCTGAATTTTGTGACTTTGTACTCAGCCACAACCATTTCAAATTTGAAGATAATTTATACCTTCAAGTCAGCAGCACTGCTATGGGTACCTACGTGGTCCCACAATATGCCAACATTTTTACGGCTGACTTAGAACAATGCTTCCTCAAATCTCATCCCAAAGCATGTCTCCTCTACTTCAAAGAGAAGCTGCTGAGATCCAATTTATTTGCAGATTTGATTGCAGTGCTTCAGGGCTTAATAGGGACTTTGGATTTTTCTCTCATTACAACAGGTGATTTGACCTCATCTTCCTCTATAGGCTGTTCCCCAGTGTTTGAATCTTTACAACTGCTTTGATTTGCTGTTACAGTGTGACCTGTTCCCATGACTTACACCTCCCTGAATGTATTTCCTCCCATTCTGTAAGTTCCCCTATCTTCAAAGCATCTGATGAAGTGGGATTTTCTCCCACAAAAGCTCATGCAATACATAATTTGTTAATCTTTAAGTGCCACTGGATTCCTTGTTTGTTTTACTGATCTAGACTAACGGGACTGACGCTTTGCAACTTGCCAGACAGGTTTCTCCTGACTTTTCTGTTCCTCCCAACAGCTGATTGCCTCCTTGCTCCTCACTCCTCTGTCCACCGCTCCCAGTCCAGGAATCAGCCAGAGACCCATATGCCTGTGCCTATAAAAATGGAGCGATCTTGTCACCCAAGGTTTGAGTATAACTTCCCTGGTGAGCTGCCAAGAGCCAGCACTGAGAGTCACAGCTGTGGCATAGTTCCTGCAGAGAGCCTGGTCACGGGGGGTGGCAAAGCACAGGCTTTCCCACAACTGAATTATCTTTGCAGGTGGATCTGATGTTTTTTTGGTGTGATGGGGCAGAGAGAGGGAGCCTCTGTTACAGAGAGAAAGAGAGAGACTGAATGTCTCTATGCTTGAATGTCTACTTTTATTCTCATTCTTATTTGAATTACAATCTGAAGCTCAACAATTGAGTGACATGTTAGAGTTTAAACAGCTATACAAACTTCACGGTAGTGGATGGTGCTGTATAAACCTACAATAGTGCATGAATGCCTGCTAAAATTCTTTTGATTCTTAACATCTGTAAGAACTTGAAATGCTTCCGTTGTTTCCTCCAGCAACTGATATCTTGTTTCTCATGCTCAGAGCACTTCCTGAGAGTCTCTGTTACTCCATGGGGCTCATTGCCTTTGGTTAGCTCATATCTCTGACTCAGTTTCTGTCACATCCACTCATGTGGCTATAACTAATAATATTTTAGCATAGCAAAATTTGAGAAGTCAGTTGCAGTGACCTTTGTGTTCATCAAGAGACAGGACTCCAATGTAATGTACACAGAGACCTATTGCAGCCATTAGACAGAAACTTTTAGCTCTTACTTTAAGTCCCAGATAGGCCTCCATAACCACTGGATTTTACCCAGAGACTTCAAGGCTCTTCCACTCTCCCTAGTTTTGCACTTTCCTAGTTATCTGGCAAGGTGGATGGGACTGGTAACTGTGATGCCTTTTCTTCCCTGCCTCTGCTAGTCAATCAGTATACACCTTGATCTTAATTTCTCCTCCAGTCAAAGATTCAACAAAAAGAGTCAAAGAAGCAGGAAGATATCAGGCAGTAAATGCACATCTACCAATCCAACCAGCAGCAGCTTCTTGGCACCACCTTCTGGAGCTCATCAAAAGCCAAACTTCCAGAGCAGGGAGAAGAGCTTGAAATTTGGGGTTCTTTGTTTTTAGCTCTTAAAAAAATAAAACTTGGTCTGCAAATCAAAGGTTGCATGTAGGGTCTTATGTACAGCTCTCAAAAACCTGGAGTTGGACAGGAAACGTGAGGTTTTCATAAAAATGTTCTACAAAAAAATAAACATTTTAATTTTTTGTTGACTAGCCTATACTAGAGACTTGTAATGCTTTGAGGTTAAGCCAAAGGGAGAAATACTATCTGCAAAGCTCTAAGACTGATGTTGAACTGGCACTTCCCATAAGGAATGAAATTGTACTGAAAGTTTAAAAATCAGTTATCACAAGCAGATGAATTAACAAAAAGCCTTTGTATAGGTTACTAGTCAGAGACAGGACAATTTGTGCATGAAGGAGTGTACTGGCATTTAAGGCAGTTATGGGGAACCTTTGCGTCCAGCACTACTTCATTCCAGGGTTTCTTGCAGGATTGTAGTTCAAGGATGTAAAATAAACTCCACCTGTTTATACTTTGGGGGTTGGAATAGGAGCCGGGAAGCTTGTTAGTTCTGAAATTTGCCACATCATCCTCTGAAATTAGAGGAAAAAGTTTCTGAGAGAAGAAAACTGTGTATTGGACAAGAACCCCACATATCTTGTAGCTGTTTCATTTGCTGCACGGTATCATTGTTCAGAGACCACCAGTGAGGAATGGATGCCAGTTAGTTCCAAATGTGCTTGTGAGAAAAAATATTGGCCTATTGAGCTCCTGAAACCACTATATGATCATGATATGGTGAATTTATTTTTAGTCACCCACTACCTTAGTTTGATTTTGAACTAGTGATCTGCAGGTATGAGCCTCTAGCTCCTTGACTCTAAACTATTCTGAGAGTTCTCTCCACCCTATGGCAACTGAAGCAGTCTTTTTCTTTTAAAAGTAGAAGTCTATGAGTTCACAAAGCTTTGCATGACTGACTTTCTATATAACAGCTTTGCGATGAATGATGCACAGGGCACCTTCTTTTTTGAAGGTTCAGGTTAGTTTTGTGACTGATAATGTGCAGCAACAACTACCACACAAGAAAAAACTTCCTGATTCGTGAGCCATATGTTTCTTTTTGTGAGATGACACATATGCCATGCTTCAGAAAAGAATTTAATATTCTTTCAAGATTTGATAAGAATTATTGAAAGGCAAAGAACACTGCTATCTGCTTTCTGAATCTTTGGGTGCTCTTTATTAAATTCATGCACGATAATGCTGTGTTCCTGATAACCCATGTTAGCATTTGTTCCAAAGTTTAATTTCCTAATCATTGCTGAGAACATCAAGAAAAGACTGCAAAACAAGAATAATTTGCATTCATACATAGTCATCATTAGCATCACATCTGGCTTAGCGTATAGCAGCTGTGCTACCATTTTTCATTGGTGGTGGTGTGAGGCCACTCGCAGGAGGAGTATTAAAGCAATTGTTTCTCAAGCAGACACAATCTTTCCAGATTCCAAGGGGTTGCCATGTTACTTTAGTTCAGCAAAATGAACAAGGAGGCTGGTGGCACTTTTAAAGACTAACAAATGTATTTATCGCATGAGCTTTCGTGGGAGAAAAATCTTTCCAGAGTTGCTCTGCTGGGGGGTGAAGAGTGGCCCCATCTAATAAAGTATGGTACGCTGTTAGTGGAATGGTAGTGGAAGGCAAGGCTGTTCCCTCACCTTCACAGGTGACAGAAAGCTGGAAGGATCAGTCTTGGTGTTCCCCAAAGTGCAAAGGGGTGGAAAGTTCTTTGTTTGCCATTGTGTATCTTTCATAACCAAGTAAGGGCCACTCTTAACTCAGACTTAAAACTGCATCTACATACCTAGGATCCACATGGCTGTTCAGAGTCTGTTTGTGACTGGCTAAAGCCTTTCCTACTGACCTATTTATTTTTCTATGATATTGAGCATTCAGCACCTTGTGTAGTTCACTAGGCTTGGGGGGTTAGTCTACATTGAAGCTAGGAGAATGCCTACCTGGGCTGAATAGGCAAACTTGCAATAGCTTACTTCAGGTTAGTGTCCTAAAACCAGAAGTATGGATGTTGTGGCACTGGCAGAGACTCACACCCACCTGCCCTCTAAGTCTGGGCTTGGGTAACTAGCCCAAACTTCCCCTGGTGCTGCAAGAATCACATTGCTATTTTTAGTGAGTGACACACTCTCAGCTCCTGTACAGATTTATCTTAATTCTCATCCAGTAACCTAAATCTTGGCCAACACAGGGGAAAATCATGGATATCTTGTGAATACTAAGGCCCTTCAATATATATAAAACTTTAATGTTGGACTTCATGATTCAGTCAAGCTTAGTGTTGGATATCTGTCAACTGGTGATTCAGAGGAACAATTCTGAAGCTCTAATACTCAGTACCAAAAATGGATATTTCCTTATGAATTTGTAGGCTCTCCATCTATTTGTGTGTGTGATAATTATCAGGAAGAGTAGGATGGTTTGGAAAATGCCCAGGAAAGTCCCCCAAAAAGCCCAAATTATCATTGGACTTACTTTATTTCTCCAGATGAGAAATACTGCTTGTCTTTGTTTTGTCTGTTTGGTTTTGTTTTAAAGCTTAATAGAATTTAAAGTATATTAGACAAAGTTCTCTTCTTCCAGGAGTCTGCCTAGTGAATTGTTGTACATCTCGCCACCTCATAAATGATTCACAGGGTGCCCAGAGGTATAGTTAAAGAAAGCAAACTGATGTCATGAATGTATGTTTGTTTGAAGCTCTATTAATAATAAATGGACTCCCCGTAGGGTACTGGATACAATAGTTCAGCCTAATGAATGGGGAGCATTAAGCTAGGGTCTACTTGTACTGAGATAATGTATTTTGTTTTGTCCCTTTTCACAGATCTTTGTGAAGTATGGCAAAGAAAGGGTCTGATTCTGTAACTCCCTAATCAATGGAACAGCCCTATTCAAGTAAATGGGATTAATTTAACACTTTAGTTTGTGATATAAATCTTTCTGTACATTTTTTTAAATTCTGCTTGGACACTACCAGTTACTTGTCACTCAGATCCTGGGGTTCTCTGGGCACTGGAGAACAGCATTAATTTATGCAGGTTGCCTATAGCCCTAAGGGGATAGACAGCAATTGCAGAAGCTTAGGAGAGGATTCTCCTGAATAAGAGAGATATACAATGGCTGTACCTACAGTGTTTAGGACAGGATCTGGTCTCCTCACTTTTCTTTTTCTTCATATTTTCAAAAACATCATTCACTTGATAAATTCCTGTTGGCTTTTCTTATGCAATATTTCAGTTCTACCATTCTAATGTTTGTATTGTACTTTCCTTTCCCACATGCAACTACATGAAGATTTTATGTTGAGGTTTTCAGCTACCCTATTAATATCTCTGCTGACTTTTTCTATTTTGTATGCAGAGTCCCCTGCATTTTCTGTTGAGGGGATTAGTATGTCCTGTCTGACAGCCCAAGTTTCACTTTAATGCTTAACATTTGTGAAATGCTCTTTCTAGGAGCTATTTGTCAGTGATATTCTTACAAGCTCCTGCTCCAATTTATTTCATGTTAACTAGCATTTATTTGTGACTCCTACAGTTATTCAGTGTTTCAGTTTACATTAGCCTTCAACTTTTCAAACTCTGCTTTATTAGTACAATGATGAAGCTTGACCTTTGTTAGAGAATCTGTTAATTTAACAAAACTAGTTTAGTTTTCCATTTTAAGATGTTACATACTGATTAATTTTCTCAGATAGCATTTGGACATAAGGGAAAAACTGATGCATTTGTTTGTGTTTTATATTTCTTTTTATTTCATTTTGCAGTTTTGTATTGTCATACACAGACTCCTAACATCTTCATAGTTCTTGCTCTGATTTTCTGTTTGTTTGCTTTTTGCAGCCAAAAAATGTCCAGAATCTTCATTTCAACTTGCTTGCCATTTTCAACTGAATTTTTTGTAGAGTTTAGCTTTCAATTATTTTGTTTGCATTTCAGTCCCAGTGATAGATCCATAATAACCTTTACTCTAATGAAGCTTTTGTCCTACACAGTAAGACCCATAAGATAGTAGCCACAAGGCAGAGCGCATGTTCTAATATAATTCAATACTATTTTATATTTGCACAGAGGTGATTGTTATTTTGAGTCTATTCCAGCATGATGCTGAGAAGCTCCTACAGATTGCTGAAAATCTTCAGTACCTTAATAGAAATATTCAGTATCTTACAAGATCGGGCCTTTGGTGCATCAGGAGAAGGTGGACATTCCAGGCTTAAGCAGGAGCATAGAAAAGAGTTCAAAAATCATAATAGGAGAAATAACAACAAGATATATTTTAGGAAAATGGCTAATGAGGGTTGCAACTCAAAGAAGCATGAATTAGTTGGAAGAGAGGAGAACAATTACCACAGGGAAAGCAAAGTCCATCTCTCCAACATGAGGAATTCCATGAGAACAGTAGCTAACTAATGAGATAGGTTATACTGTATATGAAAGAGATTGCTGCTGCCTTTTCTCTCTCCCTCTTAGCTGTCAGAAAACACTTGCTAATTTGAATCCTGAAGAAAGTATCACTTAAAAAAACCCTGCAAACATTTGGATGGAAAACTAAAAAAAAAATAACTAGAGTTTAATAAATTAAATTATAGAGAGCAGTAGAGAGAGAAGACTCTTGAAAATAAAACATGTAATTAGATAAATTTAAGAATTAGATACAGGTATCTGGATAACGTAAGGACAATGACAGATTAATAGGGCAAGTATACATCTTGTAAATTTTGAAAAAGATTGCATGATTTATTATTTGATATTCTAAACTAAATACTTTTCAACACCAGCAATACAGCAAAGCAAGGTAAGAACCAACCATGTACTTAGACAAAAACCTTTCCGGGATGGTCTGGATGATACTTAGTCTTACCATAAAAGCAGGGGACTGGATTAGCTGGCTTCTCAAGATCTAAGTCTATACTTGCAAAATTAATTCAAAGTAGCTAATTGGAAATAACTACTTTGAATTTAAATCAAAGTTGTTATTTTGAATTAGCATGACTTTGAAGTTATTATTTTGAATTGGGAATCTAGTGAAGACTCTAATTTGAAATAAAGTGGGCTTTGTTAATTTGAAGTAGAAAGTTGTCACTAGACTCTAATTTGAAATAGGGGAAGGGAAGCAAAACAATAGGGAAATGTGTTTGAATTAAGCCTATTATGTGGCCTAAAATAGCTTAATTTGAACTAATAACTTCGAAGTAAGCGATACTTTGCAGTAAGAGGAGATTTTATTGTATCAAATTACCGGTTCCTTATTTCGAATTAAGGAACTGTTTAATTCAATATAATAAAATGCCTCCTTGGCCAGGGAATAAGTTATTTCAAATTAAGCCTCCTTAATTCAAAATAACTTGTAAGTGGAGACATAGCCAAGGTCTCTTCAAGTTCTCTGACTATATGAATTAACACTATGTATTTTCTTTTACCTGGGTAACTTTATGCGGTGAGGGAGAGTTCAGGGAGGGAACTTTCCTTTTGAAGCTTTGTTGATTTTTATAAAATTCTGGGAAAAATCTGTACAAAAATACCAAGAGGAAGAAGAAATGTCATAAAGACCAGAAGGTAGGGAGAGTCTGTTTTGGAAAGATCTTGCTTTAGGCATGGAATTCTGGAAGGCATTGCATTCAAAACCTAGAGTAGCAACCTAGTTAATATTTTTCATTTAAATATTTTGTCACCTGAGGATCTCGAATCATTATATTTAAGAGAGAGATGTGAACATTTCTAACAGTGAAAATGTATAGTCCAGCCATCTCTACATATGCATTTTGTCAACCACTGTTACAGAAGTATGCACAAAGATTGTCTGAGAATTTGGAAGATAATGAGATGATTCCTTGGGACCCACCTAACATCACTAACTGGTGTGTGTGTGTGTGTGTGTGCGCGCGCGCACGCTCTTACATGAGGGGAGTTTTCAGGTCCCACTGTTCTCCTGCTGCAAAGGAAGTAATATTAGTGAAGTCCTTGCATATTAACACTTTGCAAGTGGCTTTTATTAAGATAAGCTGAGAATCAGAGTATAACAGAAGACGGTGCATTCTGGTGAATTTTAGTGCCCCAGACAAATTTATTAATTGACCATCAGATCATTCCTTTGAATACATTTAAAAAAAATCATCATACAGGCAAAATGTTAAATGGCTCAACCAAGCCCAAAATGGAAGTTTATGTCAGAGCATTCAGAGATTGCTGTACTCTAACCATGCTCTGACACAAATTCCCATAGTAGTTTTTATTTGACCCTCCTAGTGGCTAGGGATAATCCTGTTTCCTCCTATCTATCAGGACAGAAGATCACTGGAGTTTTCATAATTATATATTGTCTTTACATTTTCAAGTTATCTTCACAGGGAAACTGCATAGAAGCCTTTTTTATTTTGTTTTATTTTTAAATGAAAACTGACAATTGCTGTTTGTATTTCCAAATCCCTCACATGATGTAGAGACAGTAGTCATAGGTTTAATGAATTTGCTTGTTCTGATATGCCTCTTTATGTGACCTTTGGGTGTAATTCAGGTGCAGAGGTCTAGCATGAGGCCTATACAACAGCTGAGCCCTATTTAAGACCTATTTTAGTTCTGGTCCTCACTGCAGTGGGAATTCTACACTCCCTGAGAACATGCTAGCAAATATGTTTATTATCAGGAATAGTAACAAATGCTACTGACAGGAAACTGAGTTTTAAGCAAATGTTTTTAAAGAAAGCAGATTTAGAATTTGTAACTATATTTTCCCCAGAAATCTGATTCAAATGCTTATTCTAATTCAATCAGGGAATAGGAACGTGACTTCTGCATCAAATCACAGCGGCTCTAATTTTGAATACCCCTAGCAATATGCGTAGTGAACAGTTCGAGTAATATGTAAGCTGAAATATATATACACATAAAACTACTGAAATAATTTTGAAAAGCAAACAAGTGGAAATCATGACATTTGTGGACAATTTGTAAGCTGAATAAAGAGCTAAATATGATAACCAAGTTATTTCCATCAACAATAAATATCATTATTTTCCTGTTACAAATGGGAGGCACAGCAAGATGACGTGACACCAAGGTCATTCAGCAAATCAGTGACCAAGTCAGTGCTAGAACAGATTTCTTGACTTCTGGTCTCCCACTTTAATCTCTAGACATGTTGCATTTGCAAAAAGCCAATTAGAAGATGTTTGTTATAGTATATAATCTAATAAAATTATTGATGTCTAGATGACAATAAAAGTGATAGCTGTGAATTATGGCATTTTTAAGAAGATGAATTTGTTTCAGTTAATCATATAGAAAGACCTGTGTGTTTAAGTGGTGTCTGCTTTCCCCTCTCTCTTTTATTATTTCTTTTATAGGAAGACTATTCATAACCCCTTAACAATCTACTACATCACAGATCGGCTTCATATAAAAATATATATATAGAGAGAAAAAGTGCAGAAAAAGGAATGATTCAGTTTCTTGAGGAATCTGTCTCCTTTTTTTTTTTTTTTAACAATAAAGATTTTTTTTCTGCCTCTCTGTATAACTAGAGACTTACTTCAGAGGCACTGGGAAAGATAGAGACTGAAAGACCATTTGAGTTTGTATCAGATATAAAGACTAAGGGAAGCAAACTAAAGTAAAAACACAGTCAGATCCAAAAGGAGATTATGCTCAATTTTTTATATACAATAGTTTATAAATACAAAAGGTGACCGAAAACAGAAATAGGAACAACTGAAGAAATAATTTCTTAAAGGATTTCACAGTAAATGTGATTTCCAATTGTTAACTTATCCCAGGAGGCCTAGAGAGATTGAGACATGCTGCCATGTTTACTTCCATTGCTAAAATGCCCTATTTTCACTCTTGATTTATACTTCTGCTTGCATATCATTCTTTAATCAAAATTGCACTGACTAAGCTTTAAATTTACAAAAATGAGCACTCAAGTACTATGAATACATTATACAGTTCTTTATTATAAAATACATATTGCTAATACATCATTAATAATTCACACCTATCAATGAAAATAATATCCTGCCACCCTAATAAAACACAGGCAAAAGGATACCTTTCTTTTTAGGAAGAAAGTGCATCTATGGCTTTTTAATTTTAGGATGCTGACTCCTTGTTTTTAATTTTAACTTTACAAACCAATGGTGTTTTTAGAAAATATGCTGTTGCTTGATTATACTTGAAGCTTGAGCTTGATTCTTGGCATTCTCCATGGTTGCTGGGAGTCTTTCTGCTCTTGGAGTAAATTAGAGACATTTTAGGACTTCATTTTGGGTTGGCTGTAATGGGGATCCTGAGAGCATATTGTGACCTCCTAATCAGATCCTTTAGAGTCCTAGACATACACTATACACTTAAAGGGTATTGTGCTGCTATGCTGATTTTATGCCACACAAGATTCCTAGCATGACAGAAGAATCTCCAACTGACAAATTAGGGCTGCATTATGACCCCTTTGTGCTACTGGACTGGTGAAGGACCGATAGGCTGATCCATAACTCCTAAAGAAACAGAAACAAGAGATTTTAGCGTTTAATAATTCTAACTTTTGATTTTGTATGTTCCATAAAAATCTTTCGATAATTAATAAATAGACGAGCTTAAATAAAATTTCTCTCTAAGATAGGGGTGTGTGTTATTTAACATCTTTAAGAGCAGTCTCAGGAGAGTCTAAGTACTGAGGGGAGGTGAAGCTCTAATTTGATGAATACTTCTGTCCCATTGTGTGTGTGTGTGCGTGTGTGTGTGTCCTGCTTCATCCATTAGGTCTATCTCATCTTCCTATACTCTTGTCTCTTTTTCCCCTTTCCTTTCCAATGGTGCATTAGACTTTGTTTACACTAGCACTTTTAAACTCCAGCTGCCACATATCCTCCTCCCCCACAGAGTGTGCTTTATGACTGTGTTAAAAGCCCTCTTACCACATGTGACACTCATCCAGATGAGTCTATTGCACACTCTCCTATTTGTGCATTAGAGTGATTTCTTCAGGAAGACAGTGTCAGGAAACAGTTAAAACCCACAATTCAACCTTGGAGGCAACAAACAGAAGGAGGATGGGGAGGAGAAAAGCACCTGTAGCTGAAAGGAAACCAGACTTCTAGGTATTCAGCAAGATTACTTGATAGATAGTGACTGCTGATTGGATGGGGTGATATGAAACTTTTATTCTGAGTAGCCAATTGTTGTGTCTAGAAACCAGTATATAATAGTGACACAATATAGCAATAACTGAGGAATGAATGTAGCACAGAATAAACTACTGTGAGTATATGTGGGCATTAAACACATGGACAAAACCATGTGGAAGTATCAGTGACAGACTCAGAGCTGAATTTGTATACATTGCACTAGTCGCGCACGCGCGTGTGTGTGTGTGAGAGAGAGAGACAGAGAGACAGAGACAGAGAGATTTTGCTTCTCTTCTATGATGCTAGTTCCTGTGCATGGAGATGTTCCATGTCTACATCCACTAAGCAGTCTCCTTAGAAGTCAGCTCTGAGGTTACTTCCTTCTATTCCTTAATAATGCCCATGTTCTTCTGTGTCCTGCCTAATTCTTGGTTTTTAACTTAAGTGAAACTAAAGAATGCACCTGGCAGATGCTTAAAAAGGAGCTAGGAAGAACTGAAGAAGCCATGACTTTGCCTGTTGTGTTCTGTTTAAGGTAGCTGACCAGCTGCAGAAGGGGGCATGTACACTGTAATTCCATGAATTGTCTTAGTCACCTTGTACTCAAGGGAGACCAGTGTGGGTATGGAAAGAATAATTATTATGTAATATTTCCAAAGCAGCAGCTGTGTTAGTCTAGTTCAGCAAAAAAAAAAAGAAAAAAAAAGTGGTACTTAAAGATTAACAGATTTATTTTTTTGCATGAGCTTTTCTGGGCGTCTTTATGTGCCACACAACTCCTTGGTTTTTTTTGAGGGACTAGATTAACACAGCTGCCCCTTTGGAAAATGGGATATCCAGACTTCAAAGAGAAACCGCTCAACTGGAATTAATATGCAAATTAAAGTGTGTGTGTGTGTGTGTGTGTGTGTGTGTGTGTGTGTGTGTGTGTGAAAGCAGGATTAAATCACGACTATGGATTCTTTTCCCATTACAAAAGGTAATTTGACTTCAGCCTTCCTGGGGTTTGAACCTAAACAACTGCTCTGACTTGCTGTTACTGTATGACTTGATCCTATGTTTTACACTCCCCTTGCATTTATTTTCATTCCATTCTGTAAGTTCCCCCATCTTCAAAGCATCTGACGAAGTGGGATTTTCTCCCACAAAAGCTCATGAGAAAAATAAATCTGTTAGTCTTTAAGTGCCACGTGAGTCCTTGGTTTTTTTCATTATGTAATACCTATCAAGCACCAACCATATGTTTGTAGTTACTGTTCAGGATGTTGCAGATATGTGGGGGGAAAAAGGATTGGGATGCTAGGCAAGAACTCATCTGGGAACTATTCAGCAAGTGTGAGGCCAATAGGGTTCAGACAGACTTTGCTACTGTTAAGCAGGTAAGGAGTGGATGTTGATGGTTGGAGTGTAGAAGAAAATATAGAGTGCAGTTGGGAAACGGGGAAGATAGATACGGAACTGTGTGGGGAGGGTGGCTGATACTTGAAGATGTGGAAGGGAAAAACACGTGCATCCACAAGAAGTATTTAAAGTTGCTCCAGTTGGAATAGCACCAGCTTAACATACCTGATAGTTTGCATCTTTCTATAGTCATATGTTTGCAAAATGGGGGTAAAACACTGTGATTTGCCATTTGTTTTACATATGAATAAACAGGGAAAGGAGAATCAGGCTATTGGTAAGTCAGATCTGAGAAGGCCTTGTTGTAATGTATTCCTTACTAATAATATTTTTATTAATATTATAGTTGTACTCAAAGACCCTAATTGTGATTGGAACACAATTGCACTGTCATATCCCTGGTCCTTTATCTATCACTATCCTTGTTACTTGTTTTCAACACCCAAAAATGGAAAAGTATCATAGGGTTAGACATTTAGAACTCACAGTGACATGTATTGTGTAAACACTGTGATTATTCAGTTGTTTGGCTCTTCAGCATGAGCAGCAAGTCCTAGCACAAGATGATATGTGGAATCTTTCCTGTTCCTGCTGCAGTTTTCCTGTGTATTTTCATTCTGCCACAAAACTAAAGGTGGCAGAAGCAGTAAGCCATATGTTAGTTTATAGTCTAAAGAAAAAAAACTCTCACATTAGATGTGTCAGAGTGCTCGATATGTCTCTAACATACAATTAGCAAAGAAGTACCCCATGGCTTATTTAATAGTGAGTACTATTGTTTTATTTCTTATCTGGCTTGCTGAACTGTCCTTGCTCTCTAGCAGATGACTGCATCAATAAATGGATGTGAAATATCATTTGTGATGGCACAAAGTAACAGAATGCAGAAAATGTAATTTCCAAATGTACAGAACATACATAGAATTCAAATCAGGATTTAATGATTTCACATACTTTTTTTTAAAGCAAAAATCGATCAAGCTGGCAAAGTTTTGTAAGTCAACAACAACAAATGCAGCTCCCCCCCCCCACTTCCAGTTAAACATTTGTGTCAAAATTAGCTTCTGTCTACCAGTTAGTTGTTGTAAAATCTCCTGGCAAATGCACAGATATGTTGAATGTTCTAAACTAACAAACAGCATATGTCCAAATTATGAAAATTTACTCTAAAGTTCTTTGAAGCTCTATATCTCTCACAGTTTAACAGGCTCGGTATGCTGTCTTTACAATGCAATTAAGGTCAGTTTCACATGCTGGCACTTTTATTTTATTTGAAAGACTCTTGTTGGGAGTCCACTGTATATAAGTACTATAGCTCTTCCTCATAAACATAGCAAGAGGTGTGGTATGAAAATGAGTCTGCTATATAGGAGGTGTAGCATTTTTACATTAGTCCTTCAAACTGTTGGGGGAACATAACATAAGAATGGCTATACTGGGCCAGACCAATAGTTCGTTTAGCCTGGTGTCCTGTCTTCCAACAGTGACCAATGCCAGTTGCTTCAGTGGGAATTTATAGAATTTGTAATCATCGAGTGTTTCATCCTGTTACCCACTCCCAGCTTCTGGCAAAAGTAGCTTAGGGACAGTTCAGAGAATGATTTTGCATTTTTACCCATCTTGGCTAATAACCATTGATGGAACTACCATGAAGGTATTTAGTTATTTTTTAAGCTCTCTTATAGTCTTGGCCTTCACAACATCATCTAACAAAAAATTCCACAGGTCGGCTATATGCTGTGTGAAGAAATACTTCCTTTTGTTCATTTTAAACCTGCTGCCTATTAATTTAATTCAATGACCCCCTCTCTCTTGTGATATGAGGAGCAAACAACACTTCCTTCTTTACTTCCTCCACACCAGTCATGATTTTATTGACTGATCATATCTACCTTTAGTCATCTCTTTTCCAAGTTGAAAAGTCCCAGGTGTATTCCCATCTCTTCATATGGGAGCTGTTGACACCCCCCTAATCACACTTGTTGCTCTTTGTTTCAGAGAACTGGCCAGAGGGACTCCAAGATCTCTTTCTTCAGTGGTATCAACTAGTTTAGACCCCATCATTTTATATGTAGATTTAAGATTCCTTTCCAATGTGGATTACTTTGAAATTATCTGGATGGCCAGATAATTGTTAAGCTGGTGAATAGGAAATGGAAAATTGGAAATAAAGGAGCCCATTACATATCAATAAACTTTAAGTATGGTTTCTTAGTACTAGATAAAAAAACAGGGAGATACTGCTCAATGGGAATAATCATAAATAAATAAATAAATTCTCAGCAGAAAGAACTAATTCCTTTAACATACTTTTCCAGTTCATGGAAACTATAGGGCTAAAATGAAAAGAGTGGGGGAGGGGGATGATATTTTGTTGTTTTCTACGCTGGTGAGATAGCTAACCATCATACAATTGGTTTGTCATCTGAGGCAGGAGAGTTTATACATTTTACAGGCTTCCTGCTTTAGGTGTTTTGAGTTCCTTATAACTTTGCCAGACTTCAATCAGCAAGGCTTGAAAATTCATGTCAGTTGTCTCCTTTGGTTGATGTTTTCTTTGTTTTAAATTTCAGCTAAATGGTTCAGTCATTTCAAAAAGCGGGGCTAGGAAAAAATAATCTTGGGGAAAATACTATGTGATCATGCAATTAAAGATGGTATTATGACTTATATGCACAAAAGTGCTGAATTAATATTGTATAGACAATCTTAATTCAGGCACTTCATAAGGAATGAGTGTATGGATTTGCAACATTATTGTAGATTTTATGCATTCCATATTAATATCCATTTTAAATGATAATACACAAAGTATCAAATGGAATCAAAGACTATTAATAGGAATATAGATATATTGGCATGTATTGGTATGAAAGCAACCTTGGTGATATCCAAAGAAAATGAGGGTAAAAGAGACAGATATATTGAAAACTATACAGAGACACTATCTTAATACAGGTTTTTGTCATCCTCTATCAGCAGAAATCAGTAAACTCAATAAGGGAGTTGCAGAGTATGAAATCCATTTTTAGGATATTTCAAATAACATTAGGCACTCAGATCCAGATTAACTTTAATGATACTCTTAAAAATAATAATACTGAGCACTTGTGTAGCTCTTTACATCTACATCTGGGAATAAAAAAAAAAAAAAAAGAATGTTTGGCCTGCCAAGTAGATATGTTCCAAATATAGTGGTTAGTAGGTGTAAAATATGCATTCAGGTGATTGCTTGTCTCTTGGGAATCAGTCTTCCAAATGATTTTTTTTCTCCCTTTACAATGTGCATTCTGTACAAACAATGGAAGATAAGTTAAGAGCTACAGTTTACAGCATTGGACAGCTTGGAAGTATGATTTTTGAGAACAAGTTCTAAATTACAGGATAAGTGAAATTTCAGTTAACCACAGCAGAGAATAATTCTGTAACCTGTAGTGTAGGTGTCCCCAAAGCCAGTAGGGTGAAACAAATCTGGTATGTATAGCCTTGTGTTTCCCAAGCTAGTTGATAAACAGCTAGAATTATCCCAGCCCTGTGGCAACTGGTGAAAATTCACTGGCTTTGCTTAAGACGGATGATTGTGCCCCCATATCCTTAAACTCTGGCTCTCCCTACTCCTGCACAGAAGAAGGGCTTTCCCTGCTCCTGCACACATTATCTTTTTCCCTTAATAGAAATCTCTCTGTAGGTCATGGGATCTTCCCCCAGAAAGATGAGGCTAGTTATGGATCAGCTGGAGGACCCTGGGAAGAGCTGTGCTGTGTATGTCATACATCACAGGTCTGCCCGCCTCCCTTTCTATCGCCTCAGAAATTACAGAAAAAGGAAAATACTGAAGAAAAGCCTAGTTCTCCCTTAGGTGTTCTGTAGGGATTATTATTATTATTTATATTGTAGAAATGCCTATGGTGTCATCATCGATCTGGGCCTTATTTCACTCAGAACAAAAAGTTAGTCCCTGCCTTGAAAAGACACCAGGTAGAAACAACAAATCAGGGATTGTTCATCATGAATGCTAGTTTGCAAGAAGCAAATCTCACTTCTGACAGAACTTCTGGGAAGGAATTTTGCAAAGGTTTAATCGGAGACTTCTGCACCCTGAGCTCTGCTTTGTGTTCCACTCGACTCAAAGGAGAATTAGATTAAATTAATGGAGAACAGATCCATCGATGACTATTAGTCAAGATGATCAAGAAAGCAACACAGTTCTCTGCATATCCCTAAGCCTCTGTTTGCCAACCTTCAGGCAGAACAACTGCGGGCTGGGGAAATCACTCGAAAATTGTCCTTTTCTGTTTGTTTTCTTCCAAGTTTCTGTCATCAGCCACTGTCAGAAGACAGGATACTGATCTCAATAGACTTTGGTATGACCACTATGGCCATTCTTAATGTCATGTTTCTTGTGAAAGGACAGATGCTACAGCTGATAATATTTTAAGATACTACATGTTGCTGAACGTTGCAGCCTAATCCTGCAACCTTTATTCACACAAGTAATTTTATCTATGTGAGTAAATCCAGTGGATTACTTCATCCGTAGGACTACTTCAGTCGAAATTATTTAAGTATTAGGTTTAGTCATATAGTAAAGGTTGCAGATTGGCTCTTAATTTGTAAAGTTGGCAAAGCATAAAGGAGACATATTTGCTCTTAAATGAAGATAAAATTGCATGACATCCTATAAAAATAGTTCTGGGTTCTACCTCCAATTTGAAGAATTAGTGTGAGGAAATTTGAAGTGTATCCAGCCTATAGTTAAGATTTAATTTTCAATTGCTCCTATTCTATTATCTTTACAGGTACAAAACTTGACTTTATAATAAGGACTAATGCTTAAATCCATTAAATATTTTTTTTCAAACTCCAAAGTGATTCATTGTTTGTTTCTTAGTAAGAAACACAATGCTGCCTTTGTGTGGAGTTACGGAGCAATTAACCTTAGTGTAGTACGAGTTACACTGCTTACACTGGTAATTCACAACAGAGTTTATAATAATTTTTTTGTAAATTGAACAGCTTGTAACTTGCACATTAATATTAAGGAAGTGTGTAACAAACTGAAATACAAGTTGAGTTCTACTGAACAAGAAAAATAGTCACCAGGAATAACTGATTTCCTACCTATACTATGCAGTATAGTAGCAGTGGTTTTTACAAAATTGATAATTTATTCACCTATTTCTTTTCTGGTGGCACCTTTTTCTTAGAAAAATGAATTATGAAATGTGATTTGTTAAATATGTTCTGTAAGAATTCTTATATGTTTAGGATCTTCTAGCATACGTATATCCTATTGTTTTATTTTTAATAGTTTAAACATATGCAATAGAGCAAATATCCACAGGGAATATCACACCTCCTTATGCATACAGCTTGAACTTTAATAATTTGCAACGTTAAAAATAAAAGCAGTTAGCTAATGTTATATAGTTCCAGATCAAGATATTTTTTTCTTGGAATGCTTCAGGTCTTGTTCAGATAATCATAAACTCCCCTCAACATATACCAACTACAACTAGTTGCAGTCTCAGTCTGACGAAAGCATAATTTCTTAAACAAATTAAGAAACAAAACAGCAGTTGTTCCAGTTATCAGCTTCTTAAGAGTTTGATTTCCCTAGTTGTTCCGGTTGTCAGCATCTTGGATCTTGTAGTTTCTGAATCTTGCATCTTCTTTGAGCCCCAAATTATGATTTCATTGTAACATCTGTATGAAATGAAGGCAGTCAGCTGCAGCGCTGCTGAAGAGGCCTCTTTCATATCCTTTTTCTCAGTTCATGTTACAAGTCTTTCAGCTTCACTACATGATCTTGAAATTGCTTAAGCAAAATTAGAATTTTACTCGTTTGAATGGTCCCCCAGAAGTGAGTGTGCATGCTCAACACTCACATTCTTAAGTGTTTGAAGGATCAGACCTTCAAATTATGTAAGAAATGCTCCCAACTGTAGTTCAGTTATACATAAATAGGCTAAGCAGAATTCAATTTTTATTTTCTATTTTTTTTATAAATTCAACAGATAGTCACACTTATTTTGAAGAATCTTCTCTCTTATTATCTTAAACTTTCTCAATGGTGACAAATAAATATTTAATGATATAGTCATTGAGATTCAAGAATCTAAAGCTTTTGTAATCATTAAAGCACAAACTGTCAACATCACATTTTAAAATACACAAATTAAATATCCTTAAATCAAACTCTAAATTCTCAAGCAGAATTTTTCTTACTTGATCATTTTGTAAATATCATCAATGAGAATATTTTTTCCTCTTTTTCTTTGTATGGTGAAATCAGTTTACCAACATTTAACCTCCTTCCATGTTTCCTCCCCAAACCCAATAGCAAAAATCAAAAACCCAATCTAATCCTTTTGTGACTATATGTAAATTATAAACAGAGGTACATTAGTACATTTTATGGCTGACTGAAAATTATTTCTCTCTGTTTCAAAATCATTTCCATTCTGCACTTTTGAAAATAGACCAATTCTCTGAGATTTTTAATGACATTTTCCAGTACTTTTTATTGAAATTATAACTTAAATTGTTTTGGAATTTTCTTTTTTCTTTCTTTTTACCAAAAACAACCTGTTACAAGTCAAAATATATTTCACAGAAGCAGAAAATTGAAATAATATTGGTACTTTTTATAAAAACTTTTCTTCTCAGTAAAAATGCAATTTTTCAACAAGGTTTTAATGTGAAAAATCTTGACTGACTCTCATAATTATAGTTGGAAAGGCTTTCCATAGCCAACATTAGTATTTAGGACTTCATTTAGTATGATGTAAATAGAATAAAATTCAAACAGATGCAAGCTAAAATACCCTCACAAAATTCCAACAAGCAAAGTGGTAAGCTGATGTCAACCAATGGAGTTAGATGCCTGAATCTGTAGTTTAGGCATTCCTGTGATCCACAAAACTTTCACTCAACTACTGTCTGGCTTCACAAAAGACTAACTTCACTTACTGCATACATTTCTGTTTATTAAAGTTCCCTAGGTACATGTGCATTCTTGTCTCAGGCTTTCAGATAGCTGCCTATCTTCCATGTAAGTCCTAGTGTGATCCTTAACATATGTGAAAATGAGTATTGCTTTGAATATCTCTCTCTTGTTGTCTGTGAGAAACAATCCAGTTCACAAAATAGAGAGAGAGGCAGCAGCCACCATTTTATAGCATAGCTTAGTGGTTAAGGTATTCACTTAGGATGTTGGTGGGGTGACCAGCTGTCCTGATTTTATATGGGCAGTCCTATATTCAGGGTTTTATCTTATATGGGCATCTATTATCTGCAGCCCCTATCCTGATCTTTTTCACTTGCTGACCAGATGTTCCAGTGACTTGCTGTCTGGTCACCCTAGATATAGGAGACCCCAGTTCAACTTTCTCCCTCTTTCTTTTGAGGGGGGATAGAATTTAAATAGGTATTTGCTATCCTTCTGGTGAATGCCCTAACCACTGGACAATGGGATATTCTGATGTCTGACTTTCTTCTTGATGCCATACCAGTTGTATTTATTAATTTAATATGCCTTGGGACAAAAAAAGAGCTAGAAAAACTCCACAGTCCAGTAGATAGGATAATCACTATTGTCCTTTTGTAGATTCAGATCTAAAGAACTTAAACTCATCCCTCTTATATAGATAAAATATAGTTAGGTTATAAATATAAATCATACCGCCAAAATCTTTATTAAACTGATAAAGTTTCTGCAGTGACAAACTCACCCACACAAACTTATAAAAGCAATGGAACCTGCTATGGAAATCTGCTTTAAAAATACCTAACCACCCACATATCACATTAACCACAGTCATTAACGGACAACACATTCTTAAAAAGAACTTCTTTGTTAGAAGTACAGTGAAACACATATTCCCATATTAATCTAACTGACCTTTTAAAGCAAAATCTTAAATCCCAAATCATCCTTGTTAATATTAAAGAAACAGAAACTCTGGTTAATATGAGTTTAAGGCTGGGACAGGACATAGCCTATCCACTCCAAAGTGTAAAAACATGGAAATAAGAAGTTAAGGAGAAAGATGTACTTGTGGATTCCTTACAACCTCATATTGGCTGTGTCTACACTATGGGCTTAGGTTGACTAAAAGCCCTTTAAGTCGATCTAAATTAAGCCCAGTCTATATTTAGAAATTATTGAGTCAACTTAACCAATTGCTTAAGTCAGTTTAATAACTCCTGCCCTGGAAGTCAACTTAAGCATTTAAGTCAACCTGACAGGGCAGGCCACGCCCCCTTCCCTGCCCCCCCCAGTGTGATGGGCTCCCACTAAGGGCCAGATCCAGCTCCTGCCCTCTGACAAGGAGCTGAGCCCTGGGGGAGCTGGCATCACCCCTGGCCGCTCAGGGGGAGCTGGCACCACCCGGCCCCTTGCAGGCGGCCAGGGGCTGGGGGAGCTGGCACCACCCCCAGAACGCTTGGAGATGTCCATGGGCAGAGGGAGCTGGCACCACCCCTGAGCACTTGCAGTTGGCCAGGGGCGCAGGGAGCTGGCATCATTCTTGGCCACTTGCAAGCGGCCAGGGGAGATGCTGGGTCCCCCGCTCCCCTGGCTGAGATGCCAGCTCCCCCAACCCCTGGCTGCTTGCAAGTGGCCAGGGGTGATGCTGGTTCCCCCTGCCCCTGGCTGCCCACCAGCATCCAGGGGCAATGTTGGATCCCTCCACCCCGCCCACTCCCACCCCTGGCTGCTTGCAAGCAGCCAGGGGCGGTGTCCCCAGCTGCTGCCCCCAGCTGCCTACCAGCGGCCAGAGGAAATGTCACCTGCCCCAACCCCTGGTAGGTGGCTCTGCAGGCTGGTCAATTTCACAGAAGAGAAATTGACCAGCTGCAGAGTCCAGCCACTCCAGAGTCTGGTCAATTTCATGACTGTGAAATTGACCAGGCTGCAGAGCCTCCTGCCCTGATAAGTGATGGGGGACAAATTTGGCCCCTGGTCACTTGTCAGGGCTGGCAGGAGCTGGCTTTAAACTCTCACTGCCAGTAAAGAGGGGTGGGAGTCAGGTCATGCTCCTAGCACCTCTTTGCTGGCCCCAGCAGAGAGGGGCGGGCAGAGAGGGGCTGGGAGTGGGACCCAGCTCCCAGCTCCTCCTTAGAGGGTAGGAGCCAGATCAGCCCCCATCCGGATCGACCCTTGGAGCCCATTGGGCTCAGGGTACCTAATCTGGACTAGGGGGTGGGGTAGGAGGGGGGGGTGCCCTGGGTATGTCTTGTCCCTGTCTATATAGACATACCCTGAAGTTGACTTAACAAGGTTGACTTAAAGTTGTCCTTGTTAAGTCAACTTCCAGGGGCACCCGCAGTGTAGACATAGCCATTGTCTAAAATGCTGTCAACATCACTTTCAGCACTCCACAAAGCTTTCATGTTTGTCTCCAATGTATTCCAAAAGGCAATGTGTCTTAATTTCAACAAAAATGCACTCTAATGTAAAACTTTAAAGCTGATCTTATGCTTTTATATTGATTTCTATCAACAGAGTTGCATATCTTTTGAGGGCATGGCTCTTACACAGTCCATGCATTTGGGAAGCTATTCTGTCTTAACACTTAACATCACTGATAAGATTTAGCATCAGTGTCGGAGGTCTAGTCCACAGTGCTATGCTAAGTTGATGGGAGATACACAGTCTAATACAGTAGACTGCGTATCTCCCATCAACTTCCTTGCTCCCCCTTACCATGGCATCTTCGCTCAGTTGCGTTGATGGGAAATATTCTTTCTTTGATGCAATGTTACTCAATTGAGTGGGTCTACACTGGCCACTCAATTGATCCCACTACATCAATCCATGGGGATCAATGCAGAAATTTCAGTCTAGACAGAGCCAGAGACTGGTAGCCTGTGTCTATAAATAACACACAAGCTATCAGTTGATTACACAAGCAAAATGTGCCATAAATTATTTAAATTCACAACATAACTTACAGATGATCATAGTTTGTAGGACAACCTATGTCTTAAATAGGTCTTACTATGTGAATAATATGCAACTATATTGTCATTCTACATATATCAGCAGCAGGGTTTGAAATGCTTGATGTTCAAGGATCTTCAAGATCCTGTATTCATTTAAAAAATAGATTGACTTAAGTATGTCATTCTGGTATCTGAAAAATTCACATCCATTTGTAATGGTTATGCCAAACTAACATCCACTGTAGACGTGTTTCTAGTGAAGCAGCAACTGTATACACATGCAATGCCCATAATATAGACATATGATTAGCTTCTTACTTATAAAGTTATAGTAGTAATTGTAATTCCCTTTCTAGATTAGCCACTGATGGAGAATTCAACTCACGCTTTCCCAGTGTGGTGTACTACTGTTAGCTAGTCAGACTAGAATATCAGGGATAAAAAATCCTGGATTCTACCCCTAGCCCTGGAAAAGGAGTGTGGCTTATTAGTGGTTAGAGACAGAATAACCCCAACTGATTTGTCAGTCTGAAAGACAGTGTGGTACAATGGCTAAAGCCATGTCTGCACAGTGGCATAATTATGCTGCTGCAGCTAGGCTTCTGTAACGTTGTGGTGTAGATACTTTCTATACTGGAAGATCTGTCATTGAGGTAGATGATCCATCCAGAAGTGGCCTTAGGCAATTGGAGGCCTGAGGCAAAGGTCCACTGCGGGGCCCCTTATAAGCCCTGACAACCATCCTCCACAGCCCCAGCTCCACACTGCCAACCCCCTCAATGGTCCCAGATCCCCCCATCTGCAGCCCAAGCTCCTCCCCACTGGCCCCGCCCCGCCCTCTGTGCACCTCCCCCATGTCCTCGGCTCCCCAATGCTGATCCTCAGCCCACCCACTGCAGCCCCCCCCAAGCCATGACACCTCGCTCTCCCCCCATGGCTCTGGCTCCCTTGGGCCAGCCTTCTCTGCCCACCAGAGGCCACCAGACTCCCTTGCGACCTCAGCATCCTGGTTTCCCGCTGCATTCCCAGCTCCCCACTAGAGGCCCCAACCCCCTTCCCCATGGCCCCTTCACCCTGTGGCCAGCTATCTTTATGGCCCCAGCACCCTGCCAAGGGCCCCAAAAATGGCCCTGGTGCCCTGCTATGGGCCCAAATCTGCCCACTGCCAAAGGTGAGGGGCAGGGCAGGAACACAGATCGGGGGCTCTGGGCTGGCTCATCCTGCCCCTGGGGGGCAGAGCAGCCAGCCCACAGGTGGGGTGATATCCCTGCCTCTGGGACAGCATGCTCTGCCCCATGCCCTCCCCCCCCCCCAGCACCAGGGCTCCCTTTGCCCAATTGGCCCAGGGCCTTGCCTCCCCACAAAGCCCCACCCCTGCTGCCAGCCCCCTACCATGTGCTCTGCAGGGTGGGAGGCAGACACTGTTTTGGGGGTAGGCAAAGGGGACCCTTGCTGCTTGGGGGCCCTAGGTGGGCACCTGCTTCACCTACCCCAAAAGCTGCTGGTAAATCCATCTCTCCAAGAGGCAGTAGTGAGGTTGATAGAAGAATTCTTTCGTTGACCTGACTAAGTGGGAGGTTGTGGGTTAGATCATTCTAATTTTGTTGCACAAGATTTGAAATTTTTCACAGCCCTGACTGATGTATTAAAGTAATTTAATTTTTAGATGTATACTGTGCCTCAGGTTGGGGCTTCTCAGAGAGCTCGGTTTTGGCTGCAATCAGCTTGCATAAGTTCTCTGGTAACTTATTTGTGAAATGTGGAGAAGTATCTTTTAGTCAATAATAAATGTAGCAAATTGAAAGAAATTTAAGCAGCACTTTGGTGCAGTAAGGTTTGAAACACTGTGGTCAAATGTGGTGGTGGGAAATGTTTTTCTTATGTGACAGTATTTTTTAAAGCCTTCTCTGGAAGCATTGACAGCATTTGTGCCACGGCAGATTTTATGTCATGTTAAAACTTGGCACAATTGCTTTGGTGCACATATTTTTCATCATGGCTAGAAGTTTTGTAAAATGCTTTTTTTAACCAAACACTACCCATTGTAAAACTAGCATGGTACATGTCAGTCCATGAGGAGGAACTATGTGACCAAACCGCATGTCCCAGACTTTTTAAATATCTTTCAAGATGGGCATACAGAAGAATGAAGCAATCTAATGAGAAAATAATCAAAAAGGGTGCTACTTGAATTATTCTTATTTCTGCATCAATTAATCTTTCATTGAACCATCATACAATTCAAATAGTGCTCAAAGTTCATATTCTATATTTTGACTTTTGTCATGTCAATGATCTCTTTTTTACAAAGTAAAGTTTTTAAGTTCTTGTTAAAACTGAACTATGTAGCACAACTTCAACTTTGTTTCAGTATAAAGGCATTTTTTTTACCTTCCCCTTGCATCCTATACCAAACAGAGCCAACTAGAACTGAGGGTCATGACATTTAGACAGGTCAAAATGTGTAAGATATTGGAGAATCAGGTCCCCGCTTAACAGCGATTTAGACTAACTGAAAAAGCAGTAAGACACCTGAGGTTAAATCATAACTTTTGTCAAAATAAAAAATGCAACAGTGAAGTATGAGTGTTTTTTTTTCTAACACACAATCTAAGTGCTGTATTTGAGTGATAGAAAGTATAACAAAAGGCACGTTGCCAAAGGTGATTATAAATTTTATAAGTGACGGCAGCTTAATGTTGAAATTATCAGTTTGACAACTAACTGGTATTATAAAATCTACAGACATTCAGTCTTGAAAGTTTTGGCTTTAATTTGACTGTGAACGAAACATAATATGAGATTTTAAATATGAACTAAGGTCATCTTAGATGATATTAACTGGCATGAAACCACTCAGATAATGAACTAAGAATTTTCTGAGTAAAGACCCCAGGGACAAGACCATGACAATGATGTGGTTTCTTGGGAGCACCAATATTGAGAGCCTGACATTTAGGTAAATCTTTCTGTTTCTGTGGGATTATGGTGAAAGGCACGTAACCCTTCATCTCTTTTCAAAATAAAATTAAAAAAAAGTGAAAATTTTTATCTTCACCTGGGGCCTCCATTATAGAGAATTGTCTTCATTAAAGAAAGGGAAAATAAACAAACATTTATAATGACATGATGATCTTTTGAATAGTAATGAGAATGTTAAATAAGTCTGTGGTAGCAGTTAATGTATGGTAAGGAAAGAGGAGAATCATTAGTATCAGGAAAAATGCTGGTGTTTCTTTTCTAGCTAATGTGCTTTTTATTTTTTAAAATTTATTGGGCACAGGTTCAGTCAGGGTTCTTGATTTTTCTCCCTTAATTATGACTGTTTGTGGTACATATCTATTAATGTAACTTGTAAAAAAATAAAATAGGAATTCATTATTTAAAAAAAAACAAATCTATGAAAAGTGCAGAACACTCTCTTAGGCTATGTCTACACACTAGAAAGCTAAATTAAGCTGGCTTAAAGTAGACCTAATCAAGCCATCTCAGAGAGTCCACACTCAAAATGCCAGTAGACTGTCCAGGTACATACTGACAGCTGCAAGGTTGTCCTAGGAGAATTGCATTATGGGTAGCTGGTCCACAGTGCACCACAGCAGAAGTGCCCTCTCTCCCAGCCACTCCTTTACGACAGTAAGTAAGTGACCACACCAGCTCCATACTGTTCATGGCAACATGAAGCCCAAGGAGGTCAGGGACCACAATGTACCCCAGCAATGTGCCAGCACAGTACTCCACATCCTCCATGCATTGGTCAGACTCCTCTGGCTCTGGACCAGGTGCCATAGGGCAACTGCCAGTGTGGGGGCAGGCTGCTGCAGGCCAACTCCCTCACCCTCCCTGGCAGTGGTGCAAACAGGGTGCCCTCCATGCACCTGTGCCTCGGGGCATGGTAAACCAACAGTGACTGGTGGGACCAGATCTACTCTCCACCACGCCTGCCACACAGCCAGAGTCCTGGCTTGCTCTGGCTGTCAAGCAGAGTGGACTGGGCTCTATCACACAGTGGGATCAGATCAAATCAAATCAAAGGGCTGGAAGGGACCTCGTGAGGGGCAGGGCAGGCACTTCCTGGTTGCCAGGAAGGTTTCCAGGTAGCCAGGAGGCCAATTAAGTTAACTTAAGCCTAATGCCAAGCTATATTGGCTTAAGTCGACTTAAAAAAGTTAAAAATAAGGTCAACTTAACAAGTGTGAGTTATTAACTTGACTTAAGCAAATGCTTAAGTTGACTTAATTCATTGCAAATGTAGCCCGGGCTTTGTTTAAGTCAAATTAAGGGGCTTTAAGTCAGCTTAAGCCCCTAGTGTAGATACAGTCTTAGATAAAATAGAAAGGTAGTGAAGGCAACAAAATGATAGCTGCTTATCCAGAGAAAGCAGCAAAAATTTCTTCTGCACCTTTTTAGATATGTGGGATTTGGTACCCCTTTTTTTTTGTAAAAGAATGGAGCAATAGATGTGGTTTTTAATATTACTGGACACAACGGCTTACTTACTATTCCTAGTTCCAAAGGGGTAGCCATATAAGTCTAGTTCAGCAAAACAAACTAGGAGTTCAGTGGCCCTTTTAAAGAGTAACAAATTTATTTATTGCATAAACTTTCATAAGGGAAAATCCCACATCATCAGATAGTTGGGGATGTGGAACTTACAGAATGGAACAAAAAAAATGCAGGGGGGTGTGTTACCAACTTTGCCCACCAACTCAGGGTATGCTCATTTATTAGGGTTGCTTTCTCTATGGGGAAGATGGTACTTCTATTAGTGTGCTGCTTGTGTGACTTGTGTTTCTATAGAGGTGCGTCTGAGCGGACCGGGTCTATCAGCACTCTCAGCTGACCCCTTATGTGTCCCTGAACTCAGTAGGCTGGGTCACACAGCACTTCTCTGCTGCTACCCTTATGTGCCCCTGTACCGCACCAAACTAGGCTTGATTATGGATCTTGAGCAGGCTGGGTCACACAGCACTTCTCAGCTGCTACCCTTATATGCCCCTGGACTCAATCAGGCTGGGTCAAAACAGCACTTGTCAGCTGTCACCCTTATATGCCCCTGGAGTCAATCAGGCTACTATCCCTATCAATGAGCAAACCTTACAGGGTTGTGGGCATTACAGGGATCTTTGGCTAGGTAATAGAAGCATTGCTGCAAAGTGATATAAAGAAACCAAGACCACAAAGGAGAGGGAATGATGTCTTAAAAGAGTCTGGAAACTGGCTTAATAACAAAAGTCATTTTATTGCTAGGTATGTAAAACTTGTACTAATAATAATAATAACAAAGGAGAGAAGAATACCCCAAAATACCCAGTTACAGCATTGATAAACATACAAGGAAAGAAGAACACCCAGCTACAATATTACCTAGATTCTACTGTATCAGGCCTAGAGAGAGAGAGAGAGAGTCATAATTAACACAAAGGGAGAGAGGTTGGGGGGGGGGGGAAAGAGAGAGAGAAAGAGAGAGAGGTGGGGGGGGGGTCTCACCACTCTGTGTAGCAGAAAGGTTTCCAGGCTGTGCAGATCAGGGTCAGAGGCTGGATGGAAACAAAGCTCCCACAGCAATCAGCAAGGAAGAAAAGCCAAATCCCAGTGGAAATGATACAGCTTTAGATCCAAGCATCAGGAGTCAGGACTCAATCCAGACTCACACAGGATTCAGAAAGGATGCAATGAGGACTTGCACAGGACACACACTACACTACTGTTCTGTTGGATGTGGGTAAAGGTTTTCTATAAGGACTTGTTTACATGGCCAATACACATTCCTGGCTGGATGTTATGGTTCAGAGAAGCTCACAATACAGTCAGGCAGACTCAGTATTTTGGGTATCAATTATCATGTCTGTGACTAGAATGGTCTGATAATTGCTGAGTTTGTTCGTGCTGGTGTGAGGTCCCCCATCAGGCAACGCTTCTCTGCTTCTTCAATCCCAGAGTTCAGTACGGCTCTTGAGTTCAGTGCAGCTCCTGCTTTGGAGTCTGGTTCTCCATAGTCAATGCAAATGAAGCTCCCTTGTGCTGATGGCTTTTGGATATGGGTAGATTAGGAAAAGGATGTCTCCCATTTCCTACTGTTTTTGGTTTTCAGTTCAAGCAGAGGTTGGGGGATGTGGGGGGGGGGGAGGCACAGGCTAGATACTATGCTCTGATTCCTCAAGAACACAGAGCTAACACGTAACAGGTGGAAGTCATAGAATTGGGTCATACTGTTACAACAAATCAAAGCAGTTATTCAGAGTCAAACAGTGGAGAAAGGTTGAGGGTGGGGAGTAAAGTAAGATTAGTTTTTGTAATGGAGGGAAAAAAATCCCATAATCTGTACTGGGCCCTAAATTGGTGGGGTCACGTGTGCATATGAATTCCAATTCTGCAATTCCTCTTTGAAGTTTTGCTTTGTTATCCATTTGCCTGACTATGACTATTAGCAGATCATTAATGGAGTGATCAGGAAGATTGAAGTCTTCCCTATTGTTTTTTGAATGTTGTTTCTGATATCAGATTTCTGTCCGTTAACTTTTTTGTGCAGAAACTGTTCTGTTTTTCCAATGTATAAGACGGGCTTAAATCACATTGATGGATGAGCAGGTGAATGAGCCTTTGATGGAATAGCGGACTTGTTTAAGTCCTGTGATGGTGTCTTTTGTGCAGATATGTGGGTAAAGTTTGCAACATAGTTTGTTCAAGGCATAGGTGCCTGCTTTAATTGCTCTGTTTTTGGTCTGTAGTTTCTGGTATCTGTTTAAGGTTGTGGGGCTGTCTGTATGTGAGGAGAGGTGTGCTGCCCAAGGCCTCAGACTGTGATGGATTGAATAGGCTGTAGGTCCCTGATGATGTGCTGTAGAAGTTTGACTTGGGAGTTGTAGGTGATGACCAGTGGCATGGTGTTGTTTTTCTTTCTTGGGATTCTCCTGTAATAGGTGACTTCTGGGTATCCATCTGGCTCTGTCAATCTCTTTCCTCACTACTCCAGATGGGTACTATAGTTTAAGAATGCTTGATAGAGATCCTGAATGTGTCTGTCTCTTTCTGAGGGATTGGAACAAATATGGATATGTCTTAGAGCTTGGCTATGGACAATGGATTGAGTGGTGTGTCCTGAGTAGAAGCTGGAGGGATGTAGGTAACTGGACTGGTCTGTATGATTTCAGTGTAGGATGGAGTTTGTGTCCATCACTAACTTGCACTGTAGAGTCCAGAAAGTGGATCTGCTGTAGGGATTGTTCCAGGCTGAAGTACCTGCAGGCCCCACAATATGCCAACATTTTTATGGCTGACTTAGAACAATGCTTCCTCCAGTCTTGTCCTCAGTTACCACTCCTCTACTTACACTACACTGATGACATCTTCATCATCTGAAGCCATGGAAAGTATGCCCTTGAAGATTTCCACAGAGATTTCAACAGTTTCCACTCCAGGATCAACCTTAGTCTGTTTGTATCTAAACAACTGCTTTAATTTGCTATAACAGCCTGACCTGATCCTATTATTTCCACTCTTCCACTTTTTGTTTCTACTATTCCTGGAGGTTGCCATAATTGTGGTTTTCTGCACTAGCACTAGAAAGCAATATTCTCCTATATGTTGAAACTTCAGTAGTAAAAGATTTTTTTTTTCCCTCCAGGAGCTAATAATCAGTACAGTATACTTACCTAAGGAGGAACTCTCTAAGGTACTGAATCTGAAAACACTTCAAATTTATTGCCAAGTAATTTAGCAATCTCCTGGGGGGAACTGAATGATTGCTCACAGTATAATCCTATCTGCTATTGAAAATGTTAACAATACATTTTGTACTTAATTGTGAATTATTACTGTAGATTGCATAATCATCAATAGACTGATAGCTTTACTTTTTGTGATTTAGCTACAGTGAGATTTCCTTCATTACTTCATTTTTCATTTATTTAATAGTTACCTCATTCTAATAAGCATCCCTCAGGCTTGACATAGTATAAAATATGCAATTTACTTTCTGCAGAGCGAGAGAAGAAGTGTTGATCCATTGTTTTAACTACATAATCCAGAATACTGAAGAATTGACAGAAATAACTTATGTCATTGAAGAAATCATAGACTGATTTATGCAGGGTGTTTACATTTCAGTTTTTTGTCACCTGGATAATGAAGAGGAGGTTGTTCAGCTAGCCACTTGAAGATATGCACACCGTGTTATTCACACCATCTTCCCCTCCATTCTAAATTTTACAAAACTCATTAAATATCCTAAACTCAAGATTCTTAGGTTTGAATTCAGGATTAATTTAATCAATTATATTTCAAGCAAAGATAAGGCACAGAGCAAAATGTTAACATTTGAGACAAATAAGGAAAGAAGTGTGACTGGACTATGTTACAATACTATACAAAGCAATATATGTTGCAATATATATATATTAGTGTTTTTATATATGAAGTTGCAAATTCTGGGATACTATGATCCTATAAGTATATCATGCCACTGCTATAGAAATTCACATTGACAATCACAGTATTAGGTCATCATGGTTTGTTTGTGTTTGTATTTATATCTATGTAGTTCTAAAGTTGAAAACAACACACACTAGCAATGTTTAAAGTGAATCTCTGCTACTTTTACACACTATTTTCCACTGGATCAGGTAGGCTTATTTGCATATTTATTAAATATATTTACCCAGGATATCTAGAAGTATGGTGCCACAATGGCAGTCTTTTTCTACAGACAGCCAAGGTCATTATCCTGAAAACTCTGTAAAAAAAAAAAAGTTAATACATATTGAGCACAATTCTAGATACAGTAACAGGAACTGGCAGTGTTTATGAACCTAAGGCTATAAAATGCAAAGAAATGCAATGATTTATCAGATAGCATTAGTATTAACTCAAACTTGGTAAGATTCTGTATGTTGGTCAACTCTAGAAACATAATTTTCTCATAGTTGAATATGAAATTATATATATATATATATATATACACAGATTGGGAGAGAGAGACATAATTGCATCACAATGTGATTTGAGTGTAGATAAATGCTGATATTTTACTGGCAATGATGACTGTGCAGTGATGTGAATTTAATAATCCTTAGAATTATGGAGTGTTCTCCAAACTTGGGAGCAAACTTCCTGAGGTTGAAAGACTGGCATAGTAGTGCAAATCAAATGAAAGAGAGAGAGGAGAGGAGCACTGGCAACTGGAAAAGTACATGACAACAATGTTCCTTTTGACTATAGAAATATTCTCAGTGTTCATTAGAGATTGACACTTCAAATAAATTCCTCAGCTACTGCTGGAATTACATCAGGAATGTTTCAAAAACATATATCTGTCAAGTCACTGAGATTCAGCGAGTGATGCAAGCTCTGGGATTCTTTTATAGGGACCTATGGTCAATGTCCTGATCACTGATCAGCCTAGCAGCTATCAGTTTCATCCAAAAAAAGCAATGGTTCTCATATTAAGCACTGAAATAATTCCTTTTTTATAGGCTGTATTTCATTGCTGCATCTTTCTGCTGAGTTAACTATTTTATACAGACTCTTCCAGTCTCCCAAAGGATATGTACTTCTTCCTAATAGTACAAAAGAAAGTGGGGCTTTTGACAGGTCTGTAAAACTCGTAGTCATAAAGTCAAATCCTATTCTTCCAGATAACACATTCAGAGATTCAGTATACTTGTTGCGAACATCTCTGAATCCTTTCTACTGCCAGACATCTTTATAGAACCAGCAAATAGAAGGAATTCAGATTCCTGATGAGCCAATTCATACTATTTTGATGTTTTCCCTTTATCTTTTAATTAAGAAATAGTCAGAACTTACTGTTTATGTTGCCAATACAGTGTGTCTGATTCCGTTATGACTCATGCTGGCATAGTTCTACTGGCTTCAAATCCTGATAAGTGGCATTACAGTTAGACATGAATTATATCAATGGTTCTCACCCCCTGTGTCGGGACACATTACTGTGTTACCACATAGTGGTAAATGTGTCATGGAGAGCCTGAGAGATTGCTAGATTTGGCCTGGAGGGGTGGGCTGGTGTGTCCTGTAGAGTCATGGTAGGCCAGCCACTCTGTCTCAACCCACAAAAGATTGAGAACCACTGTTCTATATAAAGAGTTATCATATTTTTCTTTTTCAATTCTCCTGCCCCGGTTATGATTACACACTCTGGAACACTGGTTACCGGTATGTTGATTATGAGTGTGTGCCCTGTTGTATAAACCTTTTCAAAACCTTTATTTGCATACCTTATTATAGTGATTTATGTTGTTTATGTTTAAGATGAAAACTTTGTCTTGGGATGGACTGGCCTTCTCACAGGTGGTAATTTCTTGTGGTGCCTCACAAGCTGTATTTTCTGTTCACGCTGTGACAGACTGCTCCCCAGATCTGGTCTGGTGGGCCACTGTGACTCCCTGATTCCCACTCTGATCTTGATTTGCCCCGCTTTGCCAGGTGACTACTCACTTCTTAGTCAGTCCAATCCAGCCTCTCTCATGCAATCGGTCCCAAGCAGTCGGTGTGTGCCCTCTGGCTACTTGAGGCATGATCTCCCAGTGAGCACCCCCTGCCCAAGTTACTTCACTGGGAGCCACTGTCTAGAGAGATTGGGACCCACTCCCAATCACCATACACTCAAGTCCATCCATTTAACAAAGAAATGAATTGTGCCCAGCCTTCTTCACTCACACCCTCTAAGATCACATAGTTTTAGATTAAAAAAAAAAACCACACAACAACAACAACCTGCCAGTTTATTGATCAGATTATAATTCTAAGTGAGAATAAGCCCAATCATGGCAGAATCACAATATAAATGAGTCAGGAGTGACCACAACAAAATAAAAGGCAAAACACACATAATAACCTAGTATCTTTACTTAAACTGACCTCATAGTACAAGTTTATGCTCAGGTAGTTTGACTGTCAGATGTCTGTACAGCCAGTCTTTGTCTGAGGCCAGGCAGGTCCCAGATCGTTCTTGAAGTTGGTTCAAGATGGAGAAGCTCAGGCCGAAAGTCGCAAATACCTCCATGTGTCTCTCTTTGTTTCAAAACTCCTGTGACCCATAGAATCATAGAATCATAGGGTTGGAAGGGACCCCACGAGGTCATCTAGTCCAACCCCCTGCCAAAAAAAGCAGGACCACTCCCATTAGATCATTCCAGTCAGTGTTTTGTCCAGCTGGGACTTGAACACCGCCAGAGATGGAGATTCCACCACCTCCCTAGGCAACTTGTTCCAATGCTTCACCACTCGCCTAGTAAGGAAGTTTTTCCTAATATCCAGCCTGGACCACCCCAGCTGTAACTTGAAACCATTGCTTCTCGTTCTGCCCTCTGTTACTACCGAGAACAGTCGAGCTCCCTCCTCCTTGGAGCAACCCTTCAAATAGTTGAAGGTTGCTATCAAATCCCCCCTCAGTCTTCTCTTCTGCAGGCTAAATAAGCCTAGTTCCTTCAGTCTTTCTTCGTAGGGCTTGTGCTCCAGCCCTTTGATCATTTTGGTTGCCCTCCTCTGGACTCTCTCTAATTTGTCCATGTCCTTTTTGTAGTGGGGAGCCCAAAACTGGACACAGTATTCCAGATGTGGCCTCACTAGTGCAGAATAGAGGGGAATGATCACATCCCTTGATCTGCTGGTAACACTTCTTCTGATGCAGCCCAGTATGCCATTGGCCTTTTTGGCAGCAAGAGCACACTGCTGACTCATATCCAGCTTCCCATCCACCATGACTCCCAGGTCCTTTTCTCCAGTGCTGCTATTTAGCTGATCACTCCCCAGCCTGAAGCAGTACATGGGGTTTTTTCATCCCAAGTGCAGGATTTTACACTTATCCTTGTTGAACCTCATGAGATTCCTCTTGGCCCACTGCTCCAATTTGTCTAGGTCTCCCTGAATCCTGTCCCTGCCCTCTAGGGTGTCTACCGTTCCCCCCAGTTTGGTATCATCTGCAAACTTACTAAGTGTGCAATCTATCCCATCATCCAGATCATTAATGAAAACATTGAACAGAACTGACCCCAGGACCGACCCCTGGGGCACACCACTCGTTACTGCCTGCCAACTTGACATGGAGCCATTGATTCCTACACGCTGAAACCGTTGTTCTAGCCAGTTTTCTATCCACCTTACAGTCCATGCATCTAACCCATACTTCCTTAATTTGCCAATGAGAATGCTGTGGGAAACCGTATCAAAAGCCTTGCTAAAGTCAAGGTATATCACATCAACGGCTCTTCCCGCATCCACAAATCCAGTCATTTTATCATAGAAGGCGATGAGGTTGGTCAGGCATGATTTACCCTTGGTGAATCCGTGCTGACTGTTCCTGATTACTCTATTTTCCTCCAAGTGTTTCAGGATGGATTCTTTGAGAAGCTCCTCCATGATTTTTCCAGGGATTGAGGTGAGGCTGACAGGTCTGTAATTCCCAGGATCATCCTTTTTGCCTTTCTTGAAGATAGGTACTATATTTGCTTTTTTCCAGTCCTCTGGCACCTCCCCTGTTCGCCATGAGTTTTCAAAGATAATGGCAAATGGTACTGCTATCTCATCAGCCAGCTCCCTCAGCACCCTCGGATGCTTTCTGGGCAGAGGTGATCTCTTTGTCTGGTCTGAGCCAGGGAACTCAATGAGTATCTTTGTTACCTGCTTGCTTGTTTTGGTTACATGCTGTTGGGAGAGGGTTCTGTCTCCCACCCCCTTGATTTGGCATCAACTCATACAATCACAGTACATAACTGAACAGAAAAACTATATAAATCATTACCCAGGGCACACACATATGCATTCTGTGACACACATGCATTTTTCCTAACAAACAAAAGCATTCTGGAGAGAGTTTGCCTGCGGCAGGAAGTGTTGCAGACATCCTTCAGCAGTACTCCTCAAATGACACATAACAATTGTTACAGATAGTTGCACTGATGGACATTTCAATAGCTGAGCCATAGTGATGACATGTATTCACCCACTCTCTTTCCTGGAGTCCTTTAAGAGGAGAATTTTTAGGATAGACCTAAGAGATGGGTCCTGGTTTTCTTGCAACTTTCAATGTTTAATCACTGGCAGGCAATAACCAGCATTTATAAGCGTTCACATAGTTGTTCCAAGTTCACTTAAGTATATCAGTAAGCTAGAACTGGCCATTCACTGCTGGTATTCTATAGTTACCACTAAACTGCAAAAATGTAGTTTTAATGGCTTATTTTTTTTAAATGTATCTGAGACCCTGTCCTCATCTGTCCAAAGTTGGTGGGAGTCTAGCCATTGAATTCAGTGGGAAAGAGGTTGAACTCTCAAAAGATTTAGCAATGATTAAAGTAAGATTATTTTTAAATAAAATTGAAGGGAGGGAAAATATCTATAATGGAATAAATTGGTTAAAAATGGCATCTGCACTGAAGTATTTAAATTTGAGTTGAAAAAAATATTTCCTAATGTGTGAAGATGAGAAATACACAATAGTTCACAGGGCATCTAAAAGGTCTCCTAACTGTCAAAGCCATGAATTGGCTCTCTAGATTGAAATAGAGAGCCTGATAAATTTTTCTGTTCCATAAATGGAACTTCTAGCATACTGAATAAATAGAAAGTTTAACATTTGAAGACTTCTACAAAATTATTTCTGGGGATTACTACCAGAGAGAAAATCTGAACAGTTCACCTCTTCCATTAAATGTATGATGACATATTTAATTAGCTTACACAGGCAGTGAGCTCTGAAAACATAGATTAGACCATAAAAAAATCTATATTAACATCATGCTTGCAAAGCTGACAATATTTTGTTCATTCACAACTTTTAAAAAATGAAAACTTTCTCTTTTCCTGAATACCCCCAAAGCATTAATTTGCTGATTTGACTGACTTTCTAATGGTTATAATTGGGCCATCAACAGGAGCTAATCAGTTATCATGAAAATCTATGCTGATGAAGATCAGCAAGGCAAGTTCATGGCTCAAAAGCATACATTTAAGAAATCCAATCTCTCTCTCTCTCTCTCTCTCTCTCTCTCTCTCTCTCTCTCTCTCGTTAATAAAAAACCTGGCAATCAAAATTATCATAGCAGTTTAACTTGATCCCTTTCAAACAGCATTAGATTCTTTGCTTGCAAAACATCTTTATGTCAGAGAAGCTCTTTAGGAGGCGCTGTAGCACTGCAAATATGTGAATTTGTCAGCAAATTGCAGTTCCTCATCTGCATTGCTTCAGCTTGAGAAGTAACTGTTCCTGTTACACATAATGCAGCGTATCTATCAGTGGCTGCTGGCTTTCTGTTTGTTATAACACAGGGGCCAAAGCCATTCTGATCATATATTATGATGCCAGCAGCTTGGAAAAATTGCACTTCCAAATCTTTATTTCTTTATGAATTAGGTTTCCAACCTGTTTACCTCTGCCTCACTTCTTGCTCCATTATGCCCACTTCAGTTTGTACAATGGCTGCTGATTATGCAGTGCTTTATTGAAGCTAACTAACTTCAGGTTACTGGCATTGAAATGTGACAGCCTTTCTGGAACTATAGGAGATGGGCAAAAATACCCCTGTTTGTTTGTTTGTTTGTTTGTTTGTTTGTTTGTTTGTTTGTTTGT
>ML681996.1:16744726-16773472 GCA_007922195.1 Podocnemis expansa
TGTTTGTTTGTTTGTTTGTTTGTTTGTTTGTTTGTTTGTTTGTTTGTTTGTAATAAATAAATAAAATACAGAACAGAAACTGTGGACCTTTCATGTATTTCCCTGAAGCAATGATGTTAGACTTCTTTGGAAGTGTGACAGCAGCAGTTTCCCAACCTTTTCCTTTATGGGGACAAATACATTGTCATGAAAAGCTTTTGTGAACCATCAGGTGAACAAGCTGTTTTAGACATTTTTCATGTAACTTCTGGCTGACAGGAGTCAAATTTATCAAGGGGTATTAAAATTGCAACTATTACACAGGATGTTTGTAAAGCAAATTATATTGCAAATAATAATGCAACATTGACCATGATACATAATAGGTACATGGGATTATATAATCCCCCCACACACACACACACAGACCACCAACAGTACCCTCATGGACCACCAATGGTCCACAAACCATATGTTGGGAACCATTGGTGTACAGAAAGACCAGCATGTATTTCATGTAATTTGACTGGTATTAACACAGAGGGATTCCTTCTGTTGTAGGATATAGGGCACATCTATACAAACAAAATCACTATCTCCCCAAAGCAGAGCCACTGAGGAGGTCATACAGGTTAAGGCCACATATGGGATCAGTTTGAATCTTAGGACGTGAGTGAGAACCTTCCATCCACACACCTGAGACAGAGACTGCTTAGTGTAATCTTGGAGTTCTGGCCCACCACTCAGGCCAACATCCAATCTTCTGCCATAGGCATCCCTGATATTTCAGATGAAGGAGATGGTTTTTTTTAATAAAACAATTCCCAAAATACTTTGAAAGGGGATATTTCCTTCCTGACCCCCTCCTCCCTCCAGTGTCTGGCTAAAACCCTAAAGCCAGTGGCATCGCTGGGGGGAGATCAGGGAACCTCAGCCCCCCTGAAACTCAGTGGCAGCCCCCTGAGTAGCCTGCCACTCAACTGCGCAGGGGTGCACCATCATGCCCTCGCACAGGGAATGCTGCCGGGCCGCAGCCAGGAGGGAGCTGCTGCAGGCTGGGCTGGGAGTTTTTAAAACTCCTGCCCTGGCCTGACCCTGCTCTGAGCATGGTCAGAGCAGGTTCATGTTGGAGGTTGCAGCCTGTGCCATGGCCCCGCTCTCCTCTGGCACCAGGTAAGGAAGCCGGGGGAGGGGGGAAGGGAATGGATCAGGATGCTGGTGGCTGATGGGGGCCAGGGCCCCCTCTAATATTTAGGTGTAGTGTTGCCCCTGCCCGAAGCATGAGCTTTGTGAGTATAAAGCATTATATCAGAAGTGATTCCCAGGTCTATGTGTCGTAAGCGTTTTGTAAATCATCATGCCGAATTAGTGACTCCATAAACTAGTCGTGTTCTTGCCAATTGTATGTATCCTTTCAACTAATATTCTTGGCTATGTCTACATATTCCATTTTAGTTCAGACTTGGTAGTCTAAACTAAAGAAGTCTGAGATTAGTCTGAACTAACCTCAAGCTAGTTCAAACTAACTGTGGGTTTTAGTTCGAACTAACCACGTGTTCTAGTTCGAACAAACGTTTTAGTTTGAACTAGAATGTGTGGCTAGTTTGAACTAATGACTTAGTTTGAACTTTTTACATTTCAATTAAGTCTTAGTTCAGGTCCTGCCTATGCTTAGTTTGAACTAAGCATGGAAGTCCCAACTAACCACCGGGTCTTACTAGTTCAGACTAAGCTTTGCCTAGTCAAACTAAGAAATTTCTTAGTTTGGACTAGGCAAAGCCTAGTGTGGCTAAGGGCTAAATTACTCTGGACTAAGCTTGCTTATTCCGGACTAATTTGGCAGTGTAGACATAGACCTTGTGTATTTAAACCTATCTCACAGGTAATATTATATGCATGCCAGTGTCTGTAAAATTCAGTATTTGGTGAAAGCATGCTGAAGATGACATATCTTTCTTTTTTCCCTCCTAATCCCAATAGTTTTTGTTTTCTTCTCAGCCTTGTAGAGGGTACAGCATATGCAGTAGATATTAATTATAGTGTGTTTATTTCTGTGTTTTGATTTTTTTTATCATTTGACAGAATGGAGACTTCAGTAAGAAATGTACTTAAAATATCTAAGATTAGCAAATAGCTCTTTAAAAGAATGGTGGGTTTCTCATTCACAGCAATGGAAGGAAGTAAAAATGGGTTTGAAGTGTAAAACTAGGTACTCATTTGCTGCAGGGAAGTTTCCTTCCAGATTGAGATTAAGATCCAAACTTCACAGGGTGTGTGTGGTTGTGTGGGTGTGTGTGTGTGTATAAATAAAAGTGACTTAAACCAGGACCCTCTTCCTCTGAAATTTTTACTGTTATGCACACACCTACTGTCTATATGCCAGTTAGTTTTAGTTGTCAGGCTGTTTTTTACATGGCAGCATATAACCAAGACAAGATTGGGTTTATCTGAGAGTCTTCCCAATACAACAAATAGTAAGTATACATAATGTATAACCCAAGTTCAATAGTCAAAGTACACAAATCAGACAGGCCATATATTTTGGAAAGTCTGTTATCCCCTTACATGAGCAGAGAAGGATACTGACTGCTTGGTGCTATACAGATGGAGATAGCATGGCTCCTGACCACAAAATCCTTGTTGTCTAGTGACTAAATGGCCTGCAATAAAATTACAAAAATATAACAAAATCAAATTTCTAACAGCTTGATGTCTGTTCTACCTTACCACTTAAATACATCTATATTTTATATCTGTTTCTAACAGGCCAAACATCAAGTGCATCTATTCAGATACGGATATATTACTGGTCATACTGTTTCATCTTCCCCAGATTTTAATTGCAATGTTTGGTTTATGATAGAGTAGAAATTCTGAACAGGTGACTGAGTCTCATCAGATCTTGGAAAAGCTGTCCTGGTTAAAATTTGTTGCCTTTAGGGACGTGGTTATCTTGCATATTGCAAGGTGGAAGCAGTTCCACGCATGTGCAGTGCTAGCATTTGGTGGTTTTTTTTTTCTTTTTGAACAAATAAAGTTTAGTCACTTGCTTTGTCAAGTGCTCAAACTAGCTTCTCTGGATGAAACTGTGAATAAATGAAGGACTCTTCAACAGGTCCTTGCTCAAACACAGCCTTTTGTTTTGCAGACTATCAACATTATAAAATTATGAATCTCTCTTGGTGTGAGACAGAAGTTGGTGGTGTGAGTAGGCAGGAAGTAAGTAGGTCTAAAAGGCTATCTCCATTTGCTGCAGGATGTATATATCAGGATAGGTGGAGCTGACGGAGGATGTCAATGTATCTGTTGCCCTAGAATAAAATGAAAAACGTTATAGGGAGTGACCACTATACTAGAACTGACCATTGTAATGGCATGACTCCTTCAAGCATGTGAAGTACTCTTCATGATACTAGTGCTCGTACCACTGTTTTCTTCAGCCTCCTCAGATGAGCTCTGGTGGAGGAAGCAAGTTAGTAGCACCATCATTGTGCAAAACTAGTTATTCAGCAATGCTTTAAATAGGAAGACAATTGAATCCTCATTTAAACTGGTTTTCTTTTTAAGTGATATTTTTATTGTGGTTCAACATTTGGAAAAAATAATATTTGCTTTATTTTGTTTTCCCCACGATGCTTTAAAAAATAGTCTGAAGTGTGAATAGAGTCCTTCACTTCAGTTTATTTTACAGTAGAACCTGAGAGTTACAAACTAACTGGTCAACCAAACACCTTATTTGGAACTGAAAGTATGCAACCAGGCAGCAGCAAAGACGGGGAGGAAAGATAAAATACAGTACTGTGTTAAATGTAAACTACTAAAAAAGGAAAGGTTTTTTTTCCCCAAAAGACCAATTTGATAAGGAGATTTTCTGTGCTTGTTTCATTTAAATTAAGATGGTTAAAAGCAGCATTTTTCTTCTGCACAGTAAAGTTTTAAAGCTGTATTAAGTTAGTGTTCAGTTGTAAACTTTTTAGAGAACAGTCATAACATTTTGTTCAGTCTCCATTCTCCAGGTGTTCAGAACTCTGAGGTTACACTGCATTTCACCTTTCCTCTCATTTGCTACTTTCCTTGACATCACTATTTCCTGCTGCTGCTGACCAGTCACCCACCCCTCTCATATGCTGTTGGCTTTCTGTTGCTGACAGGGTTTCCCTGTTGCCTCTTCACCTGTTCAGCTTCCTAGCTTCTGTTTCACCTCCTGCTGCTGTCTGTGAGTATGATAGTGCTGTCAGTACACAATAATTTCCGTAATTCCATCAGGACAACTGCTTTCCTCTCTCTCTGATGGTAGATGGCAGCCAGTACTGTGATCCCGTTTCTAAATATACACAACTACTTCAGCTGTACATTAGTCAAGCAACTACTTCTGACACAGTCCATGTCTATTCTTGACCCCAGCCTATACCTGAACATCAGTGCTATATATGGAAAACTTGTTTTGAACATAATTTAAGATTTTGAGACCTTCATCCATAATGATATGTTTAATCCTAAAGTAGAGAAAAAGCTTGGGGCCAAGTTGTCAACTGGTGTAAATTGACTTCAGAGAAGTTCTACTGATTTGCACAAGCTGCAAATGGATACTTTAGGGTTTTTTTAATCCCCCACCTCCCCACCAACATTCATAAATAGCTGCTAAGAGACAAACTTAAAGCATCCTGTGCTGTGTAGGATCAAACTTGCCGCTTCTATTACAGCAAGAGATATATATCAAATCCACCAGTGAGCCAAAGTTGCTCTAAAATGCTCCTTAAACTCTTAAAGTCATAAAACCTTTTTATGTACCCAAAAGTTATTTCCATTTGAAACCACTAATGGAACCAAAGACAAATGCAAGGAAATATTGTCTTTATTCTACTCTACTTACATCAGTATACATCAGGAGTAACTTTTTTGAAGCAATGGAATTACCCTGATGTAAAACTGGTATGAGAGCAGAGCTGTAATTTATAATTCCATTAGATTATCAATATAATAATGACCCACACTTCGCAGCTTACAGTCAGTGCCACACAATTTGTTTACAATGGTTTGTTTTTACTTTCTAAGTCCCTATTGGTGGTTGTCTTTCTCTTTTGATGTTCCCTTCTATTTCCATAGTCTTTCTCCCTTCTTCCTCCCTACCTCCATAATATTTTAATTGGAAACAAAACTACTATAAAAGATACAAAGCTGGCTATATCTTCATTAATACCAGAAAAGCCAAATTAATGATAGAGTAATATGGAGATTTAAATAAGAACAAAGATAAAAATATATCAAATATGCATTTTCCAGGGAGGGGACTTGTACACAGAAAAGGGAAAACAGTCATTTTTGTTTTGCATACTGTTTCTAAAAAAAAAAACAACATAAAATTGGTGTGTAGGTCTTAACCTGCTTAAATTAAGAAGAAAGGTCCATACGCTTATCTGATGTAAATTAATGTAGATCCATTGACTTCACTGGAGCTATGCTAATTTTCTCTAGTGAAGAATTTGCCCAAAAATGATTTGACAACGGTTATACAAACTATTGTATGGTCACAGTGATCCATAGCAAATTTTGCATTGACTTACTTAAATGTAATTTTATAGAGATTTATAGATTTTTGTGGTCAGAAGGGACCGTTGTGATCATCTAGTTTGATCTTCAGTATAATACAGGCCGTAAAATTTCCCCAAGTGATTTATGCCAGCATCAAAACTAGAACTTCTGGCTAAGCTGCAGCAAGCCTTTTAAACAGAAATCCAATCTTTATTAAAAGACTTCAAGTGATGGAGAATCCACCGCATCCCTAGGTTAGTTATGCCAGTAGTTAACTACCTTCACATGTAAAGTAAGGCACAGAAGATTATGTACACAGTCCATTACAGTGCTATATCTCAGAGTGACAGTTACTAATTCCTGAGCCCTTCAGATGTAATAAGGCTTTCAAGAAACAGAACCATGAGACTGAATCACTTATTACACAAGTTTGTTTTCTGTAGATATTAGCTTTTTTTAGTCATTGTTGAGTCATAGAAATAGGCTTGCTTTTCTCTTGTTACACTAGTCAGTACGTGCTTGTTGAATAAGAGCTTTCTTTAGGTTGTTCTGAATAGATTGTCCCCAGTTTAAATGATTATCTTATTCGTCTCCTATTTATTGAGCTATACTAACTTTGAAAGACAAAGCAAAATTATTTCTGCATGTTGGAAACACCAGTGCACTCACTGGAAAAAGAAACCATTGACTTTTGCAACAGTGATGGCATTGGCTTGGTGAGAAGAAGGATTTTTCTAATTCCTATTTTCTGAACATTGTAGGAGAACATCTCTTTTCTCTACACAGATGATATACTCAGTGGAGGAAAGAATACCATTTCATCCTTTGCTTTCAGGCCTTATCCTCCTCCCATTGAAATCAATAAGATTTTGCTATTTATTTCTAAGAAAATAAAATGGACCCCATAGTTGTGTTTAGTGCTTCTCAGCTGAAAATGGCAAAGAATTTTTATTGATTATGGTAATTCGTAACAGTTTCCACACAACATTCCATAAAGTATCTATTTAGTTTTGATTAAATGATTTTAAAAGCTTACAAATAATGTGTGTTATTTTCCAACCCATAAGAGCTCTCTACTCTTGACTTTTGAATTCATTTTGCATGTATCTGTTACATATACCTCTACAGAGCTCTTCATACAGTCATACCTACTTTTAGAGATGGATCTTCTTATTTGATTAAATGTAAATGAACAGAGTTCTGAACGGCACCTTTTGGAAGAGTGCAAATTTCATGATAGTTAGGATACCTTGTCCTATAAAGAGCTGGTGAGCAAAGGAATAATATCTGAGAGGATATTGTGTCTCAAGGCATGAGAGAATGATTAAAAATACTACACCTTAGTTCTCTTGGGAATTTACTACTTTTTATGTTAGTTGCTATCTGGAAACAGCCATCAATTGCCCTAGAAAGAGAATGTTGTATTTTTCAATGGTGTTGAAACTAGCTAATGGACAGTAACTCTTCAGGTGTATGTATTTTTTTTAACCTTTTATTTGCAATGGTTGCATTTATACTACTACCCAGTGTAAGAAACCCTCCTGCATTAGCACTTAACAAGTGCAGTTTCACCCATATTAACTGAACAAATTTACTTCTCACTGAAGGCCCTGACTCTTATTTGCCCTAAAGAGTAAAACTTTCAAAAGACTTTGTATCTTGATATTCAGTGGGATTTGGGCTTTACTTTTGGAAGACTCATAAATCACTTATGTGGTTTTGAATTTGACCTGAGTACCTCTTACAATTCTCTGGCAGTGTAAAAGGCCTTCAAGGGACGTAGGTTACATTTAAACCCACTTTAAACCATCTGCACACTGACATAGGGTGTTCAAAGTGTGTATAAATAAATTAGACCCTCATTCTTTGAATGGTTAGAAGTAAATCAAATATGGAAGATCGAGGCTCTTAGCTGTATGTGGAATGCTAGTAGTATAAGTTTTGTATTAAATTTCTGTAAATCCCTCCAGAAATGTTTATGTATGAGTAGTTGGATGGTTTTCATTAATTACATTTTTTGACTCATTGGTTCATACTGGAGTACAATCTGGAAGAATATTGAAATTGCTTCTGCTTTCATGTTGTTGGGCTAAATTCATCCTTGACATGTCTTCATTGGCTTTGCTAAAGTTACATCTAGAATGAATCTGGACCAGCATGTTTTACACACATGAAAATAGTCAATAGATATTTCACTGCAGGATGATGAGGTGACTGGCAAGGAAAATGTTGACAATACAATCATCAGCCTGTAAATTTGAGCCATTTTTTTTGTTTTGTTTTGTTTTGGGTTTTTTTAAGTAAATTGAAGCTGCCCTGGAAAGGTAGTCTGTAATATTTGCTTTTACTTTTATATTTGGTGCTATCAACTGGTCTGAATTAAGCTTGGATAATGAACAGTGATGATGTAATATTAAAATTAATATTACAAGTCAATAAAAATATATTGTCATTGCTGCCTCTAATTTCAAGGACAAAACATAACAAAGGAAATTAACAGTGAAACAGAAAGCTGCCATTCTCATGATTGTGGATGAGATGATCTGTAACACAGCTCAGCACATGAATGCAAAACAAAAGCAGGGGAATTGCTAAGTTGCTGTGAGGTATATTCTGTTTTTTAATGTATTTGATTATCTGTGGAGTTCTAATGGGCATGTGCCAGAAAAAGTAATGGCAGCTGGTTGTCATGGTAACCCACACAAATTGTTGTCCTGAGGGACAAAAAGATGATGAAGACTGTTTGTTTGTTTGTTTATACTTTCATTATTATCATTATTTATTAAACACCCAAAAGAGTCCTTGGTGTCCCTGCCAAAGGCTTCTGTGACAAAAATAGGTGTGTTTCCACATAAAGATAACTAACCTGAGTTAACTCTCTCAATGCAAAATTCCACTAGAGACAAGTCATAGAGGGTGTGTGTTTGTGTGATTCTTTGTTTGATCTTCTTCTAGCTGATTGACATCAACCATATATCCCCCAGCTGTAGTTTACCTGAGATAAAAACTATGTATGCCTTAGCTCTGCTAGGTTTTTACACTGAGATAGTTAACTGAAGTCAGTTACCCAATGTAAAAACACACCTGCAGTGAAGATACAGCCTCACAATCCTAGACTAAAGCAGACAGAACATTGTTACACAAAGCTTAAATGCTGATCTCCATTCTTACCTCCATTTGTCAAAAATCCCCAATCATTTTGGTTTTGGTTTGAATGGTACTATATTTATATTCAGTTTTTCACAACTGCCAGGGTACTGAAAAATCCAGTTATTCTCATGGCTTAATAGTGAGAATTTCACTGTGGGTGCTTGTACATCAGCAACTCATACCATGCATGGTATTAGTTGTCTTTTACCAAATCAGGAGGTTGGGACTATGCAAAGAAGATGATATACAGTATGGTCCAAGAAAAGGATTCTGCTGTTTGGGTAAAGATTTTTCAGACATGTTCCAGTCTCTTTCAGTTACAAAATAGCCATAATATCGAGGCTAAACACAGCAAAATGCAAAATGTCATATAATGTGAATATATATTCACAAATAATATATATATATATATATTCACAAATAATGTTCTAGTTAACTCTGATGTTAGTTTTGATCACTACAGTTGACATCTAACATTAATTTCAGCCTAATATTTTCCACAGCATTTTTTGTTCAATCTGTTTCTCAATCTGTATACTCTCTGGTGATACAATAATTGTTCTAAAAAATGACCAGGCTAAGCTTCAAATGCTGAAAGTGTGTCTACAGAGCTTTACCGATGGCCATTGACCACTGGTTCACATCTCCTTCAGTGATAAAAACATGGACCTGCATAATATTAATTAGATCACACATTTTTATTCTCCAGACAGTGTCAGAACTGTGCTGCAGCCATTTTGGAGAAGCACAAAAGTATTATGGGTTAACAGCTGCTACAGATAAAAGGAGAGATTTTTTGAATCAAGAGCAAAGGGTACCAATCTGAATGTTCCTGCTCCAAGCTTCTGCAGCTGAATGACTTTGAAGCTATTTGATATTCATAGCCACTATTTCATAAAGTCTGATTCAATGCAGATGATGCACTATCACTGCTACAGAAAGACTGCTCATGGTTTTGTTTGTTTAGCCCTTTTTTTTTTTTAATTACATCACTTCTGTTCTAAAGAGAAGCTTGGAGTGCAAGGAGAGGAGTGCTGGGAAGACATTTTCCAGGAATAAGAAACAAACCTGCCTGTTTCACTGAGGGGTGAAATAATAATTTAACTCAGTGTCCTGTCACAATTCTCACTCCATGCAAAAAAGCTGGTTCTGTAATTGAGGAAATTCAGTTATGATGATCACACAAATCTCCATATTTTGTCTGTACTAGATTGCAACTGCTTATGCCTCCAGGGAAGGAATTCTGTGTAGCTCGTAATGTGCTGTACCATAATGACCTAGTTCTGGAGGATGGACTTTCTACTTCCTGAAAATATATGTAATATGCAGATACACACTGAGCGTGTTATATATCCACATACATATATAAATATGCATACTTTATACTGACATAACTCAAGTTTAAATCAATCCTGTTAGTATTTATTTGCATTCTTCAGCTCAATTGATGAAACCATTTTTGATACAATGTTATGTGGCAAATTCTAATAGTTACACAAAGTTTCAATTCAGAGTAAATCCATTGAAGTTTAAAATCAGAAATATTATTGATCTAATTAGGAGCAGACGGTTGTCCTAAATTCAGCATAATGAAATTTGATATTCTAAAACAGGAGTTATGATATTCTGATGTGTCAGGGGAAGAAAGATTGAAATTATGACAGCACTTGTTCTTTCTGAGATACGGGACAGGGAGATAACATACACGTATGGATGCATTTTAACGTATAGATATACTAAAAGCTAGAAAGGACAGGAAAAATCTAAGGATAGAAGGAAAGATTTTATAACAAAATTGGGGCTGCAGAGGCAGACTGAGGAGCCTCGGGGCCCCTGCTGCTATTGGTCTACCCCTGGGCTCAGTGGGGCTGACTTGTGTGCAGTATGGCTTCTGGTGTGGCCCCTCAGGGTCATGGGCCCTGGAAGGCTGCAGAGGAGTTCATACAGCACACCAGATAGCTTCAGCCCCAAGTGGCTGCCCTGCCCCTGGGGGCAGGCCGGAAGTGCAGACCTCCTCTGGACCTTAATGGCCCCAGCACCAGCAGGGCAGAGGACTCTTACAATATGGGGGCCCTTGGGCACAGGCCCCATAGACTCATGCAGTAGTCCACCCCTGGTGAAAGGATGCTTTTATGGTTAAACCACTGTGTGACACGGAGAGTAGCAGCATTCATTTCTCTGCTGTGCTACAAACTTCCTGAGTATCAGCCATCAAAAAGTTACATAACCCCCATATTTCTGTTCCTGTTAAATGTGGATAATAATTTTCCCTTTCTTCACTGCATCTTGGCCTTGTTTATTTTGACTATAAGCTTTTTGAGGAAACATATGTCTCTTTCTGTGTGTCTTTAAAAGCCCTAGTACAATAGACCAGTGGTTCCCAACCTAGTTTCTGCCATGGTACATCTTGATACTGCTAGTTATTTTGAGGCACGCCACCATATAGTCTCTGAATGAACTCATGAATATTCATGAGCCAATCCAGAACTCTGAGTAGGTTTTCAAAAAATTCCATGGCACACCTGCTCAGGCTGGAGGGCAAACCTGTGTGTTACAGCACACTGGTTGGGAAACACTGCAATAGAGCTCCAAATTCAGTTAGGGCCTTTAAAAATTGTGAAATACCAAAAAAATAAAAATATACCCCCTTCAGGCTTGTTGACTACCATGAGAAAGGAAGTTAGTGTAATTTGTTTTAATTAATTTTACCTCTACGTCTATTATATCTATATCCATTAATTTTAGCTCTGGGTTAAACCATGAAGCATTTTAAGGATTTTGAAGAATTTATAATATTTATTTTTAAATATCTCATATTCAGGGGGCAGGATGGCTTTGAAATAGATAAATGAATAGTAATTGATTTTGAAGATGGGGAAAGGTAGTAGTATTTTGGTCTGCTGTGTGCCAAGAGAGCACAGTCTAAACAATACTGAAGAGAAAAAATAGCTTCTGGGTAAAGGGCCCTGTTCTGAGAGTTGTTAAGCACCTGCCATTCTCACTGAAGAATATAATGGAAACTGCAGGTCCTCAGCACCAGGAATTGGGTGCTAGGATTAGTTAGAATGTACATACCAAGGGATTGGGATTAGTCAGAATGTACACACCAAACTTTAGTTCAAGGTGAAATGACCAAATTAAAATCCTCTTTAAAAGAAGTTTTATAATGGAAATATTGACAGAAGCTGTGGTATGAATTATATGCCTATAATAAAAACCTTAAGGTTTGTTCATGTTTTTGTGTATCTACTTAACACAAAAAGAGTTCTTTAAATTGCTAAAATCTATAATCATTTGTGATGCAGATGGATGTGTAGCACATAAATTCATCTCTTTCAATAGACATTGGCTATATTCAGAGGTGGATGATCAATGTATTACTCCTGTGTACCACTGACTTCTTAAATAGTTTCCCTTTCATTTTATTAACTGCCTCCAACATTAACACTGATGCATTCTCTGTGAAGACATGCAATGATATTCTTACTTGTCCTGTGAATTAGTCTAACTAGCCCATTATGTTAATACAAGACTTATTAAGTCACTCATTAATTCTATCGGAAAGTATGACACCCAAGGAAGCAATTTGTGTTTGGCATAATTGCCACCATTTGAAAAGTAATTTTTGTGAAAGAGGATTTTTCTTTTTTGCTCATGAATTTCCTTATTACCAGAACATCAAAAGTGATACAGTTTTTCTAGCCAGTCTAAATAACTTTTCCCAGTAAATCCACTGAACTGTACATTATCCATTCTATAGGTTGCATTATGATGATAGGCAGGGGCAGTCTTAGTGAACGCGCAGCCCTGGGCAAAAGTAAGAATGGGACCCCATAATGGTGACATTATGTATCTTGACATTTTTCCCCTGGCTACCCCCAGCAGCCACACCACCTCTACTCCCCAACCCTGACTAGCTCCCCTTCAAGTCACACCACTGCCCACCCCCACTGCTGGCCCTGCCACTGGCCCCACCACCATCCCTGTTGAACCGGGCCCCACCACACTGCCCTTGTGGGAGGGGTCTCCTCCTACCGTGGGGCCCTGGGAAAATGCTCAGGCTGTCTCATAGCTGAGACTGCTATGATGCCAGATACACATGTGACATCAGAATATATATGTTCCTATAGGTTTTTGCAACATTGCATCAACCCCACATATTGATGAATGTTGTAAAAACATGTGAGTGCACACAATCCCAACTCAGGCAATTCAAAGGGGTACATTAACAGCTGTAACTGAAGGACAGAAAATTCTCCATCCAGGAGCTCCTTATGGTACAGATGTTTCAGCTTTGGGCCCTGCTGTTTACCCATCACCTGTGCAGAGGAGGGATCATGTCAAGAATAGGAAGGGGACACCAAGTGGGTATGGCTACACTGTATTATACTGTGCTTATGTTCAACTGGCATCGAATCCTGCCTCAGAAGTATAAAATAGACCTTCATGGATTCTAACATATGCTGGGATATCTGGCAATGAAATGGTGGATAAGGAAGTGAAAAACTCTTAAAAATGGAGAAATTTATATAAAAAGTTTCCTTTGAATAAGTGAGGATTTAGAAGTTTAGGTATAAAGGATTTTTAAAAGGGATAGCAAGAATTGTGGACCAAAGAGAAAAGAGGAAGAAGATTCTATGAAGTGAGCCCCGAAATAGAGGATAATGGGCTACTCCAAAGTTCTGAAAAGCTCAGTGAAGTGCCTATATTTAGACTATAACTGGACACTGTGATCAAATAATGATTTAAATTTATCTGAAAACTATAACGGTAAGTTGTGTAACACAAGTAAGGTTAATGAAAAACATTGATCACCTAATGTGGGAATGCAGGGAGTGTTCCCAGGAAAGAAAAGCTCTTTAGAAAGAATTTAGACTCTTTAGATTGACAGAACATACTATAAGTTTAATGAGAATATTAAGAAAATGGGATAACATTAAGAAAACTTTTTATGCCTTTTTAAGGATATAGAGCAGGGTGTAAGAATGCAGTGGCCTGGGGGTAGCTAAATGGGGATTTTATGTCAACCACAAACTGTCATGAAGTGGAGCAAAGACCTGGAACCCTGTGGTAGAAAGCACTAGAATGAGGCTTTGAACGTGGTCCAGAGGTAGCTGAAGTGGTCCCCGGAAGCAGTGGTGAGGCAGAAGAAGCAGTCCGTAGCTGTTTCATCTAGAATCTCCACATTGACACCCAGAGGCAAGCCCCTACTGATACAAGGAACAAGGACTGTTGAGCCCAGGGTAGGACTGAGTACCTGGCATATCATGCTGTTTATTTTTTTTAACTCTTACTCCCCTGGAAGCAGTAGGGACTACAAGCAACTTGGTTAGAGGGCTGCACTGTGAGAAAGGACAAATGATGACAGACTTGCAAGGGCTATTGACAGAGGTGCTGGAGTACAAGACTTGGTGACTCGGGAAGTCCGAGATGATTGGAAGAAGACAAACATAGTGCCCATCTTCAAAAATAGAATGAGGAGGATCCAAGGAACTCACAGAACAGTCAGCCTTTCCTCAGTCCCTAGAAAAAATCTTGGAGCAGGTCCTCAAGGCATCCATTTTGAGACACTTGGAAGAGAGGAATGTGATCAGGAACAGTCAGCATGTATTTACTGATGATAAATCATACCTTTCTAACCTGATTGCCTTCTATGATTAGATGATTGGCTCTGTGAGAATGGGGAAAGTGGTGAATGTGATATACTCTGACTTTAGCAAAGCTTTTGATGCAGTCTCCCACAACATTCTTATCAGCAAGTAAAAGAAGGATTGGTTAAATGAATGGACTATAAGATGAATAGAAAGTTGGCTAGATAATTTGGCTCAAGGGGTAGTGATCAATGGCTTGATGTCTAGTTGGTAGTTAGTAACAAGCAGAGAGTTCTTGGGGCTAGTTTTGTTCAATATCTTCATTAAAGATCTGGATGATATGGTGGATTGCACCCTGAGCAAGTTTTCAGGGGACACTAAACTTAGGAGAGTGCTAGATACTGGTGGAGAGGTAGTATGAATAGGATGCAGAGTGTCCTGGACAAATTGGAGGATTAGGCCAAAAAAAAAAAAATCTGATGAGATTCAACAACAAAAAGTGCAGAGTCCTGCACTGAGGATGGAAGTATCTCATGCACTGCTACACACTGGGACCCAAACCGTTAAGCAACAGTTCTGCAGTAAAGGACCTGGGGGTTACAGTGGATTTGAAGCTGGATGTGAGTCAGCTGTGTGCACTTAGTGCCAAGAAGGTTAATGCCATACTGGGCAGCATTAGTAGAAGCATTGCCATTAGAGTGGAGGCAGTGATTATTCCCCTCTGTTCAGCACTGGTGAGGCCACATAGGAGGGTGGTGAACAAAGGGATGAATTACCTAACAAGATGATGGAACCTCCATCCTTACAAGATTTGAAGGCCTAGCTTGAAAAAGGCCTGACAGAGATAATTTAGTTGGGGATGGTCTTGTTTTGAACAGGGGTTTTGCACTAGATGATCCTCTGAGCTCCCTTCAAATCCTAATCTTCTATGATTCTCTAGAGAAGCCAAAATGCTTCATGCCTGGCTGTAAGAGGCTGTTTTGACTTGTGAGGGATCCCTCCACACTCTCACTTTCCTCTTTTTTTTTTCTTAGTATTTCCCCATTCCACTTTCCCCATACCATCACTCTTTTCTCTTTCTGTTGGGTTCATCTTCTCAGTGGAGTCCTCCTTGCTATGGACTAATTTGTTGCCTATGTGGAAAGAAGCCTGCAGAGTGGGGCAGAAGCTGCTATTCTAGTAGGGAAAAGGAGAATAAATGAAGCAAATGGAATTGGTGAGCTATAAAGTCAAGCAGGGGAAGGACAGCACACTACAAGAAACAGTCCCTGACCCAGCAGTGGTCCACAGACGTGGAAGAAGAGAATGGTGGGTGTTTTCTCCCAGTCCCAGCTACCCACGACAAATGGGAAAACTCACAATATGGAAAGGAAATTAGGGAGTGTCCTAGGAGAACTAGTAGTATGAACAGGGATGTGTTTTGATTTAGAGTTTTAGAGTGAATGACATGGAAGCTGATGCCTTTGAGGAAGTTACAATAGTTGCTATTTTAGTCAAGTGCCCCTATTATGTAAAAATAAAATAACTGCTATTATTGGTGTACTGCTATTTTCTTTAATGAAATCCACCTTTCTCCTCCTTTGTAATATCCTGATTAGTTACAAGTTCCAATTCGTCTGAACAACAGGTGAAGTGGGGATTTTCAAAGCCATGTGAAGGGGTTTAGTTGTAACATTTAATGGGAACCACATGGCTAAATCCTCAACTGTCACTTTGAAAAAGTACTCCCTGGGGTCAGATTGATTAGTCTGATTACATATGAGACATTGGGAGGAGAAAGATAATCAGATTTCATGTAGAACTGTTATTCTCTAAAGTGGGTAGCCCAGTGTTTCAAGAAAGTCAAAGCTGCTATAAGCATATGCGTCCGCAGCAAGAGGGAAACTAATGTTATCCTAATACCTATGTTTCTGTTTCACATTTTGAGAGGAGTTAGGAAGAGGTATGTCAGTCTGTAAATGGATTTAACAATCCTGTTGAGGGCAGAGATACAAATTTCTGTATCTGTAAAGAGTATCAAGCTGTAGAAAAATGGTGCTAGTAGTGCTTTTAGAAAATTCTATAAGGAATTTAACATGCTCTTGACTTCTGGGGAAGGCTAGAGAAAAATAAAGTGAATATATTAATATATATGAAATAAAATCTACATGACTGAAGATTTTGGAACTCCCTGGTTCCAAGTGGATAATAAAAGCAGAATTATCCAAATAACAGATTTTTCAGTTTGCAAATTTCAGTTCAGATCTATCCAAAACAAAGTCAGTTAAAACTTTGCAACCAACTGAAAAAGTTTGTTTAAAAAAGTCATTTAGGATGCAACAAAATATTTTTTACACAAATTTGCAAATCTTTAGGTCAAACTGAACATACCTTTTTGACCACTTGAAGAATGTGTCTTCTGAAAAATTCACTAGCTTACTTCTTAAAACTCCCCAGTCCATTTTGTGACTGTTGTCATTAAGAGGCCTATATCCATTTGCTTTGATTCAGTGGGAATTGTACCAATCACATTCACAAATATCTGTACAAATTATAGGAAAATGTGCATGAATCCACAACATTTCTCAAAGGTCCATTCCCTGAACATTAATTACTTTTGAAAGTTTGTTGATCATTGATTTAAAAGAGAAGAATGAGTGACAAAGTTATCCAATCAAGAAGTAGAACTAATTCAATGCGACTTAGATTGCCAATCTCATGATATGGAAAATAGATAAAAAAGATAAAATCCTGTCCTTGTTTAAAATGATGGCAAAATTCTGATTGTCTATTGGGACCAGAATTTCACTCACAGTATTCAAAGCAAGCAATACATGCACAAAGAATACAACAATGGTAATATCTTGGCAAAAAATGTAAGACAACAATTATAAATAAGATTTATAAACAGCAGAAGAGTGGTATGGAATTTTTTCATTAATAATTTAAAACCCAGATCCTTAAAGAAATTTTAGGGTCAATGGGAGTAAGGTGCTTAAATGCCTTTCTTTGATTGTCTAAGCTTAAATTCATAATTAAATTGTATTTGTAATAAATAGCTCTTCCTGCTCTAGGATGGATATTCCTCATAATGATATAGGTTTTCTTGCTTTTCAGGTCTATAATATACATTTATAAGATGATACATTAGTTTCAAGTATAGCACATAGTTTCCTCACTTAAAAAATATGAGGGTAGCCTTTCAGGCTGGGCCAAATTTTGATATCCTGATGCTGAGTGTTACTTTAGAATCGTAGAATCATAGGGTTGGAAGGGACCTCATAGGTCATCTAGTCCAACCCCCTGCCAGAGGCAGGACCACTCCCACGAAACCATCCCAGTCATGGCTTTGTCCAGGCAGGCCTTAAGCACCTCCAAAGATGGAGATTTCACCACCTCCCTCAGCAGCTCATTCCAAGGCTTCACCACTCTCCTAGTAAAAAAGTTTTTTCTAATATCCAGCCTCGACCTTCCTAACCGCAACTTGAGACATTGCTCCTCATTCTGTCCTCTGTTATTACTGAGAACAGTCGAGCTCTATCTTCCTTAGAGCATCCCTTCAAGTAGTTGAAGGTTGCTATCAAATCCCCCCTCAATCTTCTCTTCTGCAGACTAAATAAGCCTAATGCTTTCAGTCTTTCCTCATAGGGCTTGTTCTCCAGCCCTTTAATCATTTTGGTTGCCCTCCTCTGAACCATCTCTAGCATGTCCCTGTCCTTTTTCTAGTGGGGAGCCCAAAACTGAACACAGTATTCTAGATGTGGCCTCACCAGTGCAGAATAGAGGGGAATGATCACATCCCTTGATCCGCTGGTAATACTTATTTTGATGCAGCCCAGTATGCCATTGGCCTTTTTGGCAGCAAGAGCACACTGCTGACTCATATCTAGCTTCCCATTCACCATGACCCCCAGGTCCTTTTCTACACTGCTGCTACTTAGCTGAATGTTCCCCAGCCTGTAGCGGTGCATGGGGTTTTTTTTGTCCCACATGCAGGATTTTACACTTGTCCTTATTGAAGCTCATAAGATTTTTATTGGCCCACTGTTCCAATTTATCTAGGTCTCCCTGAATCCTGTCCTTGCCCTCCAACATGTCTACTGGTCCCCCCAGCTTGGTGTCATCTGCAAACTTACTGAGAATGCAGTCTATTCCATCATCCAGATCATTGATGAAAATGTTGAACAGAACCGGCCCCAGGACCGACCCCTGGGGCACACCACTCATGACTGGTTGCCAGCTAGACATGGAACCATTGATTCCTACACGCTGAAACCGTTGATCTAGCCAGTTTTCTATCCACCTTATAGTCCACCTATCCAACCTAGACTTCCTTAATTTGCCAATGAGAATGCTGTGGGAAACTGTATCAAAAGCCTTGCTAAAATCAAGGTATATGACATCAACGGTTCTTCCTGCATCCAGAAAACCAGTCATCTGATCACAGAAGGAGATGAGATTGGTCAGGCATGATTTACCCTTGGTAAATCCATGCTGACTGTTCCTGATCACTTTATTTTCCTCTAAGTGTTTGAGGATGGATTCTTTGAGAATCTGCTCCATAATTTTTCCAGGGATTGAGGTGAGGTTGACTGGTCTATAATTCCCCGGATCCTCCTTTTTCCCTTTCTTGAAAATAGGCACTGCATTTGCTTTTTTCCAATCCTGTGGCACCTCCCCCGTTCTCCATGAGTTTTGAAAGATAATGGCCAGCGGTGCTGCTAGCTCATCGGCCAATTCCCTTAGCACTCTTGGATGCAGTTCATCCGGCCCCATGGACTTGTGCACATCCAGCTTCTTTAGGCAGTCCCTAACCTGACCTTCCGTCACCAAGGGCCTGTCGTCTTCTCTCCCATCTGCCACACCCATGGTAGTGGGCTGGGAGCTGACCCTACCTGTGAAAACTGAAGCAAAAAATGCATTGAGCACTTCAGCTTTTTCCTCATCCTCTGTCACAAGGATGCCCACCCCATTCAGCAAGGGACCTACACCCATCCCTGATCCTCTTCTTGTTATTAACATACTTGTAGAACCCCTTCTTGTTATCCTTTACATCTCTCGCTAGCCACAACTCCATTTTCCTTTGGCCTTTCTGATTTTATTCCTGCAGTCCCTAGCAATATCTTTATATGCCTCCTTGTTCATTTGACCAAGCTTCCACTTCCTGTAAGCTTCCTTTTTATGTTTAAGCTCAGAGCAGAGTCCTCGGCTAAGCCATTCTGGCTGCCTCACATGTTTGTTCTTTCTTCTAACTGGAATGGCAACTTCCTGTGCCCTTAGCAGGGTTTCTGTAAAATATAACCAACTCTCTTGGACTCCTTTCCCCTTCAGATTAGCTTCCCAAGGGATCCTGCCCATCAGTTCCCTGAGGGAGCCAAAATCTGCTTTTTTGAAGTCCAGGGTTTTTGGTTTGCTTCTTTCCTTCCTTCCTTTAATCAGGATCCTGAACTCAACCATGTCCTAGTCACTACTGCCTAGCTTGCCATTTACCTCTGCATCCCTGATCAATTCTTCCCTGTTTGTGAGCAGCAGGTTGAGCGGTGCAAGGTCCCTAGTTGGTTCCTCTAGCATTTGTACTAGAAAGTTGTCCCCAACACTCTAAAAATTTCCTGGATTGCCCATGCACTGCTGTATTGGCCTCCCAGCAAAAGTCAGGGTAACTGAAGTCCCCCATCAGCACCAGGGCCTGTGATCTAGAAGCTTCTGCTAGTTTTCCATAGAACACCTCATCCACCTCCTGCTTCTGGTCTGGTGGTCTATAGCAGACACCAACCACAACACCCCCCTTGTTGCTTTCCCCTCTTAATGTAACCCACAGACTTTCTACTGGCACGCTTCCACTTCCATAATGGAGCTCTGAACAGTCATAGAGCTCTTTTACATATAACGCTACTCCTCCCCCTCTTCTTCCCTGCCTGTCTTTCCTGAACAGTTTATACCCATCCATGGCAGAGCTCCAGTCATGCAGACTATCCCACCACGTCTCTGTTATTCCTGTAATATCATGGTTCCTTGTCTGTGCTAGTATTACTAATTCTTCTTGCTTATTTCCCAGGCTCCTGGCATTAGTGTATAGGCACCTAAGATACCCGGCCGATTGCCCTACTTTGTCATGTTGATTTCCAGTTCTGTTACATAAACCTCCTTGCATTTTTTCTTGGAGTTCTCCTCCCCCACTCTCCTCACATATTGGGGCTTCAGTAGAGCACTTAAGACATTTATTTGATCCCACCCCCCCATGTTCCAACTACCTTCTCTTTTATTGCTGTTGATACAGCCCCAGCCCCCACCAAGTTCCATCCCTTCCCCCAGATCACCCACATTGTTACTTACCTGTGGGCTTTGGTCTCCTTCCCCCTTTGAACCTAGTTTAAAGCCCTCCTCACTAGGTCAGCCAGTCTGTGCCCAAATATGCTCTTCCCCTTCCTGGACAGGTGAAGGCCATCTCTGCCTATCAATCCTCTGTCCTGAAACAGGACTCCATGGTAAAGGAAGCCAAATCCCTCCTGACCACACCATCTTCGCAGCCAGTGAGCGATTTACTCAGTGAGTAATTCCATGCATTTTTCTGGGACTCCTCATGTAAGGCATTACTTCATGAATGAGTTTGAAAGAATGTAGTCCTCCATTTGGTGTACATTTTTAATATGAATATGTTTAATTTTGGAGCTGGAGAACTACTGACAACAAATACCATTTATTAAGAAAGGAAACAAAGTGTGGGAGAATATAGGGAGGTAAATAATGGTGTCTCCATAGGTGGTCTGAACTACGCAGCAGTGTGAGCAAGTGCCTAGACCCTCTGCTGGGGAAGGGCCTTGCACTAAGGTGGCTCCTGCATGAGATGAGGGAAGGTAGCTGGCTTGCAGTGAGGCCAGGGAAGCTGTGGGCATAGGGAGAGGTGCTGAGTGGGCAGGCGTGTGACTGGGGAGAGATGTTGGTGGGCCACCAGTGGTGAGACCTGGGAAGAGGTACTGGGTGACTGGCAGCGAGGCTAGGAGGACACATGAGCCCCCAGGAGACATGGGGGGCTGGCAGCAGTGAGACCTGGGGGGAGGTAGGGGCTGGTAGTGAGGCCAGAGGACAGGCATGGGGAGGCATCCTTGACTTTGGCCAGGACTCCCAGATGCATTAAGATCATCCCTGTGTGCCCCCAAAGGATGTGGATTAGGAGTAGTATTGTTCAACTTGTTCAGAAATGATTTGGAAAAGAAGATAAACAGCAAATTGGTAAAATTTGCAGATGATAAAATATTACCCAAGATAGCTAAATTCAAGGTAGATTGTGAAAGGTTACAAAGGGGTCTCACAAAACTGAGTGACACTGCAACAAAACAGTAGATGCAATTCAGTGTTGGTAAGTGCAGAAAATCTTTCCAACTATACACATAAAATAAGACGATCACAATTTGCTGTTACCAGACATAGAGATCTTTGGAGTCCTTGTGGATAGTTCTTCTGAAAACATCATGCTCAACATGCAGCAATACTGAAAAAAATACAGCTCTGGTCACCCTATCTTAAAAAAAAAAGGTGTGTTAGAATTGGAAGAGACACAAAAGGGTAACAAAAATTATTGGAATATGGAACAGCTTTCATATGAGGAGAAATTAAAAAGGCTGGAACTGTTCAGCTTAGAAAAGAGATATCTAAGTGAAGCTATAACGTAGATCTACAAAATCTTGGACTGCTGTGGAGAAAGTGAATGAGGATGCGATATTTACTCATTCATTTAACACAAAAAGCAGGGGTCACTCAATGAAATTAATAGGCAGCAGCTTTAAAACAAACATAAGCAAGTATTTCATCACACAGCACACAGTCAATTGGTGGAACTCATTGCCATGGGATGTTGAGAAGACCAAAGCTATAAAAGGCTTCAAAAAAAAAAAAAAGGATTGGAATACTTCATTGAGGATAAGTCCATCAATAGCTATTAGCAAGAGATGCAATGGCTCTGGGTGTGAGCCTCTGATTGGAAGAAACAGAGTGTGGGGCAACACTTCACTGTTAGCAGCTCTTTGGCTATATTGGCAAGTTTGGCCATTTTAAAAGCAACTGTCTATAATTACTCCTTGAAGACTGTGATGACCAAAGTTCATTAGCAGTCATGCTTTGATTCAGTTGATAGATGTATGTGTGGCTAATCATGCAAAGGTATAGAAGCATTTGTGGCATTCACTAACAAGTGAATTCATACAGAATGAAAACAAGGACACACGCATCATCCATATATTTCACTGTATATTTCATTTTTGGAATGAAAGTTGACTTCCAGGTGAACTTAAGCACTTGATCTTATTTTGACAGCTTGCCTTTGATGGCATATAAGTATATATCCTTCAGGACGTTAGTGTAGAGTACTTATTTACTTGCAGGTAAGCAGTGAATTTAATATACTGGATTTATCCTTCCTTCAGGATTCTGCTTGCAGTATTAATCTTCAGTCACTTCCAAAATCCTTTGCTTTGGGCATTAAAAACCGCAACTAACCTGTCAACTCAGGAAAACTGTTAAATAATGATCTCAACAAAACTTAGGGCCTGCCTCTATAGTTAGTAGAGTTGCCATTGATTTCACTAGGAGGAGGACTGGGCCTTTTGTAATCAGTATTTCCTCTAAGGGGGAATTCTGAGCTCAAAATCAGCAGCTAGAAATTTCTTGCATGTTTGAAGAAAAAGTCACTTAAATTGAAATCACGTGGTTCAATCCTGACATTACCACATTATTTTGCTAGGGTTTTGAATTTTCTGACCTATGAAAAGATTATACCATGCAATCAACTTATTTGAAAATTGATTAAGCAACTGAATTTACCATGGTTTTATGTAATATAACATTCGCTGCAGACCTGTGGTCCAAGGAATAACCTGATGGCTAGACTTCTAAAAGTCATCTCTGATATTTCTTTTCTATTTTACTATCATTGTTAATGACACAATTTAACAACAGTCTTGTAAAATTCTTCTGCCAATAATTTCTGTTTTAAAACTCATTATATTTAGGGTCAATGCTAATATGTCATCATATATATGTATGATGTAGTGTCTTTAAAGCTAATCAGCAGAGGGACTTGAAAAAATTCAAGGCTAATAGCCTTAAAATTCTTTTGCTTGTGAAGCATAATCCAGGACAAAAACTGTTGTATAATCAGTTGTTAACTACACAAAACATGCTTGTTTTCTTCTTCAGTTCTCTAAAATGTTAGAATGGGATAAATCACAACCCTGTTTTGCATGTAATTTATTTTTAATAACATAAGAAAAGCTCCCTTAAGTCTGTGCTACAGATTTTCTGAAATTCAAAAAAAAAAAAAAAAAAAAAGTTAGTTTGAGCACATCTGCATTTTCAAACATAATTACTTCATAGCACATTTGCATGCTGATTTCAGGGCCTCATTTAGTCATCCAGTTTCTGTTGAATGACTGAAGTGTATGAGCCATAGGAATGGGCAAGGAACATGAGAAAATTTGCATGGAGTTTAAAGAATGATGGAGAGCTAACTGAAGGCAGATAATGGGCATGATTCACTGTAAAAATCTGGATTCAAAATGAAATGGGGTTTCTGATTCTTTTTTAAATCAATGTCAAATGCTACAGTTTACAATGAATGGTTACACTTAACTGGATACAGTCTAAAAATCTTCCAGTGTTGTTTCATACTTCTGCATAAGTGTTCCTGGGACAGATGAAGCACCAGATTGTCTGTAGTTGCTGAAAGTAAGAGTGGAGGGAAGAAATCATTCCCTTTTCCTGAACCTCCATGTTGCCCCTACATATCTGACAGCTCTGTGCAAATTGTGTCTCTAATCTCTGCAACACAATCCCTCTTTGAGCTCCCTTTATGATACTTCAATTGTTCATTTGCTTTTGCCGGGGTCGTGCCTATGAGGGATAACTGAAATGCTATTTTGGTAACTAAAGAGTAAATATATGCTAACCTTTTCACCGCAGACAATCTGTATTTGTCTCTCTAAAAGTAAAAAATCTCTGTGGTAATAATACAGAAACAGTGGTATTTGCTAGTTTCACTGCTACTGTGTTATCTATGGAAAACTGCAAATACATTCATATGAATTATGAAATTCCTATGGAAGTAGCAAGAGGATCTTTATACTCACAAAAGTTGATCTTAGTCAATGATCTTTTTGTATTAACTTTGCTTCCGTCTGTTTGTATTCTCTGTGCTCTCCCATGTTTCTGCAGCAGATGGCACAACAGATATAGGTTTCAATGGCAAGTACTGTTCATAGGTTTCTTTCATAGGTTTCAATTGCAAGCAGCACCCCGGTAATGCTTCTTCAGTTTCTGATCTTAAAAAAAAAAAGTTTTCCAGGTGAGACAACCTTAAGGGAATGTACTAAAAGGAAAAAAAAAAATAAAAATAAAAAACAAGTTATTCACATTGGTAAGACTTCTTATGTGACAAATTTTAAAACGCCAGAATGCATTTATTTGTGAAAGGTTGGATGGCCAGTATAACTGGGCCTGTGACATTACAATCTCTATACTGACCATCCAGCATTTTGCAAAAAAATGCATTTAGGTGTTTTAAATTCCTCATACAAAAAGGCTTACCAATGTGAATAAATTGCCCCCCCCCCTTTTAATGCATTCCTTTAAGATTGTCTCATCTGGAAAACTTTTGGTTTTTATATAATTTTTTTCATTAATACCTTAAGTAACTGGTCCTTATTTTATTTCAACTTATGGCTGACATTCCCAGCCACTGCAACCTAAAATAATTCCATTTACCATGCTCTGGTGACTTCTAATAACAATTAATCATAGTTTCCAATGAAATCAATAGTAGCAAATGGCATCTGTAAGTTCACCATAAAACAATCAGGCTGTCCTTCCTATGTTTTAGCTTAAAAAAAAAAAAATCACAGAGTATTTCAGAATAGGCTGTATAATGTTTCAGTTCATTCCAGAGATGCCTGTGCTAAATGGCATAGTGGAGTTTGACCTAAACATCAGCTGAGTAGAAAGCTATGAGCTTGTGCACAAGTGTGGTTAAAGAAACAAAGAGTTTCATTTTTAAAGGTAAAGGCTCCCATCTGGGCTTACACATTTGACTAGCAGAGGCTTTTTATGACTGATCTAGTTGGTTGGGTTTTCCCAATATTTTGTAGGGTTAAAGGTAGCTAAACATTACTGTACCAGTTAATTCCATCTGTGCTTGGTACACTTTAATGGGATGAACTGGTTCTGTGAATGTGTCTGCTATTTTTAAGAAGCCTCGAGGGAGGCACCTAACTACAGGCATGAAGAAAGAGCTATGGAGAAGATAACATGTTAATTTATTTTCTATTTTACACTTCAAGCCAGCACCTGCACCTTGCAGCTACTGTGGGGTTTAAAAGATATACAAAATATCCAGAAACTCCAGTGCATCCAAGAAAAGATTCACAGATTTCTCAGTGTTGGCGTGAGCACTATGCAAAACTCAGTAAATTACTATATTCAGAAGGCTAGCTGGAGAAATGTTAATCCTTCAGCAATCTGTTAAACAGAAGAACAAGGCTGGAGAAGATTGACACCTCCTGACAACTTATAAAGAGAACCCCAGAAGTTCCCTCCAGGATGTTCTCTTTTGTCAAAACAATTTTCATGAGCTTTTCAATACCATGCACCACTTCTGAACAAATTAGCTAGTTAGTCTCATTGTGGAAACATCAAAGGCATACTGTTACTGATTTTCAGTTCATACAAAATGTGGGTCAGGCCAGTACAAAATGTCAATAGTGGCTTTTAGTAATTAGCAGCACAGCTAAGGGCTGAAGTTTTGTAACTGGAACAGGTTATGGCCACTCTGCTCCCTTCTGACTTCTTAGGTACCTCTCCCTTGGTGCACAGAACTCCACAGGTGACCCACCAGTCTATAATTGCTGTCACCCATGCTCTTTATTTTCATTGGTTAAATCAAATCCATCTTCCCTGCAATCCCTATATACTCCCAGTGTACCCCACCAGTCCCTGGGCTTGTTCAGGCTTCTCAGAATCTCAGAGTGGTTCTGCTTCCCCTGGCTGCTGCAAACAGACTAGTCGCACACACTGCCTCAATTACACCTCCCCATCTCTGGTTTCTTGCTCAGGACTACATACCTTCCTGGGACAAATTTTAAGCTGCTCCCTGTTGCCTCGTTAGGGTTAGGCCATGAATCAGCCCTAATCACCTGACACTTGCTGTAGGCTTCTAAGCGAGGGCTGGCAGAGTAATGGAGGCTTTATCCCTTCTGCCCTGCTACAGAACAGACAAAAAGGAAGGTACATTGGATTCTAAAGGAAAGAGGTTCAGTCCCAGAAGGGTAGCTGTGTTAGTCTAGTTCAGCAACACCTAGAAGGAGTCCTGTGGCACTTTTAAGCTATGTCTCCATTGACAAATTAGTTTGGACTAAGGAAGCTTAGTCCAGACTAATTTAGCCCATGGCTATACTAGGCTTTGCCTAGTCCAAACTAAGTAATTTCTTAGTTTGAACTAGGCAAAGCTTAGTCCGAATGAGTAAGATCCACCATTAGTCCAGATTTAGTCGCTTAGTTCGAACTTTCGTTTGAACTAAGCATGTGGTAAACATGAACTAAGGCTTAGTTTGAACTTAAACAACACTGGTAATTTTGAAATAAAAGTCCCTATGTCCAAACGATGTTTTCTTGTTTCGAAAAGAGGGAGCTCCTCATTTCTAAACAAGAGCCCTCCTTTCGAAACAGCTTAAACCCACTTTGCTTTCTAAAGGAGGGTTATTTTGAAACCAGTGGTTTTGAAATAAGCCATTTGGACATGTTATTTTGAAACAAAGAGTGTTTCTAAATAACAAGGACCTTCCCCCCAGGGTGCATAGCACCCTGGGGGGAAGTTCCCACCCCCGCCTCAGCACCCTGGCCAGGGTGCTGAGTGGGGTGCAGGGGCTCAGAGGGTGCCCCAGCCGGCTTCCCCCCACCTCCCCTTGCTAGGAGCAGGGGGAGACGGGAGCCTCAGCCCCTTCACCCCCCTACCCCCAGCAAGGGGAAGGGGGGAAGCCGGCTGGGGCTGCCCCCAAGCCTGGGGCACCCCTTCCCTGGGCTTCCTCTGCCCCCCCCAGTGGCCCCTATCCGGCGTGGGGGGGCTTCCTTCGCCTCCCTGCCTGAGGCCGGACCCGTGGGGGGGCAGGGGGAGCCCCCCTGCACCGAGAAGCCGTGGCAGGTGGGCAGGGGAATCCCGGGGGTGGGGCTTCCCTGCCCCAGCACAGGGCCTCCCTCCCCCTTCCATCTCCTATTTCGAAATAGCATGTCACACTGGACATGCTAGTTTGATTCCCTCCTTTTCCCTTATTTCAAAAACACTTTTTTGTTATTTCAAAATAAGGCTTTATTTCGAAACAGCTTGTTTCAAAACAAGCACTTTGTGTGTGAACATAGCCGTTCAGTTACATTGCAGTTCTTTCCTTTACCACCCAATAAATTGTCAATAACTCATGGTATCCTAGCAGCAATTGGTTAGAAAAAGGGTAGTTCTCTGGGCCAAATTTTCTGCTGCTATAAATTTGCATATTTCTATTTACTTTGATATAACCGTGTCAGTCAACAGCAAACAAGATAAGGCCCTCTAACATCAAATAATTGCTAAGCTCTAGTTTGTTAGAATCAGCAAAGTTGCCTCCTGAACTCAATTCCTCACCATCAAAGACATTATCTGCTGTCATTGATCCTCAATATTTAGACATGTGACTTTCATGGACAGCTCTGTCCCAGCCCACAGAGTGATTAAGTGTGATCTGAACATATGTTCTGGTCAACAACCACCCCTAAATTGGAAGAGATTACCTGGTTGTCCGCAACTAATCTGGGTAAATCAAATGAGTAATGGCGTTCATCAGACACAAATGGAACAAATTCGGTAGTAGAGGCTAGAGAGGATTGTTGCAAGGGACCCCTGCTGTTGAAGTAGACTGATAATAATGATTTAGTTGCCAATAATAATAATAATAATAATAATAATAATAATAATAATAATAATAATAATAATAATTAATAATAAATAATTCAAATTTTAAAAATATTGAGAATATGTTTGTATCAGGAGAGAACAATTTCTTATCCTGACTTGTTTCTTGTATTACCAGAAGCTCTACAGACCAAACACAGAAGTGCTAGTGATGGGTTACATAACAGTAAATAGTGTTAGTGACTGAATTCAGCTCTAGCACAAACAGAGAGAACCTGTGGTAAATCAAGAGAACTGGGAATCCTGGGATTGAATTTGGGTCAAAGAATGCTAGTGACTGTAAATTTCACCTTGAAGAAGGATGGTGGAAAGGTGGTTCTGTATCAAGAAAAGCAGGTATCAAGAGTATCAGAGCATCAGCTGCTTTATCTTCACCAATCTGTGGGTTGTTTTTCTTGATACAGACTTGTTCTTTGGCACCCTAGACATATAGTTAACACTTGCTAATGCCCACTCTCACTGATTTATCTCGTGTCATTTTCACGTGTGTGTGTGTGTGTGTGTGTGTGTGTGTGTGTGTGTGTGTGTGTG
>ML681996.1:16785512-16896083 GCA_007922195.1 Podocnemis expansa
GAAAGAAAGAAAGAAAGAAAGAAAGAAAGAAAGAAAGAAAGAAAGAAAGAAAGAAAGAAATGCTATTTCTTTTAGATTAGATTGTGTGAAAGCAGGATTAAATCCTGGCTATGGATTTTTTTGCCCCATTATAACAGGTGATTTGACTTCACCTTCCTCTATGTGCTGTTTCCTGGTGTTTAAGTCTTAACTACTGCTGCACCCTGCCCCTGCGCTGGCAGTTGCCCTGCAGCACCTGGTCCAGAGCCAGAGGAGTCTGGGCAGCACAGGGAGGGTGTGGAGTGCTGTGCTGGCACATTGCTGGGCTACGTCAGGTTCCCTGACCTCCCCGGGCTCCCTGTTACCACACACAGTATGGAGGGTGATGTGGTCACTCACTTCCTGTAGTAAAGGAGTGGCTGAAGAGAGAGGCACCTCTGCTTTGGTGCACTGTGGGCCAGATACCAACAATGCACCACTCCTAGGGCGTCCTAGCAGCTGCCAGTGTGGACGTGGGCAGTCTCCTGGCATTTTGAGTGTGGACATGCTAAGCCAGTTTAATAAAGTCAACTTTAAACAGACTTTATTAAGCTGGCTTAACCAAGCCCTGTAGTGTAGACATAGCCAAAGGCGTTAAGCTACAAATTAACAAAGCATAGGCTGAGGTTTGTTGGCGGAGTGAAGGCAGGCATTTTTTACAGAACATTTAATCATATACTTAAAGTACTGTCCTGTATCAGGACTTCTAACAGTCATCTTGTCTAGGCAAGGCTTCACTAAATATTTTGTCTTGTTTGATATGCGTTTCTCAGCATCTGTTCTCTCACTGGTTACTACTTTGGTTCAAATTTGTGGATTTTCATTTGATACCTCAGTTTTACTCACTTTTAGGCATTATGGCAATAGAGTATCTGTCTTCTTGATTCATAAATTTTATTAACAACAGTCAATAGTACAAGGTGCTGTGGCCTTGCAGTGGTGAAGGGAATGCAATAAAATTCATTTTTATAAGAAAGCAGCAAAACAGCAGGAAAATCAAGGACTTTTAAAAAATATTTTAAAATACTTAATACTTAACCAAACTAGGAACTTTGTCATCTTTACTGAATAACCTTTTAATCCTTACTGTTTAATTTAATAATTGTCATATGTCTCACAATAACTGGTAAATAAAAGAGAAGGCTAGTATATCTCTTGCATTTTACTTCATTATTTTCAATGCCTTCAATGTCAAATGTACAGTAAATCTCTATAAAATGAGCACTGCTATGAATGGACTACCTATTTTTTGTCTTCAGAGTGTAATGGGTGACTGGCTGTGGATTAGCACTTTTACATTTCCAACAGCTTTTGCCTCATACACACAAGAACTGAAGCTTCAAGTGATTAAGAAAGTCAATTTTGTCAACAGATGGTAAGAGGATGGAGACCAAGTGAACAAAGGATGTGCCAAGTTATTTTTATAACATTCAGCATGAATTGAACAGGTCTAGGCAAATAATAGTTACAACCAGATCAGATGCCTTTAAAATTTTTTAAAATAAAAATCAGGACAGATGCACAAGGATTTAAAGAAAAATTTAATCCTGTTTATGAAACAGTATTGGGAATATTGATAATTGACAAGAAATTAATAAAGCTCAAAATCTGTATAAAAGAGAAAACTTCAGAAATAGCTGATACCAAATATTTCACACATGAAACAAAGCAAGTAAGAAAACAACACATTAGCTGCGTAACAGTATGATTGAGAAACAGAAATCGTATCAGAAGTGTTAGCCATTTAATCAGTAGAGCTAAACAAGATACAGATCTAGTTTTCCATCCTCATGTAGAACTATGTGAGTTGTGAATGCCAATCAAGGTATGACCTACCTATTTGTGAGGCTTATTTTGGTATTTGAGGGCATAGCACTCCTTATGGTTTTTCTCTCCCCTCTTCCACACATTCTTTAGCTCCCCAACAAATAATTCATTCTCTCTTTCATCTTTCACTCTAGTTTATTTACTCGTCCAATACGACTAGGTGATGATAACAAACATTACCTTATCCCTCCTCTTTTTGTGCTCATGTAAACTAAGACAGCCTGAGGCTCGGATATGGTTTTCCCCCCAGAGTTAGCCATTTAATCAGAGCTGCACATCACAGGTGACCCAGAGTTGCTACCTGGGCCCCCAAGGAACTGCTGGAGTGGCCTGCCACCAGTAACTCAGGGACACTACTAGCTGTGGGAGCAGCCAACTGCCAATAATGGGGAAGAGTCCACAACTAGGTGCAACCTAGAGGAGTTGCCATATGCCAGTGGTGTAGAATTGCAAAGAATACTGAGGTGATTTGAAGGAACAGGGAGAGAAAATGGTTAAATCCCAGTAGTTCTTCATCTCTCACATACACATTCTACCCACTCTCTCTCTCTCTTACCCTCACAAAGACACAAGAGTAGAATATGCTAAAAATGAAAGGGGATGTAATCAGAATCTTTAGGAGGAGTTAGAGATATAGGGCCAAATACTCAAAGATATGTAGGTGCCTAACTCCTGTTGATTTCAATGTAAATTAAGAGTTTAAATACTTTTTGAGGATCTGGACCACAGATTTCAACATCCTTCTTAAAGAAGTCTACAAGTGAGGATCACAAATTTAAAAAGAAGGAGGAGAGTGAGGATAGTAAGAAACCCTGTTCTCTGCTTAGTCCATGACACAAATTGTGTGCACCAACTGTAATTTTCAATGATGAAGTATATCATTTGGTCTCTAGGCTATATAATGACTTTTTATCATCCCTGGGAATTTGCAGAAGTTCGTTTAATGCCATGGGCTCCTTTGTCCTCTGAATGCAACAAAACCCACTGAGTCAGATTCTGATGCCCTTGGTTAAACTAAATAGCTCCTTATTTTACACGTAATCCTGTTGAGTTTAGTGAGACTATTTATGGAGTTAGATGCTATTCAATATGAGTCGTGTATTAAAATCGAGCACATAACAACCTGCAAGAAAACAAAATGGGTCATTACGTAAGAGAGACGAGATTGCACACAGTTGTGTTAATAGCTTTTTGTTTTCAGTTTTTATGAGTGCAAAACTCCATTTAGAGCAAAGTTAATCCACTATTTGTTATTTTGTTTTGTAAAACAGATATTTTTCTAAATTCTATATATGATATTATAATTTCTTTTGGTTTATAAGATTAGAATGATCAAGTGTGTGGCAAACAACAAATGAGCAAATTCTCTAGTCAGTGTCAAAAGTGCAGACTTCAGTAGGACCACAATTTGATCTCAAAAGAATAAAGTTTCAGCACTTAGTATTGTTAGGGCCATACCACAGCTTCATCAGTCATTTCAGACCTGTATAGATAAAGATCATCAGCTTGCTTGAGCTTAATGGGAGTCACCCTCACCATGACATTCAAATCACGGAGGACCACCTAGGCAGAAACTTCTGTAATTGACTCCTTACCTGACACCATTAATTTGACATCTCTGACAGACAGGGAATCTCTTGAGATATTTTATTATAATTGAAACTGCTTCCAACTGTATGGAGACATTTGCCATCATAGGAAAAATTATGAATGAGTTGTCCAAATATCAGAACATAACACCATTTGTGTTGGTATGTGATGGACTTTCTGCATGATTATATTAAAGATCAGCTCCTATCAGAGCCCCAGATCTGTAACTTTGTGTTAATTTGGAAAGCATTTCAACTCTGAACTGTGCAGCTTGGACTCCATTTTCTATATTTATTTCCAGTGGGAGTGAAAAAGAGTACAAAATTCCCTTTCTGTATAAAACTGTGATGTTTGAGAATTTTTCCTTTAATAAGTATCTAATGTATAATCTATCCCAGTTTTTTCTATATGCAAATTTCATCTTCTGTATATCTGTAACTATATGGATATTTAAATAACATACACTTGCAAGCTATAAAGGTAAGACTGTATAATCTTGTTTTCAAATTCATGACTCTATATTGAAAAATGCCCAATTGCATCTAAATTTGTTATCTGAAATTAAGCTGCTCTAATTCATGCATTATGAAGTATTGTACTTGTGTTGCGTTTATGAACTGGCACTGATAAAAGAGTGAATTAGTTTTACTATTTCTCATTTCATTATATGGCATAAAATGTCTTTTTCTCTACTTTTTCTTGTAATTACTTTAGTATCCAGCATTACCACCTGAAATTGAAAGTTCTTAGTGTGAAAACAATATCTCCCTACGAGTTTTTACTTTATTGTAAGAATTTTTGAGATAATATTACTCATGAGAAATATTGCCATTGATTTTTCCTGGAATGTCATCTTGCTATATAGTACAGAATCTTCTGCAAAAATATCTACCCTGTACAACATCAGTTGGAAGATAAATAATGTCTTTTTAGTTGTACTGGTATTGTGTAGTTGTATTCTCTCAATGGAAAATAAAATAAAACCAGTAGTAAACTCTATGAAATGAATAAAACAGCCAAAAAAACAAACAAACAAACACTTTTTTGATCCCTTCACCTGATACACAGAGATTTACGTCTATGTACCTTGGACTATCAGATTCTATTTTTTTTCTATGCATACAATAAAGAGATGGTATCTGATTTAACAAGAAAAACTGTGATGTATCATGTATTGGAAAGAAATAAGATAGCTTCCTACTGTGTGTTGTTATAAGACAAGGTTTAGTAAATAAGTAATCATGTTTTCCTACTCAGCTAATTAATCTGCTACACGAACATATGTTCCATTTCTAATGTGAACTAGAAAGAAGTGAATGGAGATAGTTTCATGTGTGCCCCATCAGATCCAGAGCTTTTGCTGTCCAAGTTAGAGCTTATAGTATTCCCAGGACACAGATATACGCACAAAAAGTGTAGATTATATCCATCAATAAAGGTACATTAACTGTACCAGCGATGCAAGTTTACAAGAGTTATGATGCCAAAGATTTAATTTTGGTTTAATTTATTCTGACAAATTGTGCAGGAATATGTGGTGAATTCAATACCCATACTGCAGTATTGCAAATATATGCTTTTAACTTACTTATTTTACAGACCTGGCATAAGCTTTTCTATCATGAGTATCACAGATAAGATATGGCAGTTCTTGCAGAATTTATCCCCCCTTCCAAATATTTTATGTGCATGCAATTTCTTTTAGGAGAAAACAGTTGTTGTTTTGTTTTGTGCCTGAGAATTTTCTTACTCCTGTGGAATCTAGGTTCTGATAATACATAGTGACATTGGGCACTAATTCCTTTCAACATAGAATATTTTTAAAATACACAATAGAATGAATACAGTCTATAGAACATGCATTGGAATGGTTAAAACATATCTATCTGAGGGTTTTAGGCTGCTGCTCATCACTGCAGTATTCAAGAGCACATACTTCACACACAGACCCGTGTAAGAGGTAAGTAGTGTTGGTTACTCATACAGCGACAGAACATACATAGTGTTCATCATGTACACACTTTAATTGGGCAAAAGAAGCAAGGAGTCCTGTGGCACTTAAAGACTAAGAAACCTGGCTTCTTTGGCTGGACTAGACTAACACAGCTGACCCTTTGGAACACATCAATCTGGTTTCTACTATCTTAGTTTCTTTTTAACTACTCAAAGACTTGAGTCTGGTTCACACTTAAAATGTAGATTGACCAAGCTGCATCTACACAGGTGGTAAGGTCGACTTAACTACAGTCATAGGTGGTGTTAGCAGTTGGGCAGTAGCCCAGGGCTCCGCAGGGGGAGAGCCCCCTCACAGGATCCCAGCAGCGGGTTTAAATATCCTGGGAGCCAGCTTGGCAGGAGCTGCAGAGCTGCAGCCAAAGGGGAGTAATGAGGCCACAGGGGGGAGATGGCAGCCAGGAGGGGAGAACTGGGGGAGGCAGTATCCCCTCTTTTCTCATCTCCTTCCCCTCCCCCCACTGGATCATGCTCAGTTCACCTGGATGGTCCCCGGATCACTGGCCGCATATAGAGCCCTGCGCAGATACAAAAACATGGATCCACATCCAATCTGCATCTGCTCAGTGTCAGCTTATATCCAATCCTTGATCTGCATGCCAGGTTTAATGTCCAGCCACACCACCTGCTTCCGCCTCCTAGCAGCTCCTGCTGTTTTTTGCCAGTCATCTCATTGGGTAGCTGGCAGTGGGGAAAGGGGTGAGGGTAGGTGTCCATCACCAACTAAGTGGTGGAGTGTGGGAACTGGCCATCGGGGCTCCCAGAGTCAGAGGTGAGACTCAGCTGGTAAACTGAGCTCCTGTGTCCTGCCAATGACTATCTCTGATTGGCTGGCAGATGCAAGCAGAGCTGAGCTGGGATTGGCTGGAGCATGTCCTCTGTTCCCTGCTGTGCCATTTAACGTTGCTCACTGCTCTGTGCAGCTGGGGCAGGGGCAGAGGCACCAGCTAATGTACCCTCGACAGATAAAAATAGAATCTGCGTCCAAGCTGCAATCAGCAACAATGGGTCTGCGGATATCCCAGATCTAATGAGGATAACTGCAGATCTGCAGAGCTCTAGTCATGTGACCTGTGTGTCTCCCTGCCAGCAGCAACATAGACTGGGCTCCATTGCCATGGCAACAGGAAAAGCCGTCTGGCAGCTCAGGGCAGCCAAAAGAGCAGCTGCCAGGGCAGGAACACGCTGCCTTGTGCAACTGGGAGGGGTGAAAGCTGAAGCTCCCAGCACAGAGAGAATATGGGCCCTGCGTGAAAGATGACGACTGGAGAGGGTGAGGAGGCAGGGGAAAGCAAAAATAAAGGATGGACCCCTTCCATGCAGTGGCAAGGGGCCCCATTCTTGGCTTTTGCCCAGGGCCCCAAAAATGCTAAGACTGCCCCTGACTACAGTGCTCAGAAGTGTCAGTTTTTCACACCATCAGAGAGTTAGCTAGGTCAAAGGAAGAATTTTTGTCTGTTAACCTAGCTACAACCATGCAGGGAGAACTGAGGCAACAGTGCCCTTCTTGCCAAGAAGGTTAATGGCATTTTGGGCTGTATTAATAGGAGCATTGCCACCAGATCAAGGGATGTGATTATTCCACTTTTTTCATCACTAGTGAGATCAAATCTGAAGTACTGTGCCCAGCTGTGTGTCTGCATTAAAGAAAGGATGTGGACAAATTAGAGAGAGTTCAGCAGAGGGCAATAAAAATAACCAGGGGGCTGGAGCACAACACTGATAAGAAGAGGTCAAGGTAACCAGCATCATTTAGACAGCAGAAGAGAAGAGTGAGCAGGAATTTGATAGCAGCCTTCCACTACCTGAAGGGAGGGTTACAAAGAGGATGGAGCTAGGCTGTTCTCATATGATAGGTGAAAGAACTAGGAAAAATGGTCTTAAGTTTCAGTGTGAGAGGTCTAGATTGATTATTAGGAAAATCTTTGTCATTAGGAAGGTGGTAAAGCTCTGGAATGTGTTGCCTGGGGTGATGGTGAAATTTCCATCCTTGAAAGTTTTCAGGCCCAGCTTGACAAAGCCTTGGCTGGGATGATTTAGTTGCGGTTGGCCCTGCTTTGACCAAGGGGTTGGACTAGATGGACTCCTGAAGTCCCTTCCAAGCCTAACTGTCTATGATTCTATCACCAGATGCCACAAGGAAGATCTACATTGACAGACAAGAACTGGAAAACATAGAACACTTTTCCTACCTTGGCAGCCAACTCGGTAAGCATAGACATCAAGATCTGCTGTGACAGCCTTGCGGTAGGCAGGATGTCTCACCACGTATTCAGAAACTACTACCTCAGAACACACACTGGACTCTTAATTTAGAAAGCAGTGTTAATCCCAACTCAGTTCTTCAGCTGTGAGGCTTGGGTGAACTCTAGAAAACACATCAAAAACCTGGCATGCGAGCACTAACACTTTGTGTGGAAAATCCTCAACATAAATTGGGAGAATTCCTGCACTAACATCACTAACAATAACACAACTGCCACTTTGGAACATTGCACTAACATCACTATCCTTGTGGAGGCCAACATCTTCCATGCTGAGATCATGATTATTCACACCAGCTGAGGTGAAGTGAACACTGTGCACATATGCCTGAGGCATGCCAATTGCTATACACTCAACTTGCTATAGGAGAAAGGAAGCTGGTTTTGTTCTCAAGATTGACAGGACATAAAAATACACAAACATTCCTTGGTCTCTGTCCCAAAGAATCAAGGAGCTTACCTTTTCAAAGCAGACACAAAAGAGACAGGATGCACTGGAGAATCAAGAGGAGAGAGTTAAGTTGTAGGTGAAGGGATGTATAATGACATTAAAAAAAGAGAGAGAGAGAAAGGAAAGCAATAAAGAAGTTAAAACTCAGTAGTTGGTAAGGAGGATCTTGTAGAGGGATCCAAAGAGGGAGTAATGTGTTTAGATGAACAAGTGATTTGCCCTTCTAATGCCTGTAATTTTAGGGTGCCCATCATAGTATGATATTTAACTCTTATACAGTATTCTATAATTGCCTCTTTTTTTTTTTTTTTTGGTTAATATGGGACACTCTTCTGTTCCTCAGTGTTCAGAGTTTATTGGAAGCTTGCGTGTATATAAACCCATTATTGATGCAATAATATTAATCATGCTCCCTCAACAGTACCTTGTGCATAAGAAGAAAGGAGCCTGAGTTATTGATGCATGACTGCCAATGCCTGCATCTTTTTTCCATTTGAATACCCTGGACGGATGCAGAACCAAGTTGTGCCACCCCACAGTAGTTTCTTGTGCAAAGGCCACTCCAGGGGTTGTCAAGGGCAGGCAGGAGGCTTCACAGGGGCATTCCTGAACCCCAGTTAGGTGTTGCAGGGGTCTCTGGCTAATTTTTCTGCTGCAACTCTTAATATCATAAAGGATAGGTTAGCAAAATCCACCCCATGGAGTACCAGTGTCATCATCATGCCCCATCTTCAGTTTCTTTCTCAATCTCATAGGGTATGTCTACACTTACAAATTAATTTGAATCAATGAGGATCAATTCAAATTAAATAAGTGCATGCCCACATTGGCTTTTGTGAATTCAGACTAAGGAACTCTTTAGTTCGAATTGATGAAAGCTGACTTTGAAGTGATAAAACCTCATTAAACTTTGAAGTGACAGTCAATTCAAACTCGGTATTCAAATTAACCCAATGTAGCCATGTTAATTCAAACTAACTATTAGTTCGAATTAGCCATGGCTTGATTTTTCCCTATGAAATAGTGTCTCCTACCTAATTCAAACTAGCAAACGCTGTGCATGGAAATGCTAGTTCAAATTAAGGTTTCTAGTGTGGCCATGCTAATTTGAATTAATTGAATTTGAACTAATGATTATTAGTTTTAATTGATTAAATCAAATTCAGTTAATTTGAACTAACGTTCTAAGTGTAGACATACCCATAGAGTACACATACTCTGTGGGATACATGTAAGGATTCCTCTACCTGAGCTGTTTGTTGGAATTCAGCAGAAATGCACTTCACACTTGCTACACAGCTTTCCTTTGGTATTTTTCATCCTTCCCAATTACCCTTGCAATTACTTTGTAAGAACATGCGTTCTTACATGCACAGACCTTAAAACAGGCTTGACTGTTCCCAGCTTACAATTACCCTTAAAGAGGTCAGACTGCCCTGCCACATCCACCCTTCTGCTCCCCTAGCATGTAAGGCACACTGGGTTACACATTTCCACCCAAATTACTGCCACACAATTTCTATTATTACTTAGGTCATTTCTGAGTTCAGCCATGTGCATTTTCCACATTCCCTCTGACAGAAATTTATGTTCATGATCATTAGATTAGGATCCCCCTAAATTATTTCAAATAAACTTCTAGTCTTTAAAGCACAATTGAAGTTCTCATGTTTTGCAAGTCTAGGTAGGAAAATACAATGCAAAATATGTGCCTATTGAGATAGACAGAGCGTGCACAGGTTGTGAGAGAATACACATGTGCAAGACCCAGAATAAAACAGCAGGATTTGTAACTAACATCTTCTTATATTATTAATATGTGGAAATAGTCTTTGCTCCTGAAATCTGAATTATTTTTTTCTAATCAGTTCTCTATTTAAAATATTCTTTTGCACACTGTTTCCCTTTACAATTATGCATACATACAAAATATAATCAGCTTAACTGGATAATACTGTTTATTTTTCATCTCATATATTATAGAAACATTGTCATTTCACATCTCAAGACACAAAAATGTCATCTGGGCCTTAACCAGTGATTCCACAAAAACTTTCAGCAAACTGAATTCAAATATGTGAACATAAGTCATGTCTTCATTGTTTTTCCTTAGTCTTTAGTATTTCTAACTTGCATTCTTTCATCTGCACAAACTTCAGGTGTAAATAAATTTTGAATATTTGAATTAGCTTTCCCTCTTGCAGACAGGACCTCAGATAACAGTACTGAGAGATTTTGCTCATGAAGATCTTTTCTGAACTTCTGAGAGATGAGGGAGGTGGAAGAAGCTAAGGCATTGACCCCAAAGCTCATTGATCATAGAGCATCTGTCAACAGTCAGGGGTGACACATCTTTATTTCCAGACCAGCACAGCTATATTGAATGCTCAGGGAGCACATTTGTCATGAAAAGAGGCAGAGTACATTTATTAACTGCATGAGCATTCCACTCAGTCTGTATCTAGTCCTTTACGAACATTATATCCTACTCTATTTATAGCCCATTACTAGTAATGTACATCCCCCAGCTGAATTCAGGAGTGGAGCTGTCAACTAAGAAAATTATTGAAGTCAATGGCTATGTCTACACTATGGACTTAAGGAGGCTTAAGTCGACTTAAGCAAAGTCCTGTCCACATTTGGAGTTGATGAAGTCGACTGAAGGGCTTCCTTAAGTTGATTTAATAACTCCTTCCCTTAAAGTTGACTTTAGGGGTTAAGTTGACTTTATTAAGTCAGCTTAACACAATGTGGACATTAAAGTCAACTTACTAAAGTCGACTTAGTACAGTGTGGCCCTGCAAGTCGACTTTATAAAGCCAACTTAATGCAGTGTGGACTCACTAAGTCAACTTAATAAAGTCTACTAAAAGTGGATTTTTAAGTAGAGTTTATTAAGTTGACTTAATAAATTTGACTTAGCTTTTATAGTGTAGACATAGCCAATGGGACATAGAACCTTGACTGCAACTTAAAAACGTTTCACCTATAGTGAAAAGATTTGTCCAGAGGACTATAAATTGCCTCTTTGCTAAAGAAAACATGAGCAGGTAGCATGTTATTAAACAATCCATCTATATTTCTTGATTATTATACATATATTTGAAATCAGGATATTTATTTCTTACAAGTTAATAGTTTTGACCTACTTATTCTATCCCAAAAACCAAGCTCCTTTGGAGTTCCAGTGCCTTGATCTAAGAACATTTCAGCTATTGGAAATCTGACTTTGAATTTTATCTTGTTTTTCAATATGCAGTGACTTTGCAAAAAGCCAGTGGAAGAGTAGCATAAGTATTTCAGGACACGATTAAAATGAGTAAGGAAGCTTACATAGCCTTTTATCTGCAGCAGAATTGGTTAGGTCAGTGCTATCAGACACTTCCATGTGATCACTATATTTTAAGACAGACTATTTCTCATTTAGTTACATCATAATTTGTGCTGGAGTTTTTTGTCTACAGTAACGAAGAGCTGTGACTCCAGGTGGGGATTGAACAGCAGGATTAAATGAAGATTTGAGGAAGCAAAGACTGCTTTGTCAAATGCACTTATCAGTAGTAATAAAGAATAAAGGGAAAGAAACAAAAATTAAATTATTTTAATAGAATGGTTTTTATAAGTTTTCATACTTCAGAAAGGTATGAAAATTGTATCTGCATTCTCTGTCTGCCTTACCTAATTTGACATTAAAGTAATTAAAATCCTGCCTGTATAAGCCTGTTTGTAGTTAATGCATGTTAATTATTGATCTAATAATGAGTCAGCACACATATGTGCACATGCAATTCACACAGTGTCACACTGTAACAACTCGCAACTGGAATTGATTAAGCTTAGGTTAACTCCTCTGACCCTTTGGATCATTTTAGTAAATTCCTTTGGTAAATGAACATGACAAGTTTAATAAATATCTGTTCAGAAACTTGAAGTATTAAAAAAGGTGAAATCTGACCTAGAAAAAAATTCCATTTCATAATTATTCTGAATTCCCTCTACACAACTTATATATTTTCATCTTTAGTCTAGAGTTAGGTCCTTTCTACACTGCAGCATTTAACTATGTTGTCTTTCCTGGTAAAAAGTGACAGAGCTGAGTTTATGTCTATGTGGTAGCATCTTTACATCAAAATTGTTTGGTCTCACTGTGCAATGCTTTTTAACTGTATTGTTATCTGCACATGAGGGTTGAATCTAGGAGCTATCCCTTATCATGCAAGTAGCTAGAAAGGCTTTGAGGCCATTCTCAGAAATTCTTCTGCACAGAAAACTAAGAGTAAAAAAGACCTGCCAAGCCAGTTACGCAAACATAGTTATGGGATCATATCCATCAGGCAGAATGAAGCAGTGTTCTGAACTGGTTCCTAAAAAACAACTGAACACTATTAGCTACCGTTGCTGCTAAACAGAACCATGGGTATGTCCACACGTCTCTTTTATTTTGAAATAACACTGGTTATTTCAAAATAAAGAAGATTAGGTCCACACAACGTTTTCTTATTTCGAAATGACAGGTTCTGTCATTTCGAAATAAGAACCGTCATTTTGAAACAGCTTAAACCCCATTCATTTCAAAACAGCTGTTATTTTGAAATAACCCATTTGGACATGTTGTTTCGAAACAACACCATTGCTTCGAAACAAGTGTTTCAAAACAACATGTCCAAATGATGTTATTTCAAAATAACCATTTCAAAATAACAGCCATTTCAATAGCAGGCTTTCCCTTAATTCGAATTAACATTTTCTTAATTCAAATTAACTTATCTTGAATTAAGGACTTTATTTCAAAATAATTCATTTTGAAATAACTTATTTTGAAATAACAATGTATGTGTGGACATAGCCCATGTGACTAATATGGTTGGTTGGTTTTTGAGGTTTTCTCTTTTCTTTTCTCTTCCTGAAAGCCATTTTTTTCAGCTCAAATCAAAGGAAAAAATGGTTTGGGTTGGGAAAAATAAATATTGTTCATCCCTGTCACAAATTATTTCATTTTCAGGTGTTTTTAACCACATTCATATAAAAATAAAACCATTCACAAAACCATTAGAGAAGAATGTGGATGACCCCCCCCCCCATTGTTCCACTTGGATAAATAATTGGAGTGAGGACTGGAACCTAGCTGCCCCCTCTGCTAGGTGAGTTCCCTAACCAGCAAAATATAGTTGTTCTTGCTCTTTCTCTCTTGCAAGACAACAGAATATTCAATCACTCATATGAAGTGCAAGAGCATCAACAGGCAACATTAAGTCTCACACAAGGGACTGTGATTACAACACTAACCTGAGATGTTGAAGACCCAAACCAGGCAGAGTGGGGTCTGGAATCTGGTCTTCTAGGTCTCAGGTGGGTGCTCCAACCAAAAGATATTTGTAAATGTCACATAAATGCCTTGTGAATTTAGCCCTTGACCCCAGAAATAATATTGGCTGAAACTACTTAGCAACCTTGTGCTGAATTTGCAAATAGTTTCAGTGATCTGAAACTTTATTGATTCTCGACCTTAGCTTCAGCTTACCAAAAATTGTCTGGGAGTTAAACAGATTATGACTTTATTTTTGTGACATTACAGAAGCAAAAAATACTGAGTTATTTGCTTATTGCAATATATGTGTCCCAGTTTTGTATAATGACATGTAACTTTTTTGTCTGTGAAACTACTCAGTTTCTTGCAATGAAGAAATGCCCTTCTAAATCCCTTTAAAACAGACTTTTTGTAAGTTATGTAAAAGAAAAAAAAAAAACAGATGGAGGAAAAATGTCACTACCTACAGAGAATTCTTCTGGTTTATACTGAATAAGTTCATCATATGCTATTTTTTAAATAGGTTCATCACATGAAATCAATAATTGTTACAAAATTAGTCACCCATGAGATTATAGCTGCTGCAGTACCACCCTGCTCATCAGCTCATGTTTAGCACTCCAAAAAGAAACTGAAAATTTGTAATTTCAAGGAGAGATAGGCTGCTTCCCTTGAAATTACAAGACAAACTGGAGTTTCCTTTAAAGACTTTGGTTGAGTGATTTTTCTATTGCAGAACACAGGAGTGAGGTTAGATAGTTTAAGGGCAGCACATCAGGAACTGATTAATAGCCAATGAATAACAGAATATGTTTCTGCCATCCTACAGCAAAGGCCATATGTTACACTATCACTTCCATTACAAACCACATCTTAGCAAAATGACGAGAATAATTCTTGACAAGCAGGGAAATCATCTAATGCAAGAGAGATCATAATTTGCAACAGCAAAATTGCTGGATGACCTGGGGTGCCAGGACTTACTCTTAGGCAAAATGTTAAGGATTCTTCTAATAACATCAACATGTGTCATCGCTGCAAAAAGCTAAAGATGTCATTCAAAGTCAGTGCTTTTGAGTACTGAGAGGAAGATGTGAGTTAGCCTGGCTTTTCATGGAGGGGCTCAGCTCCCACTCACAAAATCACAATATCATAGTAGCATGGTGAAAAGTACAAGAAAAGTAGTATGGTGAAAAGTACAAAAGTTCCTCATGATGTCACAGTGGTATTGTGAAAAGTATATCACTGTAAGTACATGACCATCCACTGTGAACTTTTTCTCCGATTATAAGAAACAGAAACTTAGGACTGAACAATAAATTTCAGGTTGTCAAATACGGTCAGAAGGAACTGAAATTATATATCCCATTATGTATTTTTTAATTATCCGTGGAATGCAATACACTTTGGATATATACACACTTCTGTTCTGAGTCCACCTCACTTTTCTTTTTATGCCTCATAAAACAAGCAATTTTGCAAAGCATGCAGAAATGTTAGCATTTTTATTACTGCATCATATGACACTGTACTTAAATTTTACCAGCTTTAAGCTTATCAGAGATAGCTGATGATCTGCCTGTTATATTGAATAAGCAAATAAAACTATTGCAGCAGGGAAGACTATCTTGTTATCATGTGGATTGGGGCTCTGAATGGTACTGAAGTCAAAATCATGATCAGCAAATTTTAAATGAGTCACATTCTCCTCAGAATATTGAGATACTTATCCAAGCATCTTTGCCACAGCTTGCAAACACAGTCTCTCTTGTAAAAGTCACAATAGATTTTGGCTTTGGCTATACTGAAAATATTTTAATGGCAGTCTATTTTATGATATTTCTGTTTCCTGTTCTAACTGAAGCTAGCAGGTGCAAAAATACGCACCTTGCTCCTTTATTAAAAAAAATAATTTTTTTCAAACTTCAGCAAATTTCACTTTCCTCATAGTATTGTTTATTTTGGTCAAAGGTCCCAGTTCAGCAAAAATCTTAAACATAACATTATGTATTTTGCTATTGTTCATGACTCATTGTATTGGTTTTCATCACTTAAGTATGTAAGGAATGTTAAGTGGAGCAGATGGCCCCCTTGAACTTAACTAGATGGCCCCCTCTACTTAATTGGATGGTTGTTACCACCCTAACTGCCCATTGTTCTTACAGGGCTTGGTGTAGGTGGGCTCTGCCTGACTGCAAGGTCCTGCAAGGTATGACTCATACCACCATTGTTCTCTGCATTCCCTGTAATCAGGGAAAGGCAGGAAAAAAAGCTTGAAAGCTCTGGTCCTGGGGGGGGGGGGGGGGCTCAGGCAGGAAGGTCCTCAAGACACCCTGCCTGGCCTGATCAACCAGAAGCTGACCTCCTCCGCTCACGAGTTCTCCCCGAGCATACCCCACGTTTAAACTGCTGGCCCGAGTATGAGGCTCTCTCTCTTGCCTGTAATGCTGCTGCTGCTGCTGCTAGGAGTGGTAAGAGCCTGCCCTACAGCTTTCTTTAAAGATTAAAACTACTTTATTTTTCTTGCTGCTGCTTTGGAACTGCTTTCTCTCAGCTCTACAGGCTCATGTGTGTCTTTTGCCTTCTCTTTTCCTCTTTTTACTTGCTGCTTCGTTTTGTACTGTTAAAGGAGCTCCCGTGTCTATAATTGTTTGCCACTACTCTGTTTCACTCAGTGTATCTCTTTCTTCTGAGTTGTTTGAACTTGTTTTAAAGGTATTATTGTGAATTGTAACATTGTATTGGATTAATTGGTAGCCTTAGTAGTATTAAGTTAGATGGTAAGATTGTTTCCTTTAGTTTGTAGCTTTTAGAGTTGCTTGTTAAGTTGCTTTTGCCCTGCCCTCTGTTAACTTCCCCAACTTGAATAAAACTTTTTCTTCTTAAACTTTCCTTGTCCCCTCTTTATTTCTTGAACCCTCCCTGTGTACCCCAAGTTCACCGCTGCACCCAGCTCCCTCTCCCGCAGTTTCTCCTTCCCCTGCAACCCCCCTTTTCACCGCTTACCCGCTTCTCTTCCTTCTCCCCGACTCACCACTTCTCAGCCCCCCCCGGCTCATCTTTGCCCTGGCCCACCCCTCACCCTCCTCTCCGCCGTTGCCTCCATTTCCCCCCGGCTCCCCACTTCCCGCGGCTCCCCTTAGCTGCAGCTCCCAGCCCCTTTCCTTTTGCCTTTCCGCCTGCTGCCACCAGTACCCCATGACTCCAGCTGGCTCCCGCCTGCCTCCCCCAGCTACCCCATCGTTCCCATCCGCTGCCGCTGGCTTCTCCGTGGGCCCCCCCCCCCGCTGCCGGTTCCCAGCTGCCGCATCCCCCTCTTGCAGCTGCTTGCCACCACTGCTGGCTCCCCCACTGCCACCCCCCCCAGGGGCCGCCCGCTTTCTGTGGTTGCCCCACAAGCCACACTGGCTCCTGCTGGGTTCCCGCAGTGGCCACCCAATTCCCGCAGCTGCTGCCCAATTCCCGCGGCTACCCCTCCTGCACCCCTTCCTCTTTTTTTCTCTTTTCTTCTCTCTTCCTTCCCTTCTTTCCTTTTCTTCCACTGCTGCTCCCTTCCCTGCCATCCAGACACAATCTGCCTCCCTCTTGAGCCCCCAAACTCCCGCTCAGCCCCTCCTGCCTCCCCAAACCCCCATGTGTGTCCCAACCCCTCACGTGCCTCTGTTTCCCTGCCCTAACTCCCACGTGTGTCTCCGTTCCACTATTCCTACTCACCCCCCACTCACTTTCCCTCTCCCTTAAGCCCCTCACTGCCACTACTGCCAACTTCCTGCTCCCTCTCCATTGCCCCGAGCCCCCACCTGTGTCCCCAGCCCGCTCACCCACCTGTCCTTTGAACCCCTTTGTACTAACCTTTAAACTCCTGCTCCCCTGCCTGCTTCCACTCTTCTCCATTACTGCCAAAGCTAAGTTTGTATCGCACCCCCCCCTTCCCTTATATGGTATTAGAGCACCTTTTAAATTACAGTAAATAGCTTTATAGCTGTAAGTTAGATTAACTGAGAATTCTCATTGTCCACCAACCTGTCACACTCCACAAAGTTTAGCACCCCACAACGCCTCACTGAAAACACCATGACAAACACCACGTATACACCCCACCACTCACCCTACTCCCATGCCTGTTTTACTAAAGATTATCCCATAACCCCCCACACCCGGTGCAGTGATTGCTCCCCAAGGTCCTCAAATTTCCAAACCTGCTGGCAGGGTCAACTATCTCAAATCTCTGACCTAAAATAAACAGAATATATTTTCAATAAAAGATTCTACACCCCTGCCCTTCATTCTAGGCTTCACAATAACTATGCATCGAACCCCCAATAAGATTTTACAAAAGCAAGGATTGACCAGACTTGATATTGCTCATATTAACAAGGTAAACAAAAGTAGAGAAACCTGTATTTGCAGTGGAAAATTAATACAGAAGAAAAAAAATTAATTGGTCATTTCCACTTTCCAAGTTAGTGCAGATCAGATTTTAAAAGTAACTGGAACTGTAAAATGGCTGTGGATACTTGGTTCACTGGGCTGGTTGGAATATCTTAAAAATAAAATTTTGTTTCAAAGGTCTATTTGAATGATGTTTGGCTTATACTTACTTGGAAAATGCTAATAATACTATGTGCTTGCAGTATAGAGTCGTACCCTTTTCCTTTGTAAATATTAAAATACCTTGTGGTAATGTTTAAGCATTAATTTCTTTTTTCCTCAAAGACAAGTGAAAAGTTGAAGAAGAATGTTCAATAACAGGATTTGAATATAACTGTGTAACAGGTTTCCAATATAACTTAGTTTGTTATTTAAAGTCAATTTTTTAGAGGGATTCAGGTGCCTATGTTTACCATATGGCCCACACTGATGTCCTCAGAGTCACAGATAGGAGCCACAATAATACCCTCTAGGTGCCTAAGTCCCATTGGCATGCAAGTTTTCACCGGTTGGCCTTTTCAAAGCAGTCTAAGTGCTGACACCAAACCCCAGCTGCAGCTGAGGCCCTAGAGGCCCCAAAGAGATTTTTAAACAGTGGGCAATGCTGATCTTGCCGGCTGTGTGCAATCCCCTTAGGTATACTTAGAGCATGCCTAAGAGCTGATACCCATCAGATCTTGTAGCAGGGAAGCTGGGTATGTGCCATGGATCAGTGGGCAAGCAGTGCAGCATTTGTGCAATACAGCTGGGGTCTCAGGGAAACACAGGGTGAACAAGAGGGTGAGGTGGAGTGTGAGTAGGTGATAGAGGGAGATGGTTTCAGCTGGTAGAGCATGGGCTACCTTAGAGCTGACAAGGATTAGGTGCCTAACTACAGAAAAGAATTTGCAATTGCGATTCCTGAGCAGAGGAAAGCACCTATATCTGGCCTGTCAGCAAGATGAACCAGGTTAGTTGTTTCTATCTGGCTTAAGTGGCTCCTTTCTCAGCTCACCAGCTTCTGAAAATTGCTTTCTTATATGCTTAACTATCCCTACACAGTCCATAAGGAGCCTGGCAGCACAGAGCTGCCTAATGTAAGGCTGAAAATTCCACTAGGCAGTGGTCTTCTTAAGGCTTAGTCTTTGCTCCACTCAGTCAAGCAACATGTAAAAGTGCTAACAGACGCCTACTTAGATTTTCCAAAGCACCTCGGCACCTAACTTCCATTGATTTCACTTGGAATTAAGCACCTTTTACATTTCTGGAAATCCCATCTTTAGGCGTCTAAAGACCTTTGACAATATGGCCCAGAGTGGCCAAGTAATTTAACCAGAAGTACACAGCAAGTCAGCATAGCTAGCGGTAGAACTCACATTTCCTGCCTCTTCCTTGTTTACCGTCTTATCTCATCTGATTCCTATGAGGTTAATGTAATTCCATAAACATTCTGATACATTTTGTAATAACTGACATGTTGTAATAACTAGTGGCTATAAGCATGTTACAAATGTAAAAATAGTATATTTCCTATGTACCTGGTGTTATGATTCAAGGAGTGAAACTGTACTTTTGCCCTCTCTTTCACTCTTTTCATGGGGTGCCTCTGCCATGTGCTGCATATACACCTGCCTTTCTCTCATAGTGGGATCTCATGATTCATCACACTTTGAGACTAGATCCCCACCATGGAAGACTTATTATTGTACTAAAACAAAGTTAGGACTTCAGTATTTTTTGTATTCTCTTGTTCTCTAGTTTAAACATAGAATGAATACTATAAAGAACAATACACATTAAATGTGAAACAAATAGTAGGCTTCATTGGTTCAAAAATAACCAAACTTACTGATGTTGCAACCAGCAAACAAACTTCAGAACTAACATGGAATATAATAGAGTAGGTAAACATTTCACTGCAGCTAATATTATTTAAGTACTACATGGCCTCTTTTCAGATTATCTATATTTTGTCTTTGTAAAGTAGCATGGGATTATGTTTTTTCCCTCTTATAATTCTGGCTGAGTCAGAGTATTTCAGCACCAATAACTAATTTTGGCTCAAAGTGGATTTAATAGAAAATGTTCTGAACGTCCACCCCTTATCTTGCAAAGAGTTGCTCAGGGGTTTAGCCATATAATTCTCATTGATTGTAATGAGAGTCATGCAGATAAACCCTCAAACAATTCTTTGAAAATGTAGAGTTCAGTGGCTATGTATATAGATAAAACAGGTGGTTCTTGAAAAAGAAAGCTCACTTGGTTCTTCAAACCATGGCAACCAAGACTTTAAAGTTAAAAAAATTTCCATTCATTTCCAAAAATTAGAACAGACAATTGGGTAAATTTAAGGTAGTTCATCTAGAGTTATTTTACCAGATGGAACAACTTAAAACAAAAGAAAACAAAAAAACCCTACAACCTTTTAAAACCAATTTTCATTCAGTTCTATTCAATGTGGCTTTTCTGTCCCATGAGAATTTTTTTTAATACTTCAGCATTTGTTTTTGTCCCAAATCAGGATGAAAGCTGAAATTCCTAAAAAAACAAATCATTAGGAAAGGTTTCATTTTGGAAGTGGATCCCATTGACCCTGCCAGCAGGTTCAGAGATTTGAGGATCTTGGGGGGCAACCACTGCACTCGTGGGGTACGGGGTGGATTCGGGGTACACTTTATTAAAATGAGTATAGGGTAAGGTGTGTGGTGGTTGGTGTATGTCGTGTTGGTCACAGTGGTTTCTGTAAAGTGTCGGGAGGTACCTAACTTTCGGGAGTGGGGGCAGGTTGGGGAACAATGGGGTTCTTCAGTTAACCTAACTTACAACTATAATCCTACTCACTATAACCTAAAAGGTGCTTTAATGTCCTATAGAAAAAAAAAGGGGGGTACAACACAGAATTAGTATGTGGGCGTGTCAGAAAAAAGTGGAGGCAGGTGGGGGAGCAGGAGTTCAAAGGCTGGGGGACGCAAAGAAAGAGAGAGGTAAGTGGGGGGGTCTAGGGACAGTGGGGTGCGGATGCACAGGGGAGCTCGGGGCAGGGGGACAGGCAGGGGAGGACGCACGTGGGGTTGTGGACAATGGGGGAAGCAGGAGTTCAAAGGCTGGGGGAGACTCGGAGGAGAGGCAAGACAAGTGGAAGGGGCTCAGGGGCAATGAGATGGGGATGCACGGGTGGGACTCGGGGCAATAGGGGAAGCACGTGGAGGTTGGATAGTTGCTGGGGAGACGGGGGTCGAGCAGCGGGGTCGGGGGTTGAGGGAGAGGCTGAGAAGGGGGCAGCGGGGAAGCGGAGACCTGAAAAGGAGGGAAGGCAAGTGGGAGGAGGTTAGGGACAGTGGGACGAGGAGGCACATGGGGGTTGGGTCAGGAGGACAGAAGCGGAATAGGGGTCGGGATGCGCTTGGGGGTTCGGGAAAGCAAGAGGGGCTGAACAGTAGAGGGGGAGACAGAGCGGGAACGGGGGGCGGGGAGGGTTAGTGAAAGCAAGCGGGGGAGCGGCGGGTCAGAGGATCGAGGGGGAGGCAAGCAGCTGCAAAAAGGGGGGAAAAGCGGGACAAGCTGCCACAGGCGGGGAGCTGGTAGAAAAGCGGCGGGGCGGCCCAGAGGGCCACAGAAAGGCAGCGGGGGGGGGGGCTGCGGAAGGCGGCTGGGAGCCGAGGCAGTCGCAGGGTGCGGAGACCCGGCAGCGGCCGCGGGAGCGGCTCGGGAGCCGGGAGCCACAGGGGCAGAGAGCCGCAAGGGTGACAGGGCGAGCAGGGGTCAGGGCAGCCGCAGGCGGCGGCGGGGAGTTGGCAGGAGCACCAAGGAACAGGGAAAAGCGGCGGTGGCCGCCGGGGAATGGGGAAAGGCTGCGGCGGCAGTAACGGGGAGCCAGCGAGAGCCACAGGAAAGTGGCAGAAAAGGGGAAAAGCCGCAACGGGCAGGGGTCAGAGAAGGGAGTAGAGAGGGCTGGGGGACGCCACGGGGAAAGGGGCTGTGGACAGCGGAAGAAGGGGCTGGAGAGAAAAGAGGGGCGCGCGGGGGCAGTTGGCAAATAAAGAGGGGGCAAGGAGAGTTCAAATAGAAAAAGTTTATTTAAGTCGGGGAGGTTACAGAGGGGAGGGCAAAAGCAACTTAGCCAAACAATTCTAAAGGCTACAAACTAAAGGAAAACAATCTTAACAGCTAACTCAAGACTTCTCAGGCTACCAATTAACTTTACATAATGTTGCAACACACAATGATACTTCTAACACCAGTCCAAACAGTTCAGAGAGGAGAGGTATACTAAGTAACACAGAGTAGCGGCAGGCAATTACAGACAGGGAAGCTCCTTTAACAACACAGAATGAAGCAGTAAGTAAAAAGAGGAGAACAAAAGATACACGTGAGCCTGTAATGCTGGGGAAAAACAGTACCTAAGCAGCGGGAGAATAAATTTAATCTTTAAAGAAGGACTACAGGGCAAACTCTTACCACTCCTATTAGCAGCAGGGGCAACAGCATCACAGGCGGAGAGAGAGAGACTCGTATTCGGCCAGCAGTGATACTCATGGGGGTAACTCGTGGATACTCTAGGAGGAACTCGTGAGCGGAGGAGGCAGCTTCTGGTTGATCAGGCCAGGCGAGATGTTGAAAACCGTCCTACCTGAGCACCCCAGAACCTCAGCTTTTAAAGACTGTTTCCTGCCTTTCCCTGATTACAGGGAGTGTGGGGAACAATGGGGGTATGAGTCATGTCCTGCAGGACCTTGCAGTTAGGCAGAGCCCACCTACACCAAGCCCTGTGAAAAAAATGTGCCCCCAGGGCGGTAACGGCCATCTAGTTGAGTTCAAGGGGGCCATCTAGTTAAGGTGAAGGAGCCACCTGTTCACTTCACACATTCTATGTACTTTAGTGATGGCCCGGGAGGGGCAGCCATCAGGGTAACCGCTATGAGTCACAGACACCCATGACATCCCATGCCATGAAGTCAGCATTGCATCATGAGAGAAGGAGGATGACACACAAAACAACAGGGATATCAGGCCTCTCAATTATATCTGTCACTGGACAATGTGCCACAATAGGGAAATGCAATTTAATGTTCAATCAATCCAAAACTAAATATTTTCTTTGATAGGAAGTTGAAAAAAAATTAGAAAACTCAAAATTGTCCAGTTAGAATTTTAGATTTTGCCAAAACTGCATTTTCTATCATTCCAATAGAAAACCAGCTCTACTAATTAAACAATTTTCTTTTGTGATCTTATTTTCTCTCTGCTAGTGGGAAAACAAAGAGCGTTGCTAGAGACTACTGACTCTGGAGGAGTGCTGGCATACTGAAGCCCCAATTTAACCACACTGGTGAAAAAGCCTGTTGAGGTGTGATTTCAGAACAAAATAAGTTTCAGTGGGAGGTAGGTAATAAATACCTTTAAAATCTGGCCCAAATTAGTGCTTTAGGCAGGTTTAAAATTAAGGACACGCATATATGAGTTGATTGGTGACTCAGATGGTTCATAGTAGCTGACACGCTTTTTACTGTGGCACTAATCACTTAGTCAAAAGAAAGGGATGTTTATTTTCAGTATTAATTAAAGCATTTGTGCTGTCTAGATGTTTTTGACATTGTTTTTCTGAAAAAAAAAAAAAGAAAATAAACTTCAGGCTACAAACAAAAGTAAGCACCCTCCTTATTGAAAACTGGTCTTTGGTGGTTTCAGGGTTTTCTAAATGTTTCCGAAGAGTCTGTGGTTTTGATTTGATGTGACTGCCTCCATTACTACTGAAAACATAATAAAAGTGTATGTAAAAACCCCAAAAGAGTCTGATTCTTGACTGCTTCCCCCTTCAATAATCCTATAGATTTATACAAAATGGACAGAAAAAGCTATCATTCTGCTTGGCATGGACTTTGAACATGCCTTCATGACGAAATACAAAAGTTATAAGGGAGTGGAGAATCAAGCCTGTATATAATGATCCAAGGTTCATTGCAGTCAGTACAAGATCTCAGACTTCAGTGCACTTTGCATCAACCTTAGAGAGCATAGTGCTTTTCACATTCGGTATAGTGATTCTTTACCACTGAGTATAGTAATTATGCAAAGGGTTTTCAAGTGTCTTATTCATGTGGTGTAATCCCATAAAAGTTCAACTGAACCATAGATTCCCATTCTGAGAAATAAAGAAGGGTCAAAATCTTCACTGAAGGAGTAAATAGTTGAAGCAATTGAGGATCAAGCTACATTGCTGACTCATCCACAGATTTGTCTATGTTACAAGATGGCTGTAAAAGCTTAATTAACTTCGTTGACTTGCCTTTCTTAGCTATGTGATTAATCACTGCTGTTCAAATTGTTATTTTAACACCTATTTCAGCTCTATAAGTTATGCATTCCTGGTTGGCAATGGTGCCACACTGAACCCAGTAGTAAAGAATACAAAAGTTTTACAGGTAGCATAGAATCATAAGGTTAAAAGGGACTGCATGAGGTCATCTAGTCCAACCCCCTGCTAAAAGCAGGACCACTCTCACTAAATCATCCCAGCTAGGGCTTTGTCTAACCGGGCCTTAAATATCTCCAAAGATGGAGATCCTACCTCCTCCCTAGGTAACCCATTCCAATGCTTTGCCATCCTACTACTGAGAAAGTTTTTCTAATATCCAGTCTTGAGTGCCCCAGCTACAACTTGATAACATTTCTCCTTCTTCTGTCCTATGTTACTACCGAGAACAGCCTTTCTCCCTCCCCTTTGGAACACCCCTTTAAGAAGTTGAAGGTTGCTATCAAATCCCCCCTCAGGCTTCTCTTCTGCAGGCTAAATAAGCCTTGTTCCTTCAGTCTCTTCTCAGAGGTCATGTGTCCCAACCCTCAGATCATTTTTATTGCCCTCCGCTAGACTCTCTCTAATTTGTCAACATCCTTTCTGTAATGTGAAGCCCAAAACTGGACACAATATTCCAGATGTGTTCTCACCAGCACCAAAAAGAAGAGAGTAATCACATCCTTTGATCTACTGGTGCAGCCCAATATGCCATCGGCCTTTTTGGCAACAATAGCACATTGTTGATTTACATCCAGCTTCCCATCCACCATAACACCCAGATCCTTTTCTACAGTGCTGCTACTTAGTTGATTGGTCCCCAGCCTTTAGCAGTACAGGGGATTTTTCCATCTTAAGTGCAGGACTTTGACTTTTACTTGTTGAGTACATGGGATTTCATTTGGTTCAATGCTCCAATCTGTCTAGGTCTCCCTGAATCCTATCCCTGCCCTCCAGCATGTTTACCATTCCCCCCAGCTTGGTGTCACCTGCAAATTTACTAAGTGTGCAATCTATCCCATCATCTAGATCATTAATGAAGATGTTGAACAGAACTGGCCCCAGGACCAACCTGTGGGGCACACCACTAGTTGCTGGTTGCCAACTAGACATTGAGCCATTGCCAGACCCACTGAGCCCAATGATCTAGCCAGCTTTCTATCCACTGTATGGTCCAGTCATCCAAACCATACTGCCTTAACTTGCTGACAAGAATGCAGTGAGTAACCGTATCAAAATCTTTTCTAAAGTCGAGGTGTATCACATCAATGACTATCCCACATCCACACGTCCAGTCATCTCATCATAGAAGGGAATCAGGTTAATCAGGCACGATTTGCCCTCAGTGAATCCATGCTGACTATTCCTGATCAACCTATTTTCCTCCAAGTGTTTCTGAATGGATTCTTTGAGGACTTCCTCCATAATTTTTCTAGGGATTGAGGTGAAGCTGATTGGTCTGTAGTTCCCTGGTTCCTCTTTTTTTCCCTTTCTTGAAGATAGGTACTATATTTGCCTTTTTCCAATCATCCGGGACCTTCCCCATTTGCCACGAATTTTCAAAGATAAGGGCTAGCAGCTCTGCAATCACATCAGCCAACTCCCTCAGCATCCTCAGATGCAGTTCATCTGGCCCAATAGACTTGTTCACATCCAGCTTCTCTAAGTAGTACCTAACCTGATCTTCCATCACTGAGAGCCACTCTCCTTCTCTCCATTCTGAGTTACACAGTGCAGTAGCCTGGGGGCTGACCCTGCCTGTGAAGACTGAGGTTAAAAAAACATTGATTACTTCAACCTTTTCCATATCATCCACCATGAGGATAGCTACTCCATTAAGCTAGGGACCTATACCATCCCTGATCCTCTTCTTTTCAGTGACATACTTGTAGAACCCCTTCCTGTTATCCTTCACATGCCTTGCTAGGTGCAACTCCAATTGCCCTTTCTGATTTTACCCATGCAGGACCAAGAAATATCTTTATATGCCTCCCTAATCATCTGTCCAAGCCTTCACTTCTTGTAAGCTTTCCTTTTGTGTTTTAGCTCACCATAGCATTCTCTGCTAAGCCATGCTGGGCACCTTTTTGCTGTTCTTTCTGCACATCAGAATGGTATCTTCCTGAGCTCTTAGTACAGTTTCTTTAAAATACAGTCAGCTCTCATGGATGCCTTTCCCCTTCAGATTAGCCTCCTAAGGGATCCTGTGCATCAGTTTCCTGAGGGAACTAAAGTTTGCTTGTCTGAAGTTCAGGGTCTGTGTTCTGCTTCTTTCCTTTCTTTGTTTGATCAGGATCCTGAACTCTACCATTTCATGGTCACTGCTGCCCAGTTTGCCATTCGTGTTGACTTTCCCAATCAATTCTTCTCTGCTTGTGAGTAGCAGGTCAAGAAGTACAAGGTCCCTAGTTGGTTCCTCCAGCATTTGTACCAGGAAGCTATCTTCAACACTCTCCAAAAACTTTCTGGATTGTTTGTGCACTGCTGGATTGCCCTCCCAGCAGATGTCAGGGTAAATGAAGTCCCTCATAAGAGCCAGGGTCTGTGATCTGAAAACTTCTTCTAGCTGTCCATAGAAAGCCTCATCTACCTCCTTCTTCTGCTCTGGTGGTCTACAGTAGACACCCATCACGACATCACCCTTGTTGCGCTCTCCTCTAAACTTAACCCACAGACTTTCAGCAGGCTTGTCTCTACTTTCACAGTGGAGCTCTGAGCAGTCATAAAGCGCTTTTACATATAATTCTACTCCTTCACCTCTTCTTCCCTGCCTGTCCTTCCTGAACAATTTATATGCACCCATGGCAGAGCTCCAGTCATGCAAACTGTCTCATCATGTCTCTGTTATCCCAGTTATATCACAGTTCCTTGTCTGTGCCAGTACTGCCAATTCTTCCTGCTTGTTTCCCAGGCTCCTTGCATTTGTGTACAGGCAGCTAAGATACCAGACTAATTGCCCTACTTTCCTCTGCTGATTGTTTCTTCTGTTGCATCTTCCTCGTTGGATTTTTTCCCAGAGTCCTCCTTTCCTATCAACCTCAGATATTAGGGCTTCATTAGGATACCTAAGACACTGATTTGTCCCCTTCCCCCCACTTGTGACTAGACTCTCTTTTATTTCTTCTCTTATAGCCCTGGCTCTGCCCCCTCCCCGCAGGTTCCATCCCATCCCCCAGTTCTCCCTCATTGTGATTTACTTATGGGCTTTGGTCACCTTCCCCTTCAAACCTAGTTTAAAGGCCTTTTCACTAGGTTAGGCAGTCCACCTTGAAATATGTTCTTCCCCTTCCTTGATAGGTGGAGTACATCTCTGCCTAACAGTCCTTCTTCCTGGAACAGCACCCTGTAGTCGAGGAAGCCAGAGCCCTCCTGGAAACAGCATCTTCACAGCCAGGCATTCAGCTCCAGGGTGCATCTGTCTCTACTCAGGCCCCCTACCCTGCATGTGGGTATACAAACTGTTTACTAGCAATGCTGGGTAGGGTTCTTTGCAATATCAGCTCAGGATTAGACAGAGTAAGTAATCTGAAGAAATAGTAAGTACATTGTCTCAAAATTAGAATCCATTATACTGTGTGACCACAAAGCCATAAGAAGAAAATTTAACATTTAATTATTTAGCACCCATTGAAAGCTGGTAAGCACTAGATTTTCTTTAGCCCATGCTAGTTTTAATTGTATAGTACTAGATTTAGGGCAGTTACTGTGGCTTTAAACTCAAATAGCTTTTAGAACCAGATATTCAGAATTATGATAGAAAAATATATCTCTGATCATCATAACATTTTCATGTTTTACAATTCAGAAAGATTATCTATGACCTTTCTTGCATAATGCTGCCTTGTCATTTCATAATATCACAGGAAATTGTTAAATCATTACAATTAATGAATGGAAACAGTTTTGTCATAGCTTCAGAAAAGTGTGGCTTTGTCGTGAGCCTAACATTCTGGAGTTCTGTGCTAAAAGATGTTGTTTTCATTGTAACCTGAACCCACATTTTCAGTGAAGAGGGTGATAGTTTGTACAATAAAATGAATTTTCAAATCAGAATTTTGTAATAAGAAATAACTCATTCACACAAGACCAGCTGTAAGGAAAAAATGCTTCCTTAGCCATCAGAATCATTCTTCTCCCTATATGTACTCTATAGTTCAAGGTTTTGGCTACTTGTAACTGCAATAGCTTTCTGGGAAAACTTTAAAACTAAAAGAGAAGTTCTATTTTCATCATAATCCTTGCTCACAGGAGACATTGCCTTCTATCATGGTGTACTCTCTCACTATCTTGATGTGTTAAATTAGAGCCACACACTGTGATTCTATCACCCTATGTTTTAGGAAGGATAATTTTACAAATATGACACAGGACTGGAAATTAAGAAACCTGGGTTTTATTCCAGTGGTTTTGCCACTGACTTTCTTAGTAATCAAAGGAGAAAAAAAATTACTTAAGATCAAAGAGAAAGTCATCAGCAGATTTCTAAAACCCTGTCAAATCTGAAGATATCAAAATATTTCCTAAACTTTTAGTACTTCAGTGTGAGCTTTGGGTTCTCCATTCCTTTGAAAAGTAGACCATTTACTTTAGTGACTAACTGTAGCTTTAGATGACTATCATGAGCACCCTAATTAGAAAATAGTGGTTTTAACTGTACTGTTCCTCAGATTCTTTCTATAAAATAAAAGCATGTCCTTTTTTCATGAGCTTCTTGATGCTAAATTCTTAATGTTTGGAAAGCATTTTGAGATCATCAGGTGCAGGCAATAAAGAGGGGGACTTACTGCAAGAAACAGAAGGAAGGGGTAAGTGAGGAATGGACCAGAAATTCTAACACCAAGTGGATCATCTTGTTCTCCCTGCCCCTCTGCATGAAGCTGCAAAGAACTACTCTGGCTACTGGGAGGAAAAATGTCTCCTTTGAGACTTTCTGAATATTCTCAGCGTGAGGGAGGAGTGAAAGGAGAACCAGCAAAGAAATATTGCTCATAAATATACACTCCTCTGTGTCATGGAAGAACAGACAGAGCTGCTAAAAACAAGTTTCATTCCAGACACAGGTGATTCAGGCTTCCCCTTGTCCTTCCGATTCACCCTCAATTCCCAGAAAGTCATCCTATCAAGGTCATGGGCAGCCCTGCTACAATCTTACTTCCATCCCTTCAGATCCCTACAGCTGGACATACACACAGCTGTAATAGCTGGCAATGCCCCACCCTTTCTCTATTCTATATGCTTTGTTTTCATTGACTGGTTTTTTGTTGTTTGCCAATAAAAGTCAGTGTCTCAAATATGTAAGTGCTGTTTATTCATGTGTTGACAAGACATATTCCCTCCAGTTACAGTAATCTGTAGTTGTTCAGCAGCACAGTGTCACAGGGATGTTCACAAAGTACATTCATGGGTCCTCATTGCCAAAATGCTCCTTAAGCACTTCCCTTATGTGCATGGCACCCCGTTGTATTCTCAATACCCCTACCATCTGGTTGCTCATATACATATGCAAGGTAATCTGCCTCAGCAGCCCACCCAGGATCAAACTTCTCAACCTTAACTTCAGAGGTTATGGAGGGTGCAGCAGACAACTAAACCCACAGGAATATTGTCTTCATTTAAGTCCAGCCTGCCATTATAGTAGCTCCAGTGAGCTTTAAGTCTGCCAAAGTCACTTTCAACTGTCATTTGACACCTACTCAGCCTGTTATTGAAGCAATCCTTGCTGATATCTAGTTTGCTTGTTTAAGGTTTCCTGAGCTTTCGCATCAGTGGGTAGGTTGGGTCTCCCAGGATCACTATGGGCATTGCAACATCCCCAGTTTTAATGTTTTCATTCAGGAAAAAGGTCCATGCTTTCAACTTCTGGTACAGCTCTGTGTTTCTGAAGATATGAGTATCATGTACCTTTCCCAACCAACCAGCATTGATATCAGTGAAACGGGCCTGGTGTTCCATGAGCACTTGTAGTAGCCCTTTCTATTGATGTACTCAGTTGTGAGATGATTTGGAGTCAGAATTGAGACTATTGCCATCTGTTGTCCCACCACAGTTAGGGAATCCCATCACTGCAGATCCATCCACTATTTCACACAGAGTCAGTCCTTCACAGAAGAATGTGACTAATGGCCCTGCACACCTGTGACAATGCAACACCTGCAGTGGACTTGCTGACTCCAAACTGATTAGCAACGAACTGGTAGCGGTGTGGAGTTGCCAGCCTCCACATGGTGATGACAACACACTTCTCCAGTGAGAAGGCAGCTCTCAGTCTTTGCACCACAGGGCAGGATCCAGTTCTACACAGAGTTCCATGAAGGTGGCTTTGAAAATTCAAAAGTTCTGTTGCCATTGCTTGTCACCCCAGCCCTGCATAAGAATGTGGTACCACTACTCAGTGCTTGTTTCCCATGCCCAGAAGTGGTGGTTACCGTGTGAACATGTTCCATGAATGAAAATGGTAATGAGGTGCTGTTTGTCTGCATGTCACTCAGCAGGTCTAGCTCCTCAGATTCCTCTTCAGATTCAGAGCTCATGAAGTGCTACATGAACAGCCATGATGTGTTCAGAATGTTGCAAGTGACACTGGAGAGGATCTAATTTTTTGAGATTCAGACTGTGGACATGCAGAAAATTGTGAAGAACCATTGAAAAAGAGTGTGAGTACTATTAGCAACTCAGTGGTTGATGAAAAGGAAACACATGGGGTATGTCCACTAACAGTCTTTAAATCAAAATAATGCAGATTATTTTAATTTAAAAGATTGCAGGTACACATTATGTTTCCTTATATCGAGATAAAAGGACCTCCCTTATCTTGCATTAAGGAAAGTCATTTTGATATAATAAAGCCTAGTATTTTATCAAAACGATGGTTAAATCAAAACTATTATTTTGAAATAATGCTGTGTGGACGTGTTATTTTGATTTAACTGTTATTTCGAACTAACGCTTTTGCCCTTCTCCTTCCCAGGATGCTGTCCTTCTATGGGGCCATGTTGCCACACCTCCCATGGTGACCCTCTCCTAAATCAAACTATCAAGGCCTGTCCATGGACATGCTAGTTTTATTTGAGTTTCTAGTGGGGACATGTTAAATCAATTTAAGTTAAATTGATTTAATACTTTTATAGTGATTTTATTAAACCAATTTAACTTAAATTGATTTAACTGCCTAAGTGTGAACATAGCCATGAATCCACAGAACACTGAAACCGCACCCAAGGTGCCCTGTGCTCCTATTTTTCATTCCAGACTTCCCAGCATTAGAAGCTGACAAGTGGCAAGGTTGGATAGCTGCCCACCATGCACTGCTCACACTAGCAATAATACAAAGTATAGTGTGGATGCTCTTTTCTGATACAAAGCATGCTGTGTGGATTCATGTAAGCATTTTACCTATAGCAGTTGTTTATCATCAGTATAACTTATATAGCAAAAACTCTGTAGTATATGCATGACCTAATTCTGACCCCTCACTAACAAGATTTCTGTAGATGTGGTGGTCTCTACATTCTCAAGTCACTGCAGGATCAAGGTCTAGCTATTAATTCTGTGTGAACTGCTGGTTGTTATAGGATTGTCATGATTCATAATGCTTCCCTTTATATTTTACAAGAAATCTTTAAAGAGCATGTAGAATAATAAATTGCCTAACCTCCTGCTATTACATCTAGCAAGTTTAGGTTCTATATAGGTCAATCAATTACTGTAGATACAAAATGAACAAACTTTATGCCATCATCAACAAAACAGAGTTGACACCTTTTTCTGATTTCAGAATATAACCAAAAAGATAAAAAAGTAATCTAAATAAATTACTTTTTGTTAAAAAGTAGTAGCTAACCACACCAATGATAAAAGATTTCATATCCTAATCTCTTTTAACATTTATTACTGTGTACTTCAATTCTTGACCTCTATTATTCCATAAAACAATACATATAATGGAAAAAAAAAACCTGACTAATGGGGACATAACATTATACAATTCTATTCATACCTCAGTGTAAGGTTCAGAGGGAAGAGATGACATACATCTAACAGAAAACCGTATTGTCACTTCAAGCTTTATGTACCATAGAAATTCTTTGATAAGGTAAAATGTAAACTACTTAGACTTACTAAATTAGATCCTTTGAGAAGTGGTGTGTATTAGTGCACATGCTTGCAAAGTAACTACTTGTAAATCACTGAGTTCTAAAATTATTGGTTTGATTATTAATAGTCATAATAGTTAATTCTTTCCTTCTGCAGGGATAATTTCTATCACTCCTTTATGGGGGATAAGGAAATGAAAAAGCTCACTTTAGACAGATACAAATAAGATACCTGTCCTACCAATTCCTATCCTTAGTTCTTCCTTGTATGATGAAGTTCATCTAGTTTAATAATTTGTTCAATTAAAAATGCTTTAAAATAATTTTATTTAGTTTTCTCAAATCTATTATTCTTATTTTCTTTTGTGCAGGATATGACATAAGAAATGTCAAAAACAAGCAAACAAACAAACAAAATGTGCTCCACTACACAGTAAAGGGAAGTAGTTGAAAACAAATTGGAAAGGAACCTTTACTTTCAGAAAGATTCCATTCTAAATGGAATAGATCAGTGGCTTTCAATCTTTCCTACTGTACCCAATTCAGTAGTTTTGAGTTGTCTTTTATATGCCCAAGTTTCACTTCATTTAAAAACTATTTGCTTACAAAATCGGATATAAAAACACAAAATTATCATGGCACTCTATTACTGAAAAATTGCTTTCTTTCTCATTTGAATCATATAATTATAAAGTAAATCAATAATAATAATAATAATAATAACAACAACAACAATAATAAAATAATAATAAATTCATTCAATATTATATACAGTAGTATAAACAAGTCATTGTCTGTATGAAGTTTTAGTTTGTACTGACTTTATTAGTGCTTTTCATTTTTGTAACCTGTTGCAAATCTAGGCAAATATCTAGATGAACCTACTGGAGGACATCTTCAGTGGTACATGTGCCCCTGGTTGATAAACATTGGAAAAGACAATGCATATTGGGTGTGAGACAAAGTGGATAATGAACCTCTCAAGGACTGGAATGTGAAGAACTGAGCAGGCCAACGATAAGAGGTGTGTCCATGTTACATTGGTTGCCTATATCATAGTAGCTGAACTGTCTCAAGTACAGCAGCATGCTTTCAGGTATTTTAGCTTCATAGGCTATTCAAGTGTACAACACAAAAATATAGCTATACAGCTAAGCAGGAAGAGTTCTGCATTGTAAGAGGGGCCATAGAGGATGCATCTTAATTTTATCATATTATCATAAAATCATAGAATTAGAAGGAACCTTGAGAAGTCATCTATTCCAGTCCCCTGCACTTAAGGAAGGGCCAAGCATTATCTACATCATTCCTAACAGGTGTTTGTCTAACCTACTCTTTAAAAAATTCTCCAATTATGGAGGTTCAACAACCTTCCTAGGCAATTTGTTACAGGAATTCCAAAAGATTTATTAAAAATATCAAGGAAAAATACTCAGTTTCATTGAGAATACAGGGCCAGTAAATTACATCAGTGCAAATGGAAGTGCTGTAGTGTAAGAAGTCATTTGCCATTTACCTCTCTCCAAAGTAAGTGAAAAGTAGAAGTAAGTGAGAAGTAGATGTAAAATACTACCCACTTTTCACAACACTGAGGACTGGTCTAGACTAGAAACATTTGTTGACATAGTCACCTTATCAAACAAAGAATCTTGAGGCACTTTTAAAGACTAACAAATTCATTTATTTGAAAAATAAATTTGGGTTAGTCTTTCAAAGTGCCACAAGTCTCCTTGTTTGTTTTGTGAACTAGACTGGCTACCACTTTGGAATAAGTCACCTTATACTGACAAAACAATCCTGGTGTACGCACTGCAGCCACCCTTTTGTCAACTAAGCTTTCCTGTCATGTTTATAACAAAACCACCCCAACAAAAGCTGTGGTCACAGTGCTTTCACTGACAGAGCCAGGACAGCGTCAATGTAAGGCAGTGAACTTGACAAGGGCAGGAGGCTGGAGCACCAGTTCCAGAAGCCACTGGGCTGTATCTGCAGGTTGAGGACTCCGGCAAGTTGTGGGCACCAGTGGGGCAGTAACTGCCTGCTCCTGGGTTCCCAGCCAGATGGCAGCTGCTAGGGGTTTGCTGACAGCCCAGGCTGCAAGCAGAGTGGCATCCATCTGGAGCTTGCCAACAGCCAGGGCCTGTAGCTGCCTGGAGCTTCCTGGCATCTGAGTGTGGCAGGTGGGCTGAAGCCACCCGGGGCTTGCCAGTGACCTGGGACAGCAACCACCCGCAGCTTGCTGCTGTTTGGATGCCAGCTGGACTGTAGGCACCTACGCCCATGTTCAGAGCCAAATGGCAGCAGCCTGGGTATGGATGACTGCAGTCTCACTGGTAGCTGGGTCTTGGGCAACAGTCTCCAGGCTGCAAGCTGTGACTGGGCAAGCTGGCAGGGGGGTGGGAGCTGCACCCAGCTCCTGCTTGGGAGTAGGAAAGTCTTTACACCTGGCTGGGATCAGTTGTAGATCTATCTGCTGCTGCATCATTTTGATATTGTGATGCAGTTGTATGGTATCTTTTGCTTAGAACCCCTCCTGTAAACTGAAGTCTGAGAATTATGAATTATCATGCATTTAGGACCCTCGATGTCAGTGAGAGCCAGGCCTATTCAAAACCTTACAGGATCAATCCCTTTGGCTCAGATTTTTAAAGGTTTTTAGGCAGAACTGTACTCAGTGTTGCACCACCTAAGTGATTTAGAAGACTGAGCCGCATTTTCAAATGGGATTTAGGAGTCAAACTGCCATTGACAGTCAATGGGATTTAGGCTCCTACATGCCTAAAACTCTTGAAAATGAGCTCTAGATTCCTAAATCAGTTATGTGTCACAACACTGCCTAAATACCTTTAAAAATCTGGGGCCTAGTGATTTAAAACAGTAGACCTGTGCTTTAATAGAACAGTATTCTGTTCCTTTTTGTCACTGTTAATGATTTGTAATTTATGGAACTAAAAGTAGTAATTCTTAATCAGCAGTTCTGCAGCTAATAACTGGAACATGTCATAAGAGACTATGTCAAGTTTGGGAAAAATGCAACAAGCTGACAATCAGTTTTTCTTTTATAGCATCAACCAGCATGTGCAGGGCTCTATTTCAAAAGAGCAATCAAATTATTCAATAATGTGTTTAAAGGATTACTTGAAGTCTTGCTACTTTTTTTAAATTAATAAAGTTCTAATAATTCCTGATCAGACAAAGAATAAATGACTTTGACAGCTGATCCCCAACAAACGGGCTAAGCAAGGTCTCACTTCACTCTGTTATTAATTCAGTAGTGGAAAGGACATGTGTGGACATGTTGAAATAATCCATTTATTCAGACTGAAAAACTTTTCTTTTTTTAAATACTATACAAACAGATGTTATCTTTGCAAATCACAAAAAAGATGAGTCTGCACCTGTAGCAGGAGATTTTGTGTGGGGTGGAATAGCGCATGACAGAATGGGGAGTGCAGCAAAAATGAAGAGAAATCTATGCTGGAAAGATCAATCTGATACACTTAATATAATACAATTAATATTGACTCCTTGTTCTCAAGCTAGAGACTCTTGGAAGTAGGGAAAAATGAATATTTATCTTTGGTGATCACAACTGTAAACTGTATCTTTGTGTGTAGACAGCTAGGCTAAAAACCTCTTTCCTTTTCTTTTCTTTTTTTTTTAATTCTCCTTTTAACATTCAGAGATGCTCATAGTGACTGGTTTATATTTTAACGTTTGTTGCTGCAAGGAAGAGAGCTTCAAGTCAAAACTTCATTCTTCAAATGACATTTGGTGCACTGTTTTTAGTTCATTAGAGCCAAAAAGGCAATGATGAGCATCCCAAGAGCAAAAACTGTTTAAAAATAGGGTTGGCAGAAGTTTATTTGTTTAATAATCTTGCTTCATGATGTCAATACTTATTTTTGAGCATTTTTTAAACAAACAAATGTTCACTGTCATATAAATGTATGGGTTTGAAACATTTTCTATTTTTATCAGATTAAATGTTCACAATTATGGGAGAATATGGGTTGTCATACAATCAGATGGTGATCAATAATTATTTAATGACAGGTGTTGTGATTCAAATAGTTAAAGCTTTATAATCATAAAAACACAAGTTTCAGCATTACATTTTAAAATATACAATGTAAATGTTCTTAAACTGAGATCTAAAAAAAGTTCTCAGATTTTCCTCACTATGCTTATCTGTAAATTTTGAGTATTATCATTGGAAATATTTTTGTCCATTTGTCTATATGGTGAAATAAATATATATGATTATTTATAGTTAAAAATGTAATCCTTCCAAGATGATTTAAAAGGAATTAATAATAGTTTAGCAAATAATAGATTTTCTTGACTAGCCAGTAAGTAGAAAATTGGAAATCAGGATGGGAAAATGTTCAGACAATGAAAAAGTTAAAAAAAATAATTGTGGTTAAAAAAATGATTCAGTTTGATTTTGTTAACCTCATTAATTTAATAAAATTAAAGGAAATTTTGAAATGAAAATTGTTTTGAATGAAAAAATGAAAATATAGAAAATGTTGAAATAAATAGTGTAGTGGCTTGCACCTCTGCTTAACATGCAGAAAGTCCTGGGTTCAATTCCCAGGGGGTTGGACTCAATGATCTCATGAGGTCCCTTCCAGCCCTATGATTTGATTTGAAAACACTTTGTTTATTAATGAAACAACGCAGTGAAATCAACACACACTTACAAAATGTTTGTGGTTTTGATTCTGCATTTTTCATGGAGTAAAAGGGTGAAAGAAAATTTTCACCCAGATTCAGGATTAAGGTTGACTTAGTCTGATATCCTCCCTGCTTAACAGGATCCTACTAAGCAAGCTAATACAAAATTGTGAGACACCTTTTAACCATACACATAGGATGCTTTTATTAGGAGACTTCTCCATGTTAAAAGACCATCTTTCTATATTCATCTGAGAAAGAAATGCATTAAAAACACATTAACCTATTTCACAGCCTAACACAAAACCAGCAATTACAATTAGCAAATATTCAGGAATGACATATATTCATAAACTAAACATGAGCTGTGTTATGTTTGTGCAAGTTGAAAGGAGCCCCTGCAACCGCTTGACTTTGACAGCCCTGTGGCAGCTGCTCATGGCTTGTTGGCATGCCAGAGCTGCCAATGAGGCTGCAGCCACCTGTGACCTGCACACAACCCAGAGCTACCCACCACTGCAAGCCCAGGTGTGGGGAGTAGCCACCTGGGGCTTGCAGCAGAGCTGCAGCCTCTTACACCCTGTTAGTCCCAAGATATGAGAAAGAACAGGTAGATGACGTAGTATCTTTTATTGCACCAACTTCTGTTTGTGGTAGGTACAAACTTCTGAGCCACACAGAACTCTGTTTTGTCAAAAGTTTATACTTTTCACCAACAGACATTGATTTAATTGAAAATATTACCTCACCTACCTTTTCTCTTATGAATAACTGTAAAGAGTTCACATGACCTCTTAGCCTATATTAAGGAACACAGTTGTTTAATACTGATCCGGAGAGTGGAGTTCTGTAAGTTCCCCCACCTTCAAAGTGTCTGATGAAGTGGGATTTTCTCCCACAAAAGTTCATGCAATAAATAAATTTGTTAGTCTTTAAGTGCCTGGGACTGCTTGTTTGTTTTACTGAACTAGGCTAACGCAGATGCCCCTTTGGAACTTGTTCTTTTAGGGTATGTCTACACTTAGGATGTTAATTCAAACTAACTGAATTCAAAGTAATCAATTTGAACTAATAATGATTAGTTTGAATTCAGGTAATTCAGATTAACATAGCCACACTAGGAAATCCAAATCAAACTAGCATGTCCATGGACAGGACCTGCTAGTTCGAATTGAAAGAGGGGCACATGGGAAGTGTGGCAAGATGGCCCCTGAAAAGGGCCACTGCCCCAGCCAATCCTATATAAGCAGGAAGTTGCCTGAGCCTCCTGCCCATTGTGGCTAGCAAGAGGCAGAGCGAGCAGGTCATGGACTGAGTCCAGCTCCCACAGCTTGCCACTGAGGTTCCCAGCACCCGCACAACCATGTCCAGTGCTCTAGTTGCCTTAAATGTGGTGATCTTGGACCCTTGGCAGCACAGAAGCAGGCACCAGCACTGCTACAACACTGGCCCTGCCTGCTGCTGCAGTCACCCTGCTGCCCTCCATGCCACGTCACTTCTGGGCATGTGACACCAGAGGCGACTGGTGGTACCATGTCATCCTGACTACCTGGGACAACAACCAGTGACAGCAGAACTTCCAGATGAAGAAGCAGACCCTCCTAGAGCTGGTCCATGAGCTGACACCACTGCTGCAGTGATCAGACACCCATCTCAGACCCACCATCCCTGTGGACAAGAGAGTGGCCATTGCCCTGTGGAAGATGGCCACCCCAGACACCTACTGGTCAGTCGCACCCCATTTTGGGATTAGGAAGGCCACCATGGGGGCTGCCCTCCTTCAGGTCAGCAGGGCACTCAATGAGGTCCTGCTAGCCCACCTAGTCACTCCTGGCAACCTGCAGGACACCCTGGACAGACTCCACAGCTTCAGATTCCCCAACTGCACGGGCATCCACAATGTGACACACATCCCTGTCTGAGCCCCGCAGCACCAAGCCACAGAGTACTGGAACTGCAAGGGCTACTACTTCATGCTCCTGCAGGCCCTTTTTAATCACTGGGGCCTCTTCACAAACATCTGTGTTGGCTGGCCGGGGAGGGCGCGGGATGCCCATGTGCTGAGGAACTCGGGCTTTGTAGGAGAATGCAGGTGGGCACCTTCTTCCCACCGCATGACATGACCCTCAAGGACGTCCAGGTGACCATCCTTCTTGTAGGGGATGCTTCCTACCCTCTGCTCCTATGGCTTATGAAACCACACACTGGCCACCTAGATGCAAGCCGGGAGGTTTTTAACAGGATGCTGAACAGATGTCAGCTGGTGGTGGAGCACGTCTTTGGGAGGCTCAAAGCCAGATGGTGTAGTCTCCTGGTGCGCTTCCACCTTGAGGAGGAGACCATCCCAGAGGTTGTGAGTGCCTGTGTTGCCCTGCATAATCTCTGTGAACGGCAGAGCGAGTGGGTCCCCCCATCTGGGAGGCAGAGGCCAAACAACTCACCACGTTTCCAGCAGCCAGCAAGGCACCAGACAGAGCAGACACAGCAAAGAGCCCACACAATCTGGGATGTGTTGAAGGACATGTTCCTCAGGGGCCTGCCAGCAGTTGCCCTCACCAGCCTCTCCTCCTGTGCATACCTCCCCACACAGGCTGTCACCCTGCAAAACCCCCATCCCCAAACCAATAAAGGCAGATAGATTAGAGATTCCTTTGCAACCTTTTATTTACATGGGACGGGGGCAGGTTTGCAGCCAGGGATGGGGTTAGAGGCCTAGGAGAACAGGGCACTTGGGGGAGAACTGGGGGTATGGGTGAATTGGGAGGTCAGGATGGGAGGACAGTCCCAGTGCTGTGGAGGGGTTCTACTCTGCCTATGCTGCACCCGCCCTGGGTGCGGGGATGCCATTGCCGAGGGACATGGGGGTTGCATCGGGCGGCATCGGGGGCAGCAGGGCTGGTGAAGTGGTGACCTATGCAGGACGCCATGCCCTGGAGGGCCAGACCAATGATGGTAAGTGCATGGGTCATGCACTCAGAGCCCTGGCTCTGGTGCTCTTGAGCGGTGGTTCAGTGCTTGTCCAGGTCCACAGCCCTCTCTAGCAGGCGCAGGGCAGATGTCTGGTGGGCTAGCACCTGGCTCTGCCAGGCCTCCACACCCTCCTCGGCTCCCTGGCCCAGATGAATCAGTTCAACGAGGAGGCCATTGCGGGTACAGCATGCTCTCCTCCTCTGCCTGGTGGTAGCTGGTGGGCCCCCTGGAGCACAGCGTCGGCTGGCTGTGCAAACTGGTAGAAGGAGAGAAAGAGAACAAGGTTAGTCCCATGCGGCTACATGGCCACCACTGTGTGCAGCCTGATGGCAGCATGAAGTTGTGCCCTGTCTTCATGCTTTCCAATTCATGTCCTGTGAGACCGGGCCCTAAAGGTACATGTGGCCGTGCCATGCGGGCCGCGTCGGGTGCCGTGCCCACAGTGGTGGAAAACACTGAGCGCAGCACAGCACCTGGGTGTCTTTTGAAACCACATGCCCATGTTCAGGGCTGCACGTGGTCTCCCCTTAACATTGCCACTTCTGGTTCCCCTTGGCCTCCTGTTGACAGGTCCCTACCCACGCAAGTCAGCTTCCCCCCACGCCACACAGCTCCCTGCGACTCTGCCCCATAGGACAGCCTCTGTGCCACCCCACGTAGCCAGGACCCTGCCTGTTCCCGGGCCCCATCCCCCCCACCCTGCCTGTGTCACAGGCAGATGGAGCTGTGCACGCATGGAGGAAGGGAGGGAACTGTACAGTTTGAGGGGAAATTATAATCCAATAATGAGAGGCAGCATATTCAGAGCTGTGTAAGGAGTCTTTATTGAACCAGATCTGAGAGAAAGAGAGGACCCAACAGACAGGTTTCCCTAGCACCTAAACGACCCTCCCATTTATCACTATGACAATCCCAATGACCCTAGGTAGTACAAAACACCACAGGAATACTTACCCACAAGTCTTGCCATTGTTCGGCAGGATGTGCCCTCTCCAAGGTCTTCCTCATTGCGGGGGCCCTCCTTCTCCGGCACCTCTGGGGTGCTGGGTGCCTCCTTGGTTGTGGGGAAGAATTCGGGGCTGGACTCTGGAGTGCAGATGGGTGGTGGTCCTAATGCTGGGCTGCTGACTTCGATGGCTATGGGAGCATTGACATCATCAGCTTCACCCTCCTCCGAAGCAGCCACAGAGGGGACCTCGGCACTGTCCTCTGGGCCAGCGGGTGGCCCAGAGGGGTCCTAGCCAAGGAAGCAGTCCGTCTCAGTGAAGTGGGGGCACATGTCTCCGTGCTCCAGCCCCCAAAGCTGCCCGGCCTCCCGGACCCTGGCATTGTCCAGCCAGAGGGATTTCATTTTGATCTGGACCTGCTCTGTGCTCCGGCAGTGCCCCTGGGTGGAGAGAGCCATGGTAATCTCCACATAAATCTCCTGGTTGCAGTGGGTAGCTTGCAACTGAAACAGGATGTCCTCAGTCCCCCAGATGGCCAGGATATAGAGGACGTCCTGGTGGCCCCAGATTGCAGACTTGCACTGGCCCTGCATGCTGCCACTGGCCTCTGCCATCTACACTGCCCTCTGCCATGTAGCTGTGGCTGCTGGGGATGTCTGCGGGGGGGGGCACTGTGCCTGTGGGCTCTTCCCCTTCCTGGTGCCATCCACCATGGGAAGGAGAAGGGCAAACCATGGTCAATTCAAACTAACCATTAGTTCGAATTGACATGACTACGCTGGGTCAATTCAAACTAACAGGTCTGAACTGACCGCCACTTCAAAACTGAACGAGGTTTTATCATTTCGAAGTCAGCTTTCATCAGTTTGAACTAAGGAGTTCCTTAGTTCCAATTCATGAAAGCGAGCGTGCCCATGCATTTATTTAAATCGAGTTGATCCTCCATCAATTTGAATTAAATTGTAAGTGTAGATATACCCTTAGAGATTCTATGCATTCTTGTAGCTGTGTTGGTCCCAGCATACTAGGGAGAAAAAGTAGATGAAGTAGTATTTTTTTATTGGATCAACTTCTCTTGGCAAGAAAGACAGGCCTTTGGCAATTCATAACTTTGCTAGATGCTAAATTGACATCATGAACTGAACAGAGACACTAGATTTATGACTTATTACAATGATGCGTAACCCACCCTCCCCAGTTGCTTTCTCCCTCCTTCCATTCCTCCCAATGACTAGAGGAGTGTTAATGAACCACTTCACCTTGAAATATGTGTTAACCACTGATGCTAAACTATCTGTTCTACCTTTTATTTAACAGTGACACTCTGAGGGATTGTCTTCATGTGCAACAGTAGTGCACCTGTGTCACTGTATTGCTTCAGGGAAGAGACTACTACATTGACAGGAAAAGTTCTTCTCTTGAGATAGCACTGTCCATGTGGGGGATTAGATCAGTATAGCTACATCACTCAAGGCTGTGGATTTCTCACTCCCCAGAGCAACAGAACTATAGAACTATACCATTATATATCTGTTCTGGCTTAGTTTCCCAGAGACGGTGAGCTCTGTGCAAGCTCAAAAGCTTAGTCTCTCACCAACAGAAATTGGTCCAATAAACCATATTACCTCATCCACTTTTTCTTTTTAGAGATTGGCAACCATACATATATTTTACAAGTCAACAGGAAGTTTGACCTTTGATATTCAGTTTACAGTTTACCAGAATATAACTAATTGTTCACAAGACAGAAGTTTTAGTGCCTAATTTTGCTAATATCTATATGACTTTTCAAATCCATGGAATGCCGAGTATGCTCAGCTTGCTTCCCCATGTCTCTTTCCCTGAAACAGACCTCATTTACTGACCTTCAGGCCATACTGCTGCACTATTTTTCTCTCTTTAGCTGAAAGAGAATGGTAGGAAATCATCATGCTTGGAAATATAATTTAGCTGTTGAATTATGATTTATGGTAATGATTGGGCTGAGCCTGGCTGCAGAGGGTAGTCTTTCAAATGTGTCGAGGACTTCAAAGACACAGGATAGAGGCTTCTTTTTACTATGTGAGTGTACTGAATTGAAAAAAAAATAGATAAGACAATATGAACTGGGTAAAACGTTGTTATAGGTTCAGTAAGAGGTGGGGGGGGGGGTGAGAGAGAGAGAGTGGTTTTTCAATCAGAAGACTCCTGGAATTTGAGTCCGCTCTTCAGAGAAACATGATTTTGTGTATTACTTGTAAACAAACAAGATTCCATGAAAGAAATATTTGAACATCACTAATATTTCCTACCAACTGGAACAACTCTGGGTCCCACTTTGACTAGCAAATAGGGTTGAAAAGGGGCAACAGTAGCTTCCTCTAGCTTCACTGAATTGTCAATCAAGACTAAATTTTTCTGTTAACCAAAATGATTTACAGTAACTATTAATCACAACATAAAGCAGACTTTTCTCCATGGTAACAGTAAATGTTTCTTCAAGATAGGTAAGATGTTCTGTGAACTCTTTGGCCTGAGTTTGACTACTCAAATGTGTAAGCACTTGCAGGATTAGGCCTTAAATTTGTTTGTCTTTTTGACAGTAAGACTTTCAAGCTACAGTACCCTTACCTACATTAGAAGGTACTTATATAGATCACAACTTAACTGATGATAATGGAATATAAGGGTACATGAGGCATAACTGTTTTGTATGGAAAATCATTGCGCTATCATTCAGTAATCTTGCTAATATGTAATTTACCTACAGTTATGCAGATGAGATACTGCACTTTGAGACATTCTATTTTCTCTTTGATCTGTAATAGGTTTTCATTATAAAACTGATTATAAATTTTAGTAGATTCTATAAAGATGTTGGGATAATTGAGCTATTATTATAATGGAGAATATCTGTGAAGTGTTAACATAGTGCAGAACTTATAGAAGTCCTGAATATCTTATTTTTTAAAAAAGAGAATAACTTTCATATGGTAATGGTTAGAACACACTGAAAAGAGGATTTACTAGAGCACAATCCAGATTTCTTTTAAATTCATTTTAGGTCACATTGCAGGATGGAAAGGTGCTTATTACTCTGTACATTTTTATTTATTGTATTAGGGAACATTATCGTAGTAACAGAGAACCCCAATCAAACGTTGTGACCCCCCATCACATGAACCCAGGGGCTAGATTCACAAAACGATTTGGGTACCTAATTGCCATTTTAGACACCTGAATTATAGAATCAGGCCCCACTGGCAATGACAGAGTTCCTGCTCAAACCCCATAGGTGCCTACATTTGCTCAACAGATACATTCTTGCACTTATGTACTAGGTACCTTTGCTTTTGCCAGTGAACATGTGCATTGTGGTCCCATGCCAGACAGGAGGTGTTGTTAGAATGATGTACTGGGAGGTAGTGAGGGAGATGATGTCTTGTTGCCCAGGCTGAGGAACCCTTCTTAGGCATCCTAAAGGAGGCCTTGGCACACCCACCTTGACTTGGCGACTCCCATTGGCTAGCTTACGTAAGGAGCTACTTAGCATGCTGGCCTTTGTGGTTCCCATTCTAAGGTGCCTGTTTCTTCCCATAGGAATCCTGGATGCTGAATGCAGTGTTTAGAATCTCAATGATTTTGCAGGCACCTAAAAGTTAGGCTTGGTGATGGTTGCGGTCACCAAGCTAAGTTTCTTCTTTAATCTATCCCTACTGTACATACAACAAAGAAGGTAGCCACCTGGAGAAGTCTTCATGACAGACAAGGCACACCAGGAAGACAAAATAGATAAAATAAGGTACAAAGGGTGGGAGGAACAATTATAAGGCATAGTGTTGTGAAGAAAATCAGGGGACTTTTGGTTATAAAATATTCTTCTTGACTTCTCTATATTGTTCCTGTAGCCCAGATAATATCCTGAAATCTGCATTTTCTGATCATTTTAAATACACAGACATGGGCTAAAGCCTTTGCTCTACTGCAGCACACCTTGAGACCTTCAGTTATGCTGTGGTACACTGCCATGACAAAATCATGAATATTCAAATTAATATATGAATATTCATGAGCCATAACACTGTTTGGGGCCACAGCCCGGGGCTCCAGCTCAGGAACCCCCCCCAGGCCAGGCCACATGGGGCCATTGCCCACAGCCAGCTCCAGCTCTAGGACCCCCCTCCCTGCAGCCAGGGCATTTGGGGCTGCCGCCTTTGGCTTCGAGAAACTCACCAACTCGGGGTTGCATGGCGCTGCTGCCAAGAGCACTGGTTCTGGCTCCGGGCAACACCCAGGCTAAAGCCACATGGGGCCTGCGCCATGGCTCCAGGCAACTCCCCCCCCCCCACAGCTGGCAGGGCCGTCCCTAAGGTAGGGTTACCAGATACCGAAGCCTGGAAAGGAGGACAGGGAAGTATGAAAAGGAAGACATTGGAAGACACATGGGGAAAATGTAGTATTATGTAATATTCTTCTTTTTTAAGGGGGCTGGAATGCTTCCCCCTAATAATAGGGTCTTCTGGGGTGTTCCAGCATACTTTACCCCTGTAAGTAAAAACCCAGACAAAATCATGTGTTTTTAGAATGCCTGCTGGACAGAGCAGGTGAAGGTAAGAAGGAAGACATGTCCACCTTTTGCCTGACATCTCGTAAACCTACCCTAAGAGGGTGCGGGGCCCCAGGCAAATTGCCCTCTGCGCCCCCCCATCTGGCATTGGGGGCAGGACTGGCTGGCCCGGGGGGGGAGGCAGACCCCTGTGCTGCCCCCCCCGCACTGGGACTGGGCGAGCAGCCAAAGGACGGCTGGTGCAGCGCTGCTGGATGGCCCCCCCGCCATGCACGCTGCTCTGGTCTCCCTGCTGGAGCAGCGGGGCGGGGGGCAGTGATGCTGGGGGGCACGGAGCCCAGAGCAGTGCATGTGGTGGGGGGCAGCTCGGCAGTGCTGCAGTGGCCACCCTTTTGGCCACTTGCCTGGTCCCCGGCATCGGGGGGCAGCGGTGCGGCCATGCGGGGCCCCGGCACGGCCTTGCCAGCCAGGACCATATGGGGCCTCCGCAGTGCTTCTGGCTTTGGCTGTGGGGAATGCCCCTGTCCGTGGCCACGTGGGGCCTCCACCGCAGCTCTGGCTCCACGGCACACCTGCGGAATTGCTGCAGCACACCAGTTGGGAACCACTGGGCTAAAGTATGCTAAGGAGCTGGAGTCCAAAACCTAAGTTGGCAGGTGACTCACACCTTGCTGTGATATCTGCCTAGAACTTAAGAATCAAGAGATATTAAAAATATCTGAGGTCTGCCGAAAGCTGAGGACAGGTGCCATTTATTGTGAATGAAACGGGCATAATTATGTCATGTCCTTACAATGGAACACAAGAAAATAAGAGAGAGTAAGATCTGCTTTTTAGTTCCCTGTACTTGCTACTTTGTGTTGTGAGACTAATAAATTACACAGGGCTGCTACTCTCCCTCCCGAGGAGATGAAGGATTGAGAAATGAGTTAGACATTGATGGAGCTGCATTTTCCTTCTTTGCTAATGGTATAGATCAGTAGAAGCTTGCTTACCCTGATGCAAGAAGGGAATTCTGCTTCTGAGAAATACTGAACCAAGACATATTGCGATGTTATAGTCAAGCCCCAAATACTATTGGCCACATTGATTCATATGGGAGGTTAAAAACATTTGATGTGTTTTATGTTGGAAGATCACTTTGTAGCTCAATTTAAAATTAATGCCAGCCTTACAATCCAATAAAACCTTAAAGTGATCAATAAGGGCTTGCTTGTGCTTGAAATCAAACAGCTTCAAATTAAGTTTCAGATTTTACTTGCAAGTTATTTTGGACACATCCTTCTTGTTCAAGCCATAATTGAGCCATGGCACTATTTTATTAGGCAGTAATCCAGTTCCTTAGTGGATAAACCACTTGAAGATAATTCTCTTCACTATTTGTCCTAATTATAAAATACTTACTGCCTTGTGGAAAAACACAGCAGTGCTTTTAGCCTTGCAGTTCCACCAGCATTTGTGCTTCCAACCTTTCCTGTTGCCCCAAGAAGTCTAGTAGAAATTTGGTTAGAATTTGGCATTTTTTTTGTCATTATTAAAATAATGCTGGAAACCAGCCTGGAGAAACACAGGTCCATCAAGGCAGGGTGGCTAAGGCATCTGTTGTGGAGCTCTGATTGCACATAGAGAGCAGGTTTTAACTACAAAGCAAAGCAAAGTCACTTTTCTCTGTTTGATTGTTGTAAAAATGCATTTAATCTGCAGAAAAAATGTCAGTCCACTGGTTTAGTATGAACTATCTAGCATCCAAAAGTAAGAAAGTTCAATCAAGCTGAGGACTGGTCTCCATGTTATTTTGTTCAATAAACCTCAAGGTCAAAACCCTACTCTCCCTCCCCACCCCCATTCCCCCCACCAGCCTTTTGTTAAGCTTGAATTTGAGTATTCTTATTCATAACTACACAGGCAATAACTTATTTGAATGCTGTAAGGGGAAAAAATTAAAATAGTTAGGACGACTTGGAAATTCTGGGTTAGCTAATGCTTTTAAGAAGTCTAAAAGCATGGATATAGCAGGTTAAAGGTTCAAAAAACCCTGGTTGTGCCTTCTTAATTCTGCCAGCTCCTAGTATTGTGATTTAAGTGTATTCATTCATTTTGTGGCTGAAATTGTTCTCCAGTGAAGGTTTGATCCCTTAGTGCTCAGGGAAATTGCGATGAAACTGGCATAGGTCAGAATCTAAGCCCTAGTCTATACCCGAGGGCTTTTTGGTGGCAGTCAACTGCCAGTTCTGCAAGGAACGTAAAATCCCTTGCATATCTGGTGGCAATTTTCTAAGCTGCCACTACAATCCAGGGAAAGTCGACCACAAATTCCTTGTGGTTAGCTTTCCCCTATGCACCCTGGCCCCCAGGACTTCTGGGGCTGACTTCCAGGAGTGGCACAGCAAGTTCAGACTCGCTGTGAACTGCTCTCAGAACACCAAGCTGACAGCGGCAAATTTGCTGCCATGAATCTAGGTCTGGGATCGGCAACCTGGCTTCAGTGAGCCACTTGTGGCTCCCTAAGTGTCCCCTTCTGGCTTCCTGGCAATGTCCCCCAGGGAGTCAGGTGAGCTCCAGGGATGCCAGGCTGCACAGGGGCTCCTGGCTGGCCCCAGCTTCATGGCCGAATAAAGGGGCTCCTGGCCAGCACAGTCCCCCCACTTTCAGGGTTCTGGGGGTGCCCCCACTGCCTTCACCACACCTGCATGAACCTGAGCTAGCCCAGCTGCCGCACCACAGCCCCTAGCGCTGGCAGGGGTGAGTGTCTGGGCAGCGCATGCTCCCTCCCTCGGCTGGCAGGGTGGAGCAGAGGGGCCCTGCCTATCTCCAGCTTGGCTGTCCCTCCCAAGAGCAGTGGAGGGGAGCTGCACCTTGCAGAGGCAGGGTCCTGGAATGGCCCCTCCGCAGAGTTCAGGCTGCTTCGACCCTGCCACCCCAGGCCTGAACAGAGACCGCCTCGCTGCCACGCCCTGGATCTGGCCCTTTCAGGCAGGTCAAAGTGGCCCGAACTCCACGGAGGGGCCATTCCAAGGCTGTGCCTCTGCAAGGCATGGCTCCCCTCTGCCGCTCTTGGGAGGGACGACCAGGCTGGAAGTAGGCCTGGACTCTCTTCTCTGCCCCACCAGCAGAGGGAGGGATGGAGGGAACACAGCCCCCCCTCCACCCCGCTTCGCCACCACTAATGGGCTGTGGCGCAGCTGCTGGGCCAGCTTGGGCTCTTGCAGTTGTTGGGTGGGGAATGGCTCTTGTTCTCTCTTGGGTTGCCAACCCCTGATCTAGATTTACCCTAAGTTTCAGGACTGAAGTTGGACATATCTGGGGCTTGTGGGGCCTTTTTGAACTGTAGCTGGCTGCTTTGGCTGATCTGGAGAATGGGCTTTCTGTGGTCTGCCTGCTGCAAGTTCTACCTAACTGCTGCCCTCCAAGTAGAATGGGGAAATGAAAGTCATTTGGTTTGGCATCCAAAGTGGCTAGCTTTAGGTCTGGAAGCTGCTGATGTCTTCCCTTTTCCCTTGGCTATGGCTCTTGCTGAATACTTTGGGGAAGAAATTCTTAATACACTGAGGATTTCCAAAGTTTGCCCTATGCAATCTCCCCCTTATTGTGGCTTTCACTGCCCTTTTAATCTATTTGTACCCCTGTTCTTACAACCTTTGCACCTCTGTAAGCCCCCTCTCACAAAGGGAACTCTGGGTCCCTAACTGTGTTTTTCACTACGTTTGGATAGCTCTCTGGACTCTTTGCATAATGCAGCCTCACTGTCTTCAAATCATGTCCCTGCTTCTGCAATCTGGCTAGCCTCAGAACTACATACTCATACCATAATTCTGGGAAGCAGTAGAAAGCAATGTGCTTTGTACGCATGTTCAAATCCTTTCTCATCTTCTGCTAGAATATATTTTCTTATCTTATGACACCAGCTGAGTGGCAGATACATGTTTAGGAAGGAAGGTCACTCCAATCACGCTAAGAAATGCTATTTTCCAGGGAAATGGTCACCCTACATACAATTGTCTTATTGGGCTCCAGAAAGGCATAGCTGAGTGAAATCAAATGGCCTCTGGTCTACAGGAGATCAGACTACATGATTTAATGCTCCCTTCTGTCCTTAAGCTGTATGAATACATGAAAACAAGAAACAGAAATAAAACAGTCTTAATAAAACAAGGCCTTGTCCTTCTGATAAACTCCCACTTTCCCCTTTTGTTTGTTGTCCTTTGCTGCATTATCATGAGTTTCATGAACTTTGGTATTTTTCTTACAGCCCCAATTCTTGTGGGGATATGATTCAGTATGAATCTAAGCTGCTTATTTGTTTGTTTTTTAGCTTCTAGATCTCATGGTTGCATAGAAAAGCTTGAAAATATGATTGAACTATGCCTGATCAATGTCAACACAAAGAAACCAGAAGGTAAGTGAAAAGAACAACAAAAAAGTGTTTTTCTTTTTGTTTTCGTTTGTAATTTACTATTTTGTGTTTTAACCCAAGATCATTATGGAAGGCGGCTAACCCATAATTTTTGAATGCCACTGTTGCAACATTGCTACCCATGTAGCATTAACTGCATGGGCCTTTATTTCTGTTTGTCTGTGAATCACCAGACACTGGCACCCTTACAGTTCAGTAGATCTAACAAATAATCATGTATGGCTATATCCTACACACCTAAATAAATCTCTGGAAGTGAGTCACAGAGAGGGAAATCCATCCCGAAAAGCTCCTTTCCAACGTCAATGTCTTCTTAAAGACTATGGTTTAGATTTTGCCTGGTGCCCCTTTTGCATGCCTGGGTAACAGACATGTAGAATTGCAAAACTTGTACTCAAGGGAGCCCAGAGATTGCTCACTTGCTACTTTTTCTATTTGTATGCTCTTCTTTCAGTCTAAGTTCTACTACTACTATACATTTCTATATATGTTCAATTCAATTCTAAAAGTCATGACATTCCCAGTTTTCAGTCATACTGGGATGTTTTGATTTTCAGAATGGATAAATTAAACACCTATATACAGGAGAGGAGAGAAACAGAAACCAAGATTAGACAGCACATTTTGGCCATGAGTTTAGTTAAGACAGACAAACTAGGGACAAGCTACTGTCTATGCTGCTGATGAATGCACTAGATAATGCAAGGGGAACATACGAGGAAAACTGTTGGGCTAAGTAATACAATTTCAGTTGGCTTACAGATGAGAGTCAAAGCAAATTAGCACCAGAATAATTAAAAAGGCAAAGAACAATCTAAATCAGGACATCATTGGAATTCATTTACTAATAAAAATTTTTGAAGATAACACACAGAGCCACCTTGAAGAGAAGAAAATAAAGCAGTGGGTGAAATTTATATTCAAAAGATATTTTTGTTTACTTATATTTTGAAGAGGAGCTTGGGTTCATAAATATAGAACAGAGAATGATAAATCTTTTTTCCCCCATTAGTTGTGTGCTTTGGGGTAGATGAATTGGCAGCAATGAATACTCATATACACTGTAATAAAATGTTCATGAAGTTTATTATTTGCCTTCCTTATCAACTAATTAAAAACATCTTTCGGGTAGGATGTGTGATAGATGGGTTGAGGAACAAGGCAGCATGAATATAAACATGTTTTCTTCCTTTTGATTATTATGATGACTGTTGACTGAAAGCACATTAACTCATGCTACAGAAAGGACAATGCACAAAACAAAGTATTGTCTATTACACACAAATACAGTGGGGACCCGTTAACAAGCGACCGGTTAGCATGCAGATCCGTTTAACGCACACTCCGGTCATGTCCCCCAAAGCCAGCAAGTTAACATGTGGGACTCAGTAACGCACGCTACCTACAAGCGGAAGTTGGCCAGGGCAGGAAACACGTGGAGTGAGCCTTTAATAGTGCGGCCTTTTTCTTTTCATGAGCCTTGGACACAGTCTTCGGGCTGGCAGGGAGTAGCGGGGATCCAGATGCGTCCCCAGCTGCTTCTGGACGAGCTGGGAAGCTTCCCCCGCGGGGGCCATCCAGATCCTCTTCGCCCTCCCCTGTGGCTTGCCAGTGTGGCGGAAGCTCCTCTGCTTGTGTGGCGGCAGATGGGGACGGATCTGGATCCCTGCAGCCTGCCAGTGGCGGCAGAGGCTTTGCGCCATCACTGGCAGGCTGGGGGAATCTGGATCCGTCCCCAGCTGCCGTGAGACAAGCGGAGGAGCTTCTGCCGCACTGGCAAGCCATGGGGGGAGAAGGAGCAGATCCGGATGGCCCGCAGCGGAAGCTTCCCAGCTCGTCCAGAAGCAGCCGGGGACACATCTGGATCCCCACTGCTCCCTGCCAGCCTGAAGACTGTGTCTTCAGGCTTGCGAGGGTCCCTGGCTGCCAGCTCTGCACTGATTTGTGTGCCGGCGAGTGCTTTTTGCTGTGTGTGCATGCGCAGAGCTTAGGGGGACCATTGGTCCCATTTACACGTGGTCCACTTAATGCGCGGTCACCAGGGCTTGTCCCCCGATGCCCGTGCGTTAACGGGTCCCCACTGTACTTTGGACAGCAGTTAGGATATGATTGTGCATACTGCCATAGGGTTGATTTTTACATGCTAAGGTATAATGAATTCACTATGGGTTGTATTATCCTTTTACCATGGAACCTATGATAAGGGGAACTGAGAAGGCACACCATCCTGGAGATGTGCTTGAAGGCATGGCTGAGGGAATAGGGATGGGAGCTATTTACACATCACATTAAATATTAATATTGTTATTATCATAGAACCCAGGTGCCTGCGTCACAGACCGTGGACCACTGTGCTAGGTGATGTAGAAAAAGGGTGCAGCAATGTGCTCTCCTTCATAAATCCACTTCCTTTTGTTGGTTAGCAGGTAAGAGATGGAGTCATAACTATTTAGACTTCACTCTTATTCTATCAGTTGCTTCCAATGACAAGTGAGACATGTTTATACCCCCTGCATTACCTAAAGTACTGAATTTGCCACCATGGTGGCTTTTATATGACTATCATGATGTGCTTGCATCCTCATTCCCTCTTAACCAGGGCCATCCTTAGGGTGGACAGGAGGGGCAACCGATCTAGGCCCTGCGCTTTGGGGGACTTCGTGCTTTTGGGGGATCCCACGCAGCTGGCTGGAGGAGGGGCGTCGCTGGGGCGGGGAAGGACCCGGGGCATGGGTCCAGGCCCCGCCCCCAGAGGGCAGGCCATGCGCCCACCCAGAAGGCCACGCCCCCTGGCCTGGGATACGGCCAGGGGGAAGCCACACTGCCGCCAGCAGCTAGGCCGTGCTGCGGCGCGACGCAGCCTGGCCTGGCCCGGACCGAAGTGGCCACTGGAGGCCGGGCCTGTGGCCGCAGCCCTAGATCCCCGGCCAGGGACAGGGCTGCTACGGCTGCGGGTGGCCAAGCAGGCCCTGGATCCCTAGCCTGACTGCCGGTGGCCGCGGCAACCCTGTCCTTGGCCGGGGATCCGGGACCCGGCCGGCTGCCAACAGATGCAGCGGCCCCATCCCCCGCTGGGGATCCGGGACCTGGACACCTGCGGCTGCGGCGGCCCCGTCCCCAGCCGGGGATCCAGGGCCTGGCTGTGGCCGCAGGCCCGGCCTCCAGGGGCCACTTCTGGCCGGGCCAGGCCATGTCGCACTGCGGCCTAGCTGCTGGCAGCGGCGCAGCCACCCCCTGGCCCTATCCATGGCCAGGGGTTGGGGCCTGCCAGGTGGCCAACTAGGCCCCGGATCCCTGGCCGGAGACGCAGCCGCCGCGGCTGCGGACCACCAGGGATCGGGCCCTGGATCCCTGGCCCGATTGGGACGGAGATCCGGGGCACCAGCGTTGGGACCTGGGGCATGTGCCCCAGGGTGCCCAACACTAGCGATGCCGCTGGGCTGGAGTAAGGAAGCAGGGAGCTTTTTCAACCTGTGGGACTAGGGAGCAGCTCTGGCTGGTCAGGAAAGGGGGAAGGGAATTCAGACAGGTAGTGTTTGTTTACAGTAACTCTTAAGTAGCCACCTTCCCACAACTGCTCCCTGAGGGGAAGAGAAAGGGCAAGTGTTCAGATAAAACTTATGGAGCCAGGCTCCATCAAGCAAACGGGGACAAAGTCAGGAGAATGTCACATCCCCGACCTTTACAAAACAGGACCTTCTCTTTGAATTTACATCAGCATCTCCAGAAGGTGTTCGAGATATTAAAGAACTTTTTTCCTTCGGCATTTAACAAGACTTTTCAGTCTTCGGGGATGTCTTTTTGAGCAAACTTCTCTGTGCAGATAATGATCTATGATACCTGAGAGAGAAGACCCCAGGCTAGCGCTTATATGGAAATACTGGGTTTTTAGGGTTAATGGCCATCAATCAACATATTAAAGAAGTTTTTTTGTCCTTCCTTCTGCACTGTAAATAAGCCCCATTGTCATTGATTGCAGGCAGACCTCCAGTCCCAAAGCATGGCAAAGAGGAAAGCAACTGTGGCCATGTGGGTCTAGTTTAGTGAAACAAACAAGGAATCCTGTAGCACTTTTAAAGACTAACAAATTTACTTATTAGCTTTTAAAAGTGCCATGAGACTCCTTGTTTGTTTTACATGAGGGTATCTGAGAGGAGGCCAAAGGTCCCTTGTTTCTTCCTCTCATCCTCAAACAGTACCTGAGTTTCATTACTTAGATCACCTGCAAAGCAATGAGGAATGTATGAATACATATATTAAAATAAGATGGAAAAGGAGAGAGTCAGGCAGCATAAAGGAAATAACATACATTAGACAATTAGAATCCAGTGCTTTAAGGTGAGAGAGGGCCTGAATTTATTTCTTGATATCATCCAAAAATAGTCTCTCTCTCACTGAATTTTCAATTTAACAAAAACTTGATCTAAGAAATTATTAAACTCGTAAAATTGTGTGCCTATCTTGAACAGAAAACCAGAACCACAAAGAAGAGTACCTCCAGATGCTCCTATCCACTTGGCTGTGAGGTTGATGAAACATCACCATGACACATTCAGTATTGCCTACCCTAAACATCAAAAATAGTCACAAGTCTGGCTTAAATATATCATTAAAACTCACTTAAAAAATAAAGAGGGGGTTAAAGAAATCATAAATGGGGGGAGCTATTTTCTCTGACTTCTGGGTTTTGAGCCTTTAGGATAAAGTCAGGTCATGTTTTTCTGCTTCTCTCTGCAACTTTTTAGCCTGAGGACTAGAAATTTATGATTTTATTAAGAAAAATTGACACTGCCCAGTGTTCCCTCTAACCTGATGATGCAGCTGAATGAGTTATGGGTGCACAAGTTATTGGGGAGCCAGCGGGCAGCAGGGAAGAAGCCCGTTGGGGCCTGGAGAACCAGCAGGGAAATTGCCCAGCTGCATCATCAGCGTAGAGCAGTGGTTCCCAACCTTTTTCAGGCTGGGGACCCCTTTGTAACAAAAAGAAAAAATCTTTGCGTCGCCCCCCCCGACTGATTATGTAATCTGTCCTGCATGGGCAGACTCTGGCCCACACCAGTGGGACAGCTGGTGAGCAGCGCTGCCACCACCATTGCCTGCGCCACCGGGGAGCTCAGCCACGGCAGCTGTGGTCCCTTGCCCTTGCCCCTGCTGGGGAGCTGCTGTGGCTCCATCCCTCTGCCAGGATACAGCCACAGATGGGGAAAGGCAGCCCTGGCAGGGAGCATCAGGACTGTAGCTGGATTCCGGCCCCAGGTAGGGAGAGGCTCCGCAGACCCCCTGCAAAGTGTCTGTGGACCTCTGGGGGTCCCTGGACCACAGGTTGGAAACCACTCGCTTAGACGGAACATTGCGCTGCAAAGTTTAAAATGGGGGGTCTCGCACAAACTGATTCACCCTGGGCCCCGCTCCCCCCTAGCGATGGCCCTGCTCTTAACAGCTCCATCTAATGGCTTTCACACTAAAGGTAACCTGATACAGTGTGTATGTGTGTTGTGAGGCCCCTTATAATTTCATACTGTATGAGGCAGGGAGGGGAATAAGGACAAATTAGGGCCAACTATCTATCATGTGCTTAAGCAAAACTCTATCCTCAGTGTAAGTTTTGCCTCGGTAAGGAAATAAAAACCAGTCCATTGTAAGGATTCCTCCAGTTCTATTTACATTTCTGTTTGAAGGCACACACAGAAGTAATAAAATTTATTCTGCTATTGAGTTTCTTATGAAGCATCCAAAAGGTGTAAAAGCATTTTTAAAAAAATTAAAAAACAGAAAAAGGTATGCACTACTGGCAAAGTATAACATAACTAAATGCTGTAATTAAATGAAAACACACAAAAATGCTGTACACTCATCTCTAACAGGATTTTTTTCACTGTTTCTGTGGGAAAAGTGCTGTAATTATATCATGAAAATAGCTTGAAGGATGGAGTTTCTGGGCTCAAGCCAAACACCTATAATCACAGCAAGACACACTGGCTTGTTTGTTTGTTTTTGTATTATTAGACAAATTCTCAAATTCACATGAAAGATGACTAGATCAGAGGGTCTTTTCATTTGAAGAATACCATTGGTGATGATGTGAGGAAAAAAAGGATGGAATGTATTTTTTTGGATCCAAGCTTCTATTTTCAGGGCTAGCAGTTAGAATCCTCATCTTTTTACTTTTAAAAGTGAATAAACTTTTGGTATGGAAATAATTGAGAGAAAATAAATATAGGACCCCATACAATCATTTTAAGAAGTAATTTATAAAGAAGAACCATATAAATTTGTTTGGTTCTCTATCACAGTTATGCATGAAATATGCATGGTGTGTTTCAAATATCATAGCGACCATGCACATTAATTACAATCCTGTATTCACACAGGCATTGATGACAAACATAATATAGGTAGACACATTCTAGATTTATTGCTCTCTGTTCCTTGGGGATGTGGAGGCAGTGTGGACTGAGTCAAAATTCTGCCTCATACCTGTGCTTCACTAGAAGGTACACCATCTATATAACATGCAGTCCAATATGCTTAAATTCATACTGATCAGAAGGAGGGGTAGTAATATATGGGAATGTATAGAGGTGGGAATATGGAGAGGTTCTGGGACTACACTGCCAGTATATGGGGTTGCAATCAAGAGACTTTTTGTATACCCCCTTCAATGCCATTGCACATCCCCAAAAACCTGAGCATGGCTCTCTTGTCCTTAAACATTTTACCTACTGATGAATTATTATTGCTGGTGCCTTTTCTGCTGCTTAACAGGGAAGAATAATTTATTTCCAAGGACAATCAGTTATGCTGTTTGCAAATGTAAGAACTATAGGAAATCTCAAACCCTTCTTCCACAGTCTAAAATACATTTGTTTTGATTAAGTTAAATGTAGATAGCAAATAAGGATTTAAAGATTTATGCCTTGGTTCTCCTTTTAATAGTAATAAAAAGGTCTTTAACTGTATTAGTTCATGTGATACAAAAGGAGTATGAGGGAAAATGAGATTGTAAGGCACAAAAAAAAAAAAAAAGAAAAAAAAAAGGAAAAAATTACCATATTGCTGAAAAGGCTGTTTTAATAAAAGGGAAAAAAAAAATAAACCTCAAAGGTAAAGTGTATAAGCTAGTTTCAGTTCTTGGATTTTAAAGATAGAAGGTAGAGAATTATCTTCAAACAGTGAAGGAAAAGGCACTAGACAAATTAAAAGATTTCAAGGAGAAGTAGAAATATTTGCATACTGGGAGGATAGCAACTTCATCCGCTTAGGAAAAACTGATGAGGGAGCAAGAATTCTGCAGGGTGGCTGAATATGAAGGGGCTCTTTTATATGCGTGGAAGAGAGCATGGGATAAAGCAGCACAATGTGTGCCATTATAAAGTCAGCATTATCAGCTGTTACCCTGCAATGGTACAGGAGATAATATAGTGATTTCCCTGCATGGGAAAGAATACATACTATATCCATTGGTTAATGATGACCACTGTAGTCTTTTATTATGACATAAGGAATGGGTAATAATTTTTACAGGTAGGCCCTCTCAGAATTTTGGTATGTCATTGCAGGCTGCACATTTCCACTATCTACCTCACCATCTATTTCAAGTGACTTTATTAATAACAGTAACAATTAATAAATATTGAAAAATAAAATATACATTTATCCAAATATTTGGGGGAAAGGAATGAAGGTGGGAAAGGGAGCTGGGAGGAGGAGTTTTTGCACTTTTTTCTTTTTTAAATTTTTAAAATGTATTTATTGTTAGCAGGAGAAGGGGATGAGCCTGGATGGGGGGAGTAGGATTCCACTGGGCTCTGGCCCTGGGACAAGTGGTTGCCGCACTCCAGCCAGCACCCCACAGGGTGCTGGGAGGGAACAGCCACCATGCTGTAGCACAGAGCCCCTGGCACATGGGAGGAAATGGTGGAACTGGAGCAACCACCATGTATTAACCTGGCCACCACTCAGCCAGCCCTTGGGAGAAAGGGATGGAGCTGGGATGGAGGGGGGAGTGGCCACATCTCTAGCTGTGGTACTGCTGGGCCACCCGCTGGAAGGGGAAGTGGCTGTAGCAGCCATGCTCTGGGTGGTTTACCTGGTGCAGCTGGTGGGCTGGAAGAAGTGTGCTTGCAGGCTGTATCTGGCCTGTGGGCTGCTGTTTGCCCACCTCTGATGTTACTGATAAACAATTAAATTAAATTAGAATAGAATAATCATATAAGTACCCTGCCCATTGTGTACTAGCCAGCAGTACTATTTGGGATGAATCATACACAAGACCAAAAGAAATTTGCCTGAATATAAACTGTGGGCTAAAGTCTGACATCATTGGTACCACTTTTATGAATAACATAAGTTTGAATTCTCTTTGCATGACTAGACTCATAATTTAAATTTGTAGCTAACGTAAAATATAACTAACTGAAAACAAAGTATTTCAATATGTTAAACCTAATTAAACTTGGCTCAAAACTTCAAAACTTTTCAATCAAATAAAGTTAAATTTTCTCAAAATGTTCATCAAATTTGTGTCCTTTTTTCTTAACCTACTGTAATCACAATGTTTGGTAGAATAATGAACTACAAACATTTTGTACATTTTTAAAAAAAAAAAATTTAGTAAATTATGGATTGGAGAGTGATATTACCTGCTCCACATAGGCTGTTTCATAGTCCTAACAGTCCTGAAAATGTATGAGAAAGTACTAATATTTCAGCTGTTAAACTGAGGATATGTGTAATTATTTATACACTTTATGGCTCCTGATCAGGTTAACTATTAAGTTGTTTGCAGACTCTCTGACTAAAATGCCTATGGATATCAAATGTTCTACAACTGTGTTGTGATATGTTGATGATACAACATTACTACATAGTACAAAACTGTATGCACAGTACCCTTGGGAAATATCAGTTCTAGAAAGAAAATTTCCATCAGTTTTAAAAAAGGGCTCTATTCTTTAGTGCTTTCACTCCTAAAGTTCTCCTTGCTTCACAAAAAAGAGAACATAAGGGATACAGATTTAGAAATATAATTCTCATGGTAGGAATACAGGATCTGACTTCTTTTGTTTGAACACTTTGAGCCTGTTTTTTTTCTCAAATCAATTTTAATGACTTTCTGGCCCACCATTTTTGTGGGTGCAGTTTTGAACACAAAAATATAAGCATATACATAAGGACCCAAGTGTACTTGCAAACCAAATAGTTAGCCTTCTATAAAAAAGGCAGATTAAGAGATACATACAACAGGATTGTCTCTAGAGCCTCAGCTCCTGGAATCATGTGATTATATCATAATCTAAAATGTCATTGAAAAAAGTTTCTAAATGTTATGGTTTAAAAAACAAAGCTTGAAAATATGATCTGAATATAACCCATTCATTGGTGTCTGCCTGTGTAACCCTTATGCCTAAAAAGGAGCAATCTTGTTTAGTCTCTCTTATGGTTGGGTTATGTTGCTGGGCACATTTGGCTGTTCAGGTCCAGAACTTTCTGGAAACAGGGAGTGATAGCACTCTGAGCATGCTCCACAAGTATTCTACTGTCATTGTGGCCAGATGCCTGAGTGCACTGACCCTGCCAGCAGGTTCAAAAATTTGAGGACCTTGGGGGGCAATCACTGCACCCGTGGGGTAGATTCAGGGTAAACTTTATTAAAGCAGGTACGGGAGTGGGGTAAGTGGTGGGGTGTATACGTGGTGCTTGTCACAGTGCTTTTCAGTGAGGCGTTGTGGGGTACTAAACTTTGTGGAGTGGGATAGGTAGGGGGGCAATGGGGATTCTCAACTAATCTAACTTACAACTATAAACTTACTCACAGTAACCTAAAAGATGTTTTAATATCATATAAGAAAAAAAGGAGGTGGGGGGTGCAATACAAACTTAGCATGTGGCAGTGACCAAGAAGAGAGGAAAGCAATGGGGAAGCAGGGACCCAAGAAGGAAGGCAAGTGGAAGGGGGTTTGAGGCAGCAGGAAGAGGAGAAACATGGGAGTCAGGGCAGGGGGACAGAGGCGGAATAGGGGTTCAGACGCGCATGGTGGTTTGGGCAACAGGAAAAGCAGAAGGAGCTGAGTGGGGGTTCAGGAGTTTGAGGGAGAGACAGAGGAAGACTGGATGGCGAGGAGGGGAACAGTGGCGGGAGGAAAGGGGGAGAGGGGAAGGAGGAGGAAAGGGAAGGTAAGAGGGCAGGAGTGGAGGCAGAAGGGGTGATGTAGTGGGGAAGCAGCAGTGAAGAAAAGCGGGGACCGGCAGGAACCCGGGCCACGGAAGGGGGCTGGAGCAACAGGGGAAGCAGGTGGGGGTTGGACAGCTGAAGGGGAGACAGGGGTTGAGCAGGAAATCGGGGATTTCGGGGGAGAGGCTGAGACAGGGGGTTGAGTGGCTGTGAAGGGGGGCGGTGGCGGCGGCGGCCGGAAAGCAGGGATGGGAGCTGCGGGAAAAGAGGCGGCGCAGCTGGAGAGCCCGCTGGGAGCCGAGGGAAAAGTGGTGGGGCTGCTAGAGAGTCTGGCGGGAGTTGGGGAAAAGTGGCGGGACCGGTGGGGGAGCCAGCAGGGCAGCCGCAGAATAGCTGCAGCAGTAATGGGGAGTTGGCGGGGCAGCCACAGAAAAGCAGCGGCGGGGGCTGCGGAAGGCGGCTGGGAGCCGGAGGGGCCACGGAAAGTGGCGGAGCCAGCAGGAGCCGGGAGAACAGGGGTCGGGGCAGCCGCAGGCGGTGGCAGCATGTCAGGAAGCCGCAGAAGAGCCGCAGCAGGGGAAAGGAGCCGCGAGAGCCGTGGGGAAAGGGGCTGGGAGCCGCAGGGAAGGGGACAGGGACAGAAGGAAAGTTGAGGCACACAGGGGATCCCGGAAATGAAGAGGGGACCAGTAAAGTTTAAATTGAAAAAGTTTATTTAAGTTGGGGAAGTTACAGAGGGGAAGGCAAAAGCAACTTAAACAATTCTAAAGGCTACAAACTAAAGGAAACAGTCTTATCACCTAACTTAATACTACTAAGACTACCAATTGACCTAATACAGTGTTGCAACTTACATGGATACTTTTAAAACAAGTACAAATGATTCAGGAGAAAGAGACACACTGAGCGATACAAAGTAGCGACAGGCAATTACAGACATGCAAGCTCCTAACACAAACTGGAGCGGCAAATAAACAGAAAGACACACACACAAGCCTGTAAAGCTGGGGAGAACAGTTTTAAAGCAGCAGTAAAGAAACAGAATAACTTTATTCTTAGAGAAAGGTTGCAGGGCAGACTCTTACCACTCCTATTAGCAGTAGCGGCAGCAACATTACAGGTGGTAGAAGGAGATTCATAATCGGCTGGCAGTTACACTCGTAGGAGTAACTCGTGGATACGCTGTGGGGGAAACTCGTGAGCAGAGGAGGTCGGCGTCTGGGTGATCAGGCCAGGCGAGATGTTGGGAACCGTCCTGCCTGAGTACCCCAAAACCTCAGCTTTTAAACTGTGTTTCCCGCCTTTCCCTGATTACAGGGAATGCAGAAAACAATGGTGGTATGAGTCACACCCTGCAGGACCTTACAGTTAGGCAGAGCCCACGTACACCAAGCCCTGCAAAAACAATGGGCACTCAGGGTGGTACCGGCCATCCAGTTAAGTTCAAGTGGGCCATCTAGTTAAGGTGAAGGGGCCATCTGTTCCCTTCACACATTCTCTATACTTTAGTGATGGCCCGGGAGGGGCGGCCATCAAGGTAAATGCTATGAGTCACAGACATGCACCAGCCATACAGAGTTGCCATGAGAAATGCCCATGTGCTCAGTGTGTGACTGAGAGAAGCTGAGTGGAGTATTTTGCAGAAGAGTTTTCTTTTCTGTGACTGAGGGCTGGTTAACCAGTAACTTACTACATGGTGCTGGTTTCTGAGGAGAAAGAAAGGACTGCATGGATTCCTCCTGAAAATTCCTGCAGACAAAGAAGAGGATTGCTACTTCTTTCCACTCAAGCCTCAGGACTTGAACAGAGACTGCAGCTTAGATATGGGTGAACTTCACCTCAACTTTGGAATTCTTGGGTTTTTTCCCCATAATGTTTCTGTGGGAACTGTTCTGTTTAAATTCATTTTGTTTTCTTAGGAAAAGATTTGTTAAGGTAGTAGTTAATAAAGTTCGTTGTTATGTTTATTCCAAGTAGTATTTTAATGTGGGATGGTAACTCTGAGCAATCTTTGCTGTGAGTCCCTTCAGACTGAATCCTGGGTCTCCAGCCTCTTCTCCACAGGAGTTGGGTATTTATTTACTTATTTGAGCCATTGGAGAAGGGCGATTAAATGAATTCTAGCCCACCTGAAGGATACACCTGAATATGAAGAGCCCCCTAATTAATACCTTTGAGATGTTAACATCTGTATATTGTTATGGGGTGTTAATCCCAAGGCCCATTGCTCTCGTTTGTCCTGCTGACACGACTCCAGCACAATGCTCTGCATGTACAGGAAAAGAACAGCATAGTATAGTCAGCCAAATTACCCTTCTAGTCAGAAACACTCCAACATTTGAATTAAACATGGGAGCACCTTGCCCTCATGAAGATAAGAGGACCAGTGCTGCTGCTCTTGAGGCAAGGACTGCCCTGCTATTTGAATGCTGGGAAGTGGGCAGGCACAAATCTTCCTACTGCTAAAACCCCTCCCCCAGCCTACGGGGAGGAAGCACTAAACCCAGATTTGACTGAGTATCTTGGGACAATGAATGAAATAACAGGGATAGATGTGGCACTCAAAGGTTCAAAAGAAGGGACTGAGAGGGCGACACCAAGCAGGAAACCCTGGACAGCACCCACTCTTCCCAGAAGGTGTCAAGGGAGCCAGCAGATGCTTGACAGAAGAATTCTGCCTGGATTCATGACTGAACAAGTGTATGGGAACAGGCCCCAGTCGCAGGGCCCCCCATCAGCAACCTCCTGTCACTGATGTAATAAATTGCAACTTTGGTCAGGGCCAGGAAGAGGCTGATGAAGTGGTCTTGTGACTTTTTGGGGCCACAGATAGGGGAGTGCATGTAAGTTTGGGGAAAAGTGCAGCCAGAACCTCAATAAGAGGTTCTGGAGGAACTGGAAAGGCACTGCAATCTGGTGCATTCTAGGTATGCATGCACCAGGGTCTCCCTCAGGCAGCAAAAACAGTGGGTATCATGATGAGGGGTGAATCATGCCAGGTGCATGCCTGTGCTCATGCCTCTGTGAAGAAGCTGGCAACTTATGTCCCCAGTGGGCTGTATGGTCAAGGTGGAAAATGGCCTGGCCCACTGGAAGTCCTCACTCTCCGCTGGTGGTATCAAGTTCAGCCACTTGGCATCTGGATAGGACACAAGGGTGAGGAAATGGATGGCATGGAGCATGAGCATGTACAGTTGCTCCCTGGGCATGGTCCAGAAACAAAACAGGTGCAGGTCCAGCAGCTGGCTCGGTGCATGAGGTGGAGGCCAGCAGCAGGGTCAACAGGGCCAGGACTGATGAAAAGCTCAAGAAGGCTAGGGCTGGGGGTGGGGATGGAATCACTCTCTAACAGGACACACCGCAGCACATGCTGGGGGTGGGGGGGCTGAAGTCAGGAGAGTCTCATGCACTAAGCCAGCACATTGGGATCCACCCAGTTCCCATTGGTGTATTCCAGGAAGTCTCCAATCTTGGTGACATTTGCCAGGACTAATCTCTGTTTCACCAAGAGGAACTTCACCACCTGCCCACTAAAGCGAGGGCTGTGTAGCAGGAGCTCCACAAAGAGGTGTTCTCCCTTGGTTGCCATAATGGACCTAGAGGCCGAGATAAGTCTTCAGGCCTGGAGGAGGTCCTGATAGAAAACTGGCAGCACAGAGAGGTCTCGCAGATCTCTCAGGTGCAGATAAAAGAACTGACAATTGTATTGGAGCCCTAGGAAGCGGCAGAGGATGGTGTATGCCAAATGACTCTACTTGTACTAATGACGAATCTCTGTTGGGCCTGTAAATGGAAGGCATAGATCTGACTGTGCTACAGCACAGGCCCTGCTTTCTCTCTTCTCCAAGGCAAAACTCAGAATCCCTGAAGAGACCCAGTGCAGTCCTGGTCAAAAGAACTTCAGAATTGTCTTCTGGAGGTTGGACAGGAAGCTCTGGAATGGGACCAGGCTGCTGAGCCAGTGGTAGAGCATGGACAGGATGAGCTGGTGGTTGACTAATGCCCTCCCCCAAAGGGGAAGAGGCACTGCAACACTGCCCTGCTTCTAGGCAAAAAGCAGCCCCATGATGCTGCATCTGGAGGACACTGGGATTTTCCATGCACCAAATAGGGAGCTATCATTTTAAGAAATCTGGAGAGAAGGACAAGGAGTGAGTTGTATCTGGGTCATTGGGGCTGGCAAATGTCCAATGAGCTGTCAGCACCCAGACATTTGTGGAACTGAGTATGGTAATATTGGCTCAGTAAGGCTCCCTGTAGATGGCCTCTCACTCCACTGAGGGCAGCTGCTTTACAAAAAGCAATATGACCTATGTGGGTTGGGAGAAGCTTAGTTCCAGAGTAAAGGGTAGGGTGGTTTCTCCCTAATGCTGAAGCATTTTGTATTAGTTAGTGCTATTGTTTTCCTTCCAGCAGGGAAGCCTTGTTAGAGTTACAAAAAAGGGAAATTGAGAGGGGAAAACTAATCATTCTTTTTAATTGTGTATTTTGATTTTTTGATTTTAGCCAAATTGTTTTAGTTAAATAGTCTCAACTGGGTATTTTATTTAAATATGATTAAGAGGAAAGAGTACTTATTTGTCTTACTATTCTTAGTTTTGCATTTTTCTTATACCAGGGTTTTTTATTCATATACATAATCTGAGTTATTAATTAGTTAGCTGATGATCTAAATGATTTCAGCAAAGAAGGAGGAAGAGTCTGCATGGCTGCCAGCTGGAGGTTTTGACAAGCAAGTGGATGGAAGCTGATGCAGTGCTTTTGACTATGCAAACTGTACAACTTTTGGTGATCAAAACTCAGGTGAACTTAACCTAAGTTTTGGGAACTCTGTATTATTGCTTACTGTTTCTCTGGGAACTGACCTTTTGACATTTAATTTATTTTCTTTATTTATGTATACCTCTGAACAGGAGTGTTACTGACCCAAAGAGGGTCAGGGCCTGGCTCCACCCCACCCCAGGGCCCAATCTGGACCCAAGGCCCGATCTGACCCAGGAGCCTGATCCAGCTCCAGCTCCAGCCACTGCTGGCAGGCAGATTAGAGCTGAATCTGGCCCTTGCCACTGCTAAGAAACAGCAGGCGGTCCCAGCCCAGCTGCGGCTCCTGCCACTGCCGGCAAGCGGTCCCAGTCTGGCTCTGGCTTCTGCCACTGCTGGCAAGTGGCAGACAGCCCAGGCAGGCCCAATCCAGCCCCAGTCACTGCTAGTGCTGCTGCACTGCTAGCCAGGTGTGGCAGGCAGTCCCAGCCTGGATCTGGCTCCTCTTGCTGCCAGCCAGGAGCAGATAGCCAGAGACTGATCCAGGGCAGGGCCAGGGCAAAGCAGGGCACAAACCCTGCAGGTCCAGGGAGAGTGACACCTATACCTCTGAAGATAAAGTACGTCGTGTTAGGTTTTAAAATTTTTACGTCTTTTCAAATATTTCTTTCTGTCAGGTCTCTTCTGTTACCTTAGGTACTTCTCCAGCCAGCAAGCTGGGGTATGAAACTCACACAAGTAACAAACTGGCATACAAGACCCACCCAGGACAATGGAGATGTAAACAATCAATAAGGCAGTGGCCAGCTGCCTACTGAGAAGCCCTATTTTAGAGGGGAACAATGCATTCCCCAGATTTTCTGACATACACCCTGCCTACCTGTAAGGACTCTCCTCTCCACAATATTCTGCACGTTAATTATAGTCTTAGGGTCTTTAATGTAATTAATGTTCTGTTATCAGGCTTTATCACCTCTGTTCTCTCCAGGTACAACGACGTCTGTACCTGTAAGTAAATAGGTAAAGAATTATAAATGGATTATATAATTGATAAAAAAGCAAATATATTTGGCCACTGTAAAATCACCAGTTTTAAAGGTGGATCCAGTCAGCCTTCCTTCTTCATACCTTCAAGAAAAACCTCTTCAGTATTGTTTATGTGGCCTGGTCCTTTTGGAGAAACTCTTCTAGTTTTACCATAGATTGGAAAGAATCCTTGTTATGTTGTAGAAATAAAGTTTTAATGTTTCTTTATCATTGCAGGATTTTATAAAGCTGTTACTTAGGAATGAACTTCCTTTTTGTTCTTGATTGTGCAGAGGCTGACTCTATGCATTCCTTGTTGAAAATCTTCAATGACAAAATTCTGGGTCTCAATGTGCTTTTCTGTGGGAGTTGTTTTTAGTTGCTAGGAGAGTGCAGTGAAGTAATAGCTAACTCACTCAAAGATTATACTTCAATGGGGAAGCAGGCCTATGGCAGAGGGTGCAACTACAGGAGACCCCTATGTTGTGATATCCCTAGTGTCTAGATTGCCTTAATTTGGCTCTATAGTTACATCCCACAGGGCTGTGCACAAGAAGGGGCAAGCAAAAGTACTGAATCTCCAATAAACTATGGAGAGGGCATGTCAAACAATCCTCCAAAAGTGCTGGAATTTAATGCCAGGTCATGTCAATGACATGACCTTCTTTCTGTCAGTAATTGTTACAGAAGAAGGGCTAAAGAACCTTTAAGTTTTAGGACCATTCCTTCTAGTGTTCTCTGTTACAGTCTTTATCATTTTGCCCTTTGTTCAGTTAATATTCAGAGTATACCTTTGCTTATGGTTGGCTTTTTTATTCTATAGCACCCGTAAGAGTGCTAAGAAACTCACAGAAAAGTTACAAAAGAATGGATCCTGCCTCAAAGATCTTGGCTTGCTATCCTTCATTGAGTTTTTCATGAAGAGACCCCTACCATCCATACAATACCCACTGATTTCAGTAGGTCTTTGCATGAATGCAAGTGTCTATCCATGGACACTCATGAGGGGAACTGAATCCACTGCAGGATTGATGGTAACTGTGACATACAACACCAGGAAACAAAAATATGAAGCAGGACTTAGGTTAAAGACAGAACTACTATATGATTTCTTGGTTTCATGACTCATATATGTGTGTCCCAATAGCTAAAGATGTTGGCCAGATTCTTCCACGGCCTGAGCCCACTCCTAGAAGGGCAGCTGAGGGGTGAGGGATTTATTCTAGCCCCAGTGTAAGTTAAAGCTGCTGTAAGTTACATCCTTAGCACACATGGGTTTTGAGACCTCATGTAAGGTCACCATACATCTGGTTTCTCCCAGATATGTCCTCCTTTGCAGAACCTAATCACCAGCCAATAAGCTGAGCTCCTTTTGCTGTTCAGAGCCCCTGCTCTGCTGTTCGTATTCAGGCAGCTGCTTGGCCGCCTCTGCTCCTGTCCTATTTCTTCAGGAAGCTGGTTGGCCACTTCTGCTCCCTGTTAGAAGCTGGTTCTGGCATGGCTTGGATCTGAAAAAGGACATGTCTGAGAAAAACCAAATGTATGGTAACTCTATCTTATGCCAGTAAACACTCAGCATAGTGGAGCTCTGACACACCTCTTGTTGTCCCCAGTTTGTCCCTTTGCTTCTTTGACATGCGTCCTATAGACAGAAGACAGGTGTTCCTGGTGAAGGAGCCATGTCTGGCTCTTATGCACCAGAAGAATCCTCTAGCCCTAGGGCATTATACCCTGGTCCGAGTACTGCAAAAGCACCGGAATGGAAGCAAGAATTTTCCCCTTTGACTTACTGACTTATTTATGTATTTTAAAGTGTGCACCCTTTGTATGCGAAGTAACATGTTCCTGATGATTTTCAGACTGTATTTGTTATCATGTACTCTTATTGTAAGGCCTATTAATATTGATGATTATGGATGAGGCTAGAGAAGAAAGAGTTTAATTTAATGATGCTTCTGGGGAAAAATAACCTTTGGACCTAATGCATAGAGTACGAGTCTAACCTTCATGAGAGTAATTTCTTTTTTTTTTCAAAAAAATCTACTGCTAAGTATCTTAAGTTCTAGAGAAAAATAGTCACATCTGTTGAGTCAGAGAGAAGGTGAGACGTTCTTAATGCTGTAAATTTTAACACTGTGACTGATACACCAATTTAATGACAAGATTAGTGAGATACCAATTTGATACAGTATTGTTACCTTGCTCATCATAAATATGGTTCATTATATAAAGCATGGCTTTCCCTGAGACTGGGCTTGACTGAAAATTAGATGACTTGTCATGAGTTCTTTACAAAAAAAGGAAACATTTAAATAAAAATCAAGCTATAAGTATTTCTTGGCTTCTTCAAATCTGTACAGACTTGCAAAAGCCACTAGAATCCAATTATTTTTAAATCCAGGAGAATCTTAAAAAATGTACACAGATGATTCTAATTCTTTCAGATAAGAGTTTCTATGTATATCTGAGAAAAGGAAGTCCTAACTGAAGCTATAATTGTGTTGAGCATGTCACTTAAAACAAAACAACAATCTCTCTTATATTTAGTGATCGAAAAATTGGTCTCCAAACTCCCTGAAGTTCAGGGGAAAATTGCATTTAGTCTGTCTGACAGATGAAGGTACAACTCCAACCAGTAGGACACTGTCACTCCTACCCTGTAACCAGGGGTTAAAGTATAATTTGGTGGGCTCTAGAACCCTCCTGCACAGGTGGGCCCCCTCTGACATGGTTGAGCCCCCCCCCACACACACACAGGTGGGTCCCCTTCAAGCATGGGTGGGCCCCCCAATACCCATCCCCAGAACCCACCCTCAGACACACACACATACCAGACACCTGCCAGACACACACACAAACACAGATACCCCCAGACAAACAGACACGGCCACAGACATAAAACCCCCAGTAGCCCACCCCAAGCCCTTACCTCCGCTGTTTGCATGCTGGGTGACCAGCTGGAAGCTGCTTCCAGCCACAAGCTGCTCCGCCCTGGGGAGATTCCCAAACTCTGGGCCTGCAGCAGCTCTCAGCTGGCTGGGCTTAAGGTGGAAAAGGGTTTAAGGTGGAGCCACTGGAACGCTGTGTTCCAGGTGCTCATGCTATTTTTAGCGGGGCCCCAGAACACAGCGTTCCTGTGCCTTCCTCTATTATTAGGGGCCTGGAACATTGCCAGCCTAAAAATAGGGGGCCCTGGAACTGCGTTCCAGTGTGTTCCCCCCTACTTTAATTCCTGCCTGTAACCTGGGATGCCTTGTTGTTATAACCTACAGGCTGGATGGCTCACAGTCACCAGCATGTAGGTCACTTCTCCCAGACATGCGTATGTAACTGCAACCTGGCAGTTCTACCCTGGTTCTCACTAGGTTTGGTTTTACTGCAGGGTGACCCCAGTGTACTTTCAGTCCCCGACTTCCCCCAAGAAATGTATGTTTTGTACTGCCAAACTACCTTGTGGGCTGTCCTAACATACTAAATACATTATTTAAGAGAATAATAGTCACTATCTTGATTATCTTAAATTGTTATCTAGATACTTTAAACACACTGGATTAGATAAAACAAGCTTATTAACTACAAAGAGAGACTTTTAACTAAGTACAAGTAATGAGACAAAAAAAGTCAGAAATGGTTGCAAGAAAAACAAGATAACATGCTTCCTAGTGCCTAACATAAGCTATATTAGCTTTAAGTAAAGCGTCTTTCCACATGATTCCCACATTGCTGGCCACATTCTTCCTTTTGTCTTCTTAGCTGAAAAGAATGAAGTCGGCAGGGGGAGTAGAGGGGTATGTCTTGGGGGTGTTTGCCTTCTCTTTACGTAGTTCCTTTTTGAAAACCATTTCCAAATGAGAACCAGAAGACAGTCTGTAGAAGGATATTTGCTGCTGTTCTTTTTTCACCTGTGAGATTTGCTTTTTCTTCTTCCCTTCTTTTTGTTTGAAGACTGTCTTTTGCTTAATTGCAAATTAAGATAAGTATACTTCTTTGTTCAAGACAGATCTCTTCGATATCCTCTGCCTTCTGAGGTTTTGAATGTATACTTTTAACATGATAAAGGAGAAATTTCATAACTTTACACACTACACTGCTATATAAATTTCATCATGACAATAATGACCAGCCAGTCATCAGTTTTCAAAAGATACCATCTGAGGCATACTTTGTACAAACAAACTTTTTACATTACTTTTTACGTTAATGTGTGCAGACAGAGCTGCCTGCTGCCACAGCATGATTGTTTGCAGATAAGGTAAGAGACAGCTGTTCAAGAGAAAATAAAGTCATCTAGTTTGGAAATGTAGGCTGGACTCTCATCTCATTTGATCTGATATAGCTCACCAGCTCCACTCACTACAAACTTGAAATCTCACAGTTATACTTTTTCATGGCATCAAAGAAAAGGGTGTGAAATCTGAAGTTTGTAATAACTATGACTGTTTAGTGATGGCCAGTAAAGGAAGTGAGTCAGTCAGGGCTAAATTTCAGAATCAGATGACGACTTTTAATTGTTTCCTCTCAGACTCAAGCCACTCTTGAAATGTAGATCTGAGATAATGCTTGCTCTCTTTTTCTTCATGGTAGTTTTGATTTGTACCAAGAGAAGCTGATGCACTCATGCTCACAGTCCATCATATGCTTCCATTCCCTAATCCTCTGTGTATTGCCCGCCTATCCAGTCCCAATACTCACTGAAATTGTCAGGTAGTTTTTATCCTTGAACTATACCATCTCCTCATGTCTCCCAGTTGTCTGTCTAAACCACTGTCTACATACTGTCACTGACAGAAGTGCTCAGAGTCCATTTTAAATCATCTCTATAACAGTGGTTCCCAAAGTGTGCTGGGGCACACAGGTGTGCCATGGGAACACTCAAAGTGCGCTGCAAGCATCCCTGAGAGCTGGAGTTAAAGTTCCTTCCCTGCTCAGCCCAGCCACCTGGGCTGTGCAGGGCTGGGAAAAGGCAGGGGGTTAAAGTAAGGGGGAAGGCAGCAGAACACAGTTCTGGGGCCCCCTGTTTTTAGGCAGGCAGCCTTCTGGCCCCCTAATAATAGAGGAAGGCACTAGAACAGGGAGTTCCAGGGGTCCCCCTAAAAATAGCAGTAACAGCCAAAATGCACTGTTCAGGTGGCTCCATCTTAAACCTGGCTTCACCTTAAGCCCAGCCAGCAGAGAGCTGGGGGAGGCTGGGAGTGTGTGAATCTCCCCCTGCAGGGTGAAGCACCTTGTCAACCAGCCTGCAAACAGCCCAGGTAAGGGCTTGTGGGGAGGGCTGCTGGGAGCAGTGTGTGGCAGGTGTGTGTGTGTGTGTAGCAGAGATGGGTGTGAGTGGCTGTGTAGCAGACGGTGTGAGCTGGCGTTGTGAAGTGGCTGATTGGTTAGTGGTGTGTGTAGCTGGGGGTGAGGTGGCTGTGTGTGTGTGTGGGATGTAGCTGGGGGCTGGAGGGCTAGTTCTGGCCCCTACAGTGATGGTAGGGTCTATCACAGGCAGAAGGGAGCTGGGGGAGGGGACGACGGGACCCACTGGGGTGGGAGGGAGCAGCAGTAGCGTGAGGATTTTCCCTGCGTGGAGAAGGGGAAAGTGGGTGCTGCGCCATGCTCCCCTGCCCTGCCCTCCCACTCCCCAGGCTCTCCCCTGCCCCCCCCCAAGCCACTCTTGGTCTCCCTTCCTCTCTCTTGTGCTGTTCCCCACATGGCTGCCCTTGTCCTTGTTTCCGCCCTTGCCCTGCTCTGTTTTCCACACTCACTCCTGCCACTGCACATGACTCCTGACCTCCTGTTTTGCCACCCCTACTCCCCCACATAGCAGTATTTCTGAAACACTGTGCTATGGTTCATGAATATTCATAAGTAATTTAAGGTAATTTGAATATTCATGAGTTTTTTAAGGGTGGTGTGCCTCAAAAAATTTGAAGGTCTCAAGGTGTGCCATGACAGAGAAAAGGTTGGGAACCACTGCTCTATAATTATTTCCCCTCCCCCCGACTCTCCTGCATCCACCATCTTGTCTTTTCAGTTGTTACATTTCTGTCATGCCTAAATTAAGCTTCTCAGGATCCCATTTCCAGTTTGCATTCACACAGCCTATTAACCGCCCACATAAAATCATGCAACCAGCCCTTGATTCAGATGCATTCTTGTAATTCTTGTCCCCATAGTGCCTCACATCACTCTCCTAACACCATGAGCTGCAGTGTCTACTAGCCCTCTTTTTAACACTCTTCCAGATGAAAGACAGTTTGTTTCTCTCAATATTTTGTGGAAATGGTAGTATTCCCTAATATTCTTTTAAGGTATTTTTATTCTGTGAAATTTGCCAGCCCAAAATCCTATAAATTTGGCTGCTTACATATTAATTGTTAAGTTTTCCCCTGATGAATCTGCCTACTCCTACTTCTGTTCCCATGCTGAGTAAGTTGTTCCTCTTGGTTATTCCTTTACCATTCTTTTCCTTCTCCAGCAGGATTTTCGTCATATATTTCATTCCATTCTATCCTCTGCTCATCTTATATGCTTCCTCTCTTTTTAAGAGTCAGCAGAAAATTAGTTTCCTTCTAAATCTTAAATAGGCAATGCTAATTATTACTTCAGTTCCAACCTAAATCATCACATCAATCCTATGCTCACAGCTGTAGACCACAGCTCTTTGTACAAGAATCATAATGAGTCGTGTACTTTGTCAGTAAAGCTGGTCAATTTTTTTGTAAATGTTGGTAAAATAGTTTTGCGGCAAATGTTTCTCATTTTTTTTAACAGCTATAGTTGTTGAGGAAATTATTCTGTTCATTTTCAGGACCATAATGTCAGGTACCAATAGGAATAATAAGATGTTGACAGGAACAAGACTGACAGTTTACCAAAGAGTCTGGGCAACATGCCAAGGCTGGCAACTGGCCAGGTGCCAACAGTCTTTCCTGAGACAGAATTTGAGTGTAAAGAAGCCAGGAACCATGTGCAAAGAATTAATGATGGGTACATCAGGGCTGCTCTCTGGTGGGAAGAATCCAGAAAAGGGATTGTGCAGAGGAGTTTGATAAAAGGATTTGTAAGCATGGGAAGCCTGGTTGTCAGTTCAGGAGGCAGCTCAGTTCTGTTCATCTGCACAGGTGTTGGAAGGAAGACTTCAGACGTGGGACTGAAGCAGATGTTCTTCATACCTGGGACTCAATCAGGTGGATTAAACTTACTTACCTGACACAGACCTGGACTGGAACTCGGCCTCAGTCCCTGGAACATTCATCCTTCTTGACAACTGGAGTACCAGCACCCTGTTTGGGAGAAGCATAAACATGACTAAGGAATCCTTGGTGGGTTGGTGGGTGATCAGAATTATTCATCTCTTAATACAATACTTAACTCTGGTTTCTCTTTAATAAATCCTATTGTTTGTTTTGAGTAATAAGGGGTGGAGGCTGATTCTTCCCAATCAGACCCATCAGGTTGATACAGAGATGCCTATAACAGGGTCAAATCTTAATAGCAAGGGTTATTGACAAAGATAATCTTGCTAACACAGTGATCAGTTAACCAACAGTTCTCTATGCAAGTGTAAAACCAGATGCAGGACGGTTGTCTTGACTTTATTTACTGTGAATATCTCTATTGGCTTTATTTGACTTAGTTAGCAATGTTGGTTGGTTGTCCTGATAAAGCAATAGTCTAAAATTTCTAACACCAAACAGATAATTGTAGTTCAATGTATCTGAACAAATAAATGAGAAAGCTTTGTTATCGGTTCACATTTTGATGATACGAGATGTCAAATAACAAGGCTCAAATGCAGTTTTATTAATCAAAGTGTATTAGTCAAAGATCAATACAGCCCTGTACAGAAAGAGAGTTATATGTACCAAACCAGTCGGGGGAAATGATTTTTCCACATCAGTGTGCTTCTACCACCCCAAAACTTTCTCCCTTATCTACCATTCATGTTTCCTGAAAGAAACAATGATTGACTGACCCAGGAAGCTGTCATCATGATAACTGACTTATCTAACTTAACATAGCACTGTCTATATAGAGTTAGGTCAGTATAACTACTTCACTAAAGGGTGTGGATTTTTCAGATACAGATATATTCATGGACTTGACACCTAGTTGGCAAAATCTAAGTGTAGACCTCATGACCAATTTGAGCTTTGTGTTCTACTTTTTAACTGTGTGCTGTGAGGTTGGTACAACACCCTTAAGCCAGTGCAGAAAAGTTTGACAGTTTGTTTCCCACAACAAATGTTCTGGCAGTCTCATTTCTTGCACTGTCATTAATTCAGACTGGGAATACTATGTCTCACTAGCAGAAGCAGAACAAAGTTTCCAGACATGTTCTCTGTAACAACTCAAAGACTACCAAAAACCTGCATGTTCTCAAAGCAAAGTTTTCTCTGATAGTTAAACAAAGCTTTCAGACTAAAACTCTGAGGGAATGAAAGATTGTTTAATCTCTTTCACATTCATAAGGGAAAAAGTTGTCTCCCCATAGACTCCGCACAGACTGATATTTGAAGAATTTAGGTTAAAAAAAAGAAAAATGACCTGAACTTCTTCAGTGGAGACCACATAGAGAAAGCCATGCTTCCTTCAGGTCTAGTAAAACCTAGAGTCTCAATAAATCAAATAACAGCAAGCGAACAGATTTGGTAGGGATGGGATATATTGAAATTTATCTCATCAATTGTGTTAACAGGAGAGCACAAATCATCCCCATAACCTGAGAATGGAAAAGGTTAAAAAAAAAAGTAAATACTTTTTAAATGCATCCAGTCAAGTTAATTAAAAGGATTTTCATATATATGACATCCATAAAATTAATGGATGTAGTCAAACTACAGCCAGCTACCAAAGACAAAACACATATGATGAAAGATTGTTATGATGTAAGAACTATTATTTGCTAAAAGTAAATATAGCCATCTGTAATGGGGTGTTTAAGACCCATGCTGGGGAGCCAAGAGTTAACAAGCAGCTCTTTGCGAAGAAGGCTCCACCCAGCTGCACCAGTTGGGCATGCTCACATTGGAGGGAGAGAGAATTCAAAAGGGAGTGGCCTAGTTCAGCCAGGGTTGACATGGTCAGGGAGCAGTCCTACACTTGCAGCTCTAGCAGAGACACTATCGGAACTCCAAAATGACTGGACCAGACCTTGCTGCCGAATTCCCTGGTGGAAACTGAGAATGGGAAACTGATGGGGAAGATCCCCTGTATCACTGCCAGGGAGAATCCCTTTCCTCCCCCAGTTGGAAACCCCATAAGCAGACTTTGCTGTGACTTTGGAAGGGCAGAGACCACAGCAGGAAATGACCAAGGGAACAGAGTTGTGGAGGTACCTGCCCCAGGCCACATATCTGACCTGCCAGTCACAGGGCGCTGGGTTGGAACCCAGTGACCAGGGAGGACCTGGGCTCCCCTACTGCTGGGCAGTGCTGCTGGGTTCAAATGTTGACCCAAGTATTCTTCCTCCTCAAACTGTCAGTGTTAATTTGAGCAATCTTCTGTCTGACATGCACTTGGAAAGGCACTTTTTTTTTTTAACATGAAAAATTTATATGGAAAAAGAAATGTCTCAAACTCTCATACTCTGGGAAAGGAAACAAAGGTCTGGAGACAAGATCCTGATCCTGATCTACCTTTAACAGGGCTTATTATTATTTCATACTTACAATCAAATAGTTCCAGATATTAGTTGTGATTTCCCCATTGTTAATCAGAAGTAGACCTTGGTATGGTATGGAAAAGGTTGAGTACCACTGTCCTAACATATAACAAATTACAAGCAGCATTTGCAATGAAGGACCCATACCTTCCACATTAAGAGTAACTTTATAAACCATATAATTTTACAATGTGATATTCATGATTTGTTTTCCTATGATTATAGAATAGTAGGTAAATCCAAAGTCTTCCATTGCATAGTCTCTGTTTGCAAGAAGGTGCAAGATTTTTGTGATTTAGGCAAGGTATACTTACTGTATCAACTAGAGAATAGTTCTTCTTTATTTTAAATCAGATGGAAAGGACAATATTAATTGTTCCTAGTCTAATGTATCGGCCTGGTTTCTCATCAAGTGTATATGATGCACATAGGGCAACTTATTTGGTAGAGAATCTCTCTCACTTTGAGAAGCAACTTGTAGAACAGAGAGTCCAATGGAATTTAATGAAAGTCCTTATGGACTAACAGGTAAAAAAAAAAAAAAAAATACTGAGTAGTCTTAAAAAAATGAAAAAATTAAAAAGTTTGGAGGTTCCTTTTTCACGCTCAAAGCAAGTCAAGTTTGGATTGTAATTTTTAAAAAATAATCATAACAGTAAAAATATTTGTTCACAACAGTTTCACAAAAATTTAAAAATATTTAAACACCAAAAGTTTTTTTGTAATATTTTCATTTTCAAACAAAGCCTCTATTTTTAAACCTTTTTAACCATATTTTTAAAATCATTGTCTGAAAAATTTCATTCAGCATCAGTAAGGTGCTACTCAGCTTGGGAAAGGTAACAGAATATGATTTGGATGAAATATATGATTGTGTGTATGTAATGTTTTAAATAAAAACATGTACTCCATCCTATAAATTTACCTTGCTTTTTCCAGTTGTTGTGCATCTTCTCCCTAATGTATGTATTAGTTCTATACAGTAAGCTGTTGTCTTTGACTAAACTTCTTATCCCTTCTTCTCTATATCATCAGTTCACTGGTAAATTAACAACAACTGTTACCATTATTTTTCTTATAACATGATTATAATATCATTTATATTCACCACTCATTCTGATAAATAGGTACTTTTAACCAAACAGATAATCATTTGCTAATAGGCTCATTTTATTCTTCCCACATGAATTTTGGCCATTTAATTTTGAATGATGCAGAAGCATCAGCTTTTTTAAATTGAATTGTGTATGATCAAAAGACAAAAATGTTGTTAAACTTCCTTTAAATCATTTCTGTTTAGATATAAAGGAACAATATATAACATAGCATTGTATTCCCTCTACTGTGTGTGTGTGTGTGTGTGTGTGTGTGTGTGTGTGTGTGTGTGTAACCTATTTGTAATAGACAGTGACAGGCAACAGAGGGTAGGATTTGGAGGGGAATAAGTGCCTCTGGCATTCACATAATCCCTAGTCAGCTGCTGCTTACCCTATATTATTCATTATTTGTATTAGCATAGTAGCACCTTGGGGCCCTACATAGCCCAGGATCTTTCTGTAGTAGGTGCTATACAATCATAGACCAGAAAGTCTCTGCCCCAAGGAGCTTACAATATAAGTAGATGCTAAACTCCTTAGGCACTTATGTTTCCATAATTAGAAGTTTCCAAGGCAGCTAAATCTGGAAGCTGGGCCTAGAGAAGGTCCTGACAGCACTGAGCAACTCTGTGCTGAACTGATGAACTTCCACTTGTCTCCCAAGGGGCATAAAGATGTCCTTGTGTCTTCCATTTCCTATGCACATCCATGTGAAGGCCAACCACAGTCTGAGAGTTAAGAAAGAACAACTGTGGAATATTATAATATACAATTCCCAAACAAAAAACTGCATTAAGATAGAGTTATGGTTAGGAAACCATAGTGGTAGCATAAGGATAAAAATTACAAGGATTAATTAACAGAAATAACCTCCCCTGCAGTGATACCATGCACAAAATGGGGAATAAGGGGCTCACTGCTAGTACCGCTGACAAGGATCTGAGTATAATGGAGCAGAGACTGATTATGCGTCAGCTATATGGTGCAGTTGCGGAAAATCTGGAGTACTGGCGGGTGTTGTATACATAAGACACAGCAGCTAGGTGTCCTGTTCTACTCTGCATGCCAGCAGCCTCACTTGGGAGTATTGTCTTCCCATTTAGTTGCCACACCACAAAAAAGACGTGCACAAACAGGATGGAGCCCAGAGCTGAGCAACAAAAATGTTAAAAGGACACCTGCCACCTATGTTTCCTCTAAGCTGTGCACATGTGCACACGCACACAGGATGTGAAACCTACACACGCAACAAAATAAAGTGTACACAAAAAAAATCATGTGAATCTTTTTATGCTACTTTAAGAAAGCCGTTTCAAGTAGCATGTTTCAAATAAAGTTTTGCAAATTATAAAACCATTTCCATCACCAAATCAAAATAAAACTAATATATTATTTGCCTCATACACACTTGCTTGCTTGCACTTGCAAGTTTGACCATACTCACTGGAATGTGCACACATTTTGACACTGCTTCCACAAATTTGCAGAGAAAAGATTTTTAGTGCAGGCAGCCTACAAAAAATTAAAGGGAACATTGCCACTGAAGGGTGTAAATACAGGCTGGCCAAGCACCTGGGCTCAGGGGTGAACTGGTTTTGGCTGAGGGCTGGACTCGGTGACCGCCCCACCCCCACTTAAGGCAGGCCCATAGGTCACATCAGGCGCCGGTGCGCGAGGGGTGCCGGGGCTAACTACAGGGGGGGGACGAGAGCCGAGGCGGCAGCTGCTGCAAGAAAGGCCGCATTAAGCCCGTGCAGTGGGGCTGGAGGCCGGGCCCGGCTAGAGACGAGGGGCGCTGGGCGAGGCCGGGACGCGGTTCTCTTCTTTCTGCCCCCGAGGGTCCTGCGCATGCGCAGCCGCTTTCCCTCGCTTTGGCGCTGCACGTGGCGCGGCAGGCGGCGAGCGCTCGCGCCTGGACCTCGGCGTGGGAGGAGGTCACGTGACGCCAGGCTTGTCGCGAGCTGGCCGGGTGGGGCCGGGTCCCTGCTCCCCGCCGCTCGAGATGGGGGGGGGTGCTCGCTGTCACTGTTACTAGCCGGCAGCTGGGGGGTGGGGGAGATTCAGGGGGGTGTTAGGGAGGTCCCCAATCCGGGTGCCTCGAGCCCCGTGACCCATCCCTGCTCCCCTTTTGCAGCCGGGAGAGAAGCCAGGAGTCCTGACCCCCAGCTCTTCCCCACCCACCTCAGACCCCCCTTTTCCTTCCCCTGCCAGTGAGAGAGCCCGAGCCCTCCCCCCACTCCCAGGTGCATGCCCCCATCCCCTGGGGCTGTCTGGCAGTGCCCCCAGCAGCCAGCGGGGTCCTTAGGCTGGGGCGAGAGGAGCAGCCCCGCAGGGCCTGCATTGCTGCCCCCCGTGCAAGGGACCAGGCACACCAGTGAAAAGCGTTAGCCTGGTTCAGCGCTGCTGGTCCACTCCCTCCACCCGGCACGTGCGCTGCATTTGGCTGTCGGAGCAGCGGGCAGGGGGCTGCACAGGCCCGTATTGCTCCCCCCTGGCCACGCTGCCTCCCGTCCCTGTCCGCTGCTCCGGCACAGGTGGCGGGTGGGGAGGGGCACAGACTGGCAGTGCTGAACCAGGCCACCCTTTTGGTTGGCTCGCGGAGTCGCCAGCATGCGACAGCTGGCACAGGGGCCTGTTCTTTCCCCTGGGCTGTCTGGCTTCCGCCCCTAGTGCTGGGGGGCTGAGTGGGGGCCCCACACCCCCTTAGGGACAGCCCTGCCTGCAAACAGTGGCATCCCATTTCCTCCTATGGCTGGACCAGAAAACAGGAATTCTGACCTCCAACTCTCTGCCTGCCTCAATACCTGCAGCCAGGAGCCCTTAACACCCCCCCCAAAGCAGACAGAACCCGGGAGTCCCCCCCCCCAGTTCCTACTCCCATCCCACTGGGGAGAGATCAGAGGAATTCTGACCCCCTTGTCCCCATTCCTCCTCCCAACCAATAGCCCCCCCCACACACACAGCTTGGGACCAGGACCCAGTTGTCATCCTGACTCTTGTAACTCCCCCTTCATCTTTCTCCTTCTCTTCTAGCCACTGATCCCCTATCAGAGCTGAGACTAGAGTACAGCGCAGGAGACTTGATTCCCCACCCCTTTGAAACACACTGGTGATAAACAATATAAATACTATAGTGGGTCAGAAAACTAAAACACGTTTGTCAAAAATGTCTTTTGTAAAATTGTGTAATAGTAATGAACTTAAAAGTTTAATTCTGCTTAGTATTATTTTTTCCCATTAGCCGGCCTTAAAATTACAATTTTCTAAAATTGTTTTTTTCTTTTTTTAAATCAAACCATGAATAGGATGAGGTGAAAAAAAACTTGGAAAATTTCTTGTTTGAAAAGAAAATGACAAAAGCAAAATAGTTGATTGAACTAAATCTAAGTATGAAAAATTATTTCCTTTTGAAAACTGCTAAGAGAAAAATGACTGCAATTTTCAGTCGCATTCCCCAATTTTAAATATTTCTGACCAACTCTAATAAATACCTGGGTGCCAGTTCTACATACACTTAGGCACGTGCTAACTTTACTACCTTTAGTAGTCCCAGTAATATCAGTGGACTTGCTCGGCATAATGAAATTTAACACAAGTTTGCAGGATTAGCTTTGCACTGGTTTCATGCTCCTCTTTTAGGTATATCCCCAGGGAAGAACTGAGGGTCTTTGCTGGACCTCACAGCAGTCTTATCCACGTGGCTCTTTAACCAGGGTGATGACAGTGGTGCCATTGTTAACTCCTGTAGTTTCACTGTGTCTTGCAATATTTGGTGTTTCTAAATTTGTAAAGGACATTTATAGCCTTTGTGGTTATGGATAAAAACCTGGAAAAGCAAATATATTTCTTTTTAAATTGCAAATTTTAAAGATACTTTTTCATAGATTATTTTTTTTCTTATGTACATTAAAAAAAATTACCTGGACCACGTAGGAGTCAAAGCTGCACATTGTGAGTTATATTTACATCAGTACCATGCCACGTGTTCAAAATAATATCCCCAAAATTATGGCCCTGTATTAAAAATCATTTTGGAAAATTCTAATTTAAAAAAGTAATGAAAAAATTGATAAAATTTTCAGTTAAATGTTTTGCTAGAAGTTATGAGATTTTAAAATAAAAAGCACATTTCTGGTTCTTTTTATTTCCTTATGGTGCACCTGAGTGATATTTTCAAGTTTTTTCTCTACACTTGAGAGCTAGGACCTTCCTTTAAAAAAAAAATGTACATTAAGAAACCAAATATCACAAAACTTACAGTGAAATCTTGAGAGTTAATGTAATTTCATGTCACTGTGGTATAAGTGTGGCAGCATCTGATCTGTGTTGTATAAATCATGGAATGATTGATTGTGTCTTGTGTGTTTTGGTAATGTTTCAAGCAATTTGTAAAGCAGTCATTTTCTAAATTATTTTTATAAAGTCATTTAAAGCCAGTTTCATGATAGATGCATGAATTTTGAAGGAGTGGGATTGGCAACATAACGGTCAAAAGTATGATACTTTTTGTTCTCATTCTTCTTTCCATGTGGATCATTCAGGTAGCACCTTTTGCTAGACATCAGTTTGGCTGTCTTTGGTGATTCCAGTTGTTTAAGCCCCAAGAGTGCCCATTAGAAGAGCAGGCATCTTTCATCAGGTATAAAAGACCGAAGCTCAGTTAACTCCAGCACTGATTGGAGCTGGGGGGAAGGGCCTCCCACCAGCAGAAGAGAAACAGTGCAACTGAAAGCCTAACTGTCCAGCAATAACTTTTCACCATAAGGACCAAAAGCACAACATGGTTGGTTCTGAAAAATGGGAGGGGATTAGAATAAAATAAAAAATCCTGCCCTGTGGTTTGTTAGGATGTGTGGATTAGTTACTGAGGCAGGTGTGTCCCTAGCAGAGTAGTAATCAGCCACATTACCTGGACATGGCAGAATGTCAGAGCAAGCAGTGCCAAGATTTTGTACAGAAAGTACAAACTCCTGTGGCCCCTGCTTGGGAGAACCTGCAGCTGCCAGAGCTCATACTGGGGCATGATACTGAGGCCTATCTGTCTACCTTTGAGCGAGTGGCTGAAGCTTGCCACTGGCCTAAAGGCGAGTGGGTTGTGCGACTTCTACCAGCCCTCCATGGAAGAGCCCGACAGGCCTATAGCAGCCTGGACACCAGAGATAATGAAGACTATGAGAAAGTGAAGGCAGCAATTCTGTGGGAAGATGGCGTCAGTCCAGAAGTGCAGCGCCAACGCTTCAGACAGTTCTCCTACCATGAAACCAAGAGGCCCCAAGAGGTTTATAGCCAGCTCCAGGATCTTTGTTATCAATGGTTGAAGCCAGAGATCCATACTAAGGAGCAAATAATGGACCTGCTGGTCCTAGAGCAATTCTTGACTATTCTGCCAAAGGAAATGCAGAACTGGATCTGGAAGCATGGCCCAGAGACCTGCAGTGAAGCAGTGGCCTTAGCAGAGACATTCCAGCTGGGACAGCCAGAGGCTGGGAGGCCAGAGCTACAGGTGAGAACACTGAATCCTGACAGGTGAGGAAAATGGGTGTTTTCAGGCTGCTGATGCCTTCTGCATGCCATGAAAGGGATTTCTGTACTCTTAGGGAGACCCTTTAAATGCACTCACTTTTGCTTTTAGTCCAAAGAGCAACAATTTGGACCCATTAATCTGGGTAAGCCCAGCACTTTCAGGAGAGAAACGGGTTCCATGATGCAATGTCACTGTATTAAAGAAGGTGTCTGTGATGACTGTGGGCGCATAGATGAGGTGATAGGAATTTTTCCAGTCACTTCCAGACCAGCACTGGACTGGATGTTGGACACTGAATAGGAAGTGTGGAAGTCAGGCTTCATCCTCCAGACTGTGTGGTTCAGGGCTTCTGCCATGTGAGGCAGGGGTTTTGGGTCTTCCTCCTGCACGATCCTGGGGTGGGCTTTAGGTTCTTGGCTCCACGATCCTGGGGTGGGCTTTAGGTTCCTCTGAGGTGTGAGCTCTTGTGGCCTACCAGTTGAGAACTGTGGGAGAGGAGTAGTTCAATGCAGGATTGCTCCATTGATCTGATATTCAGAGCTTCCCGCACACCACCATGGCCAAATTTCTGTGGTTCCATTGATTGACCAAAGAGATTGGTGATAAGCACTTCACCCACTGCAGTCCTCTTGAGTCATTGAGACCTGAGAGAATGTCCTGGTTCATCATTTCCCGTTGTTTCCCCAAGAGCTCTTTCAGGCCTGACTCCAGTGCACCCTAGCTCCACTGTAATGTGTTTGGCTCTTCCCCAGGTCACAGTATGTTTCAAGGTTGCAGAAGTGACGTCAGAGAAGATGGCATGCACTAGAGGATTCCTGGAACCTTCCAGCTCCCAGCTGGAACAGCCGCAGCCCAGTGTTGCATATATATCCCAGGGAGAAGTAGTGTGGAGCAAACCCCTGACATACCAGTGTGAACCACCCTGTGTCTCCACAGAGGATGTTCAGCCCATCCAGAAAAGTGGTAATATGCTAGATATGCCAGAGGATGAGGTGAAGGGGGTCCGCTGAGGGGAATGAGACTGAGTGTCGGGGGAGAATGTGGAGCACTGGCTAGCTGCTGATGATTAAAAGTGTGAAAGAGGCCCATCAGTATGGCCCAAGGGAGAGCTAGTTCAATGTGATGGCTGCTGCTTAACCCATCTGAGACTCCGGGTCCACATCACCAAATCTGCTATCACAGCTGACCTTTTCTCAGTGCCTCTATGGAGAAAATGAAAAAGTGAGGAATATGAAGACACATTTCTCTTCTGACTTCCAGAGCTGATGAGCATTGTTTGCACACAGGGGGATGAAATAGGAAAGCTTGAATTGCTGTTCTTACTGCTCAGGGAAAAAGAAGGGATAGTTATGTCCTAGCTCAGACACAAATTAACAGGCTTGATACAGGCTCGTGTGATACATGCTTGTGATGGTCATAATATACAGATTTTAAGGCAAAAAGAGACCATTATGACCATCTGATCTGGCCTCCAGCGTAAGACACCTGGTGACCTTTGCAGTGAGTGCATAACTTTTGGTTGACTATGGGCAGTGGTTCTCGGGGTGGGGGGGGGAAACCAATAGTCTTCAAGGGAATATGCAAGTCATCCTAGATTAGTGTTTCACAGCCTTAGGGTTTCTATCCCCAGTGGAGATAAGGGATGCATTTAGGAGGGTCACAAGTGTGGGGCCAGAATTATGGAGGTTGTAAGCGGGGAAGCTGCGCAGGGCTCAGTGCTACAGGGGCCCTGCAAAGCAGTTACATCAGTCCAGTGATGGGGGCTTGGGCTTCAGACAGCAGGTCACAAGTGAAAAACAATGTCAGGTATCACACTGAAATGTATAATGCAGTGTTTTTCAATCTTTTTGTTACCAGGGACCAGCTTCCTATACTATGTCAGGGAGATCTCAGGGATCGATGCCTATCCATGGACCAGTTGTTGAGAAGCACTGGTTTAATGTCTATATTCCAACTGATTTATTTTAAAATGCTATGGTAAAAATGAGAGAAAATAGGCAATTTTTCAGTAATAGTATGCTGGCTGAAACTGGCATACTCAAGATAAATCAGACCTGAAAGGAGTACCATAGTCTGGAAAAGTTGAGAACCACTGAGCTATGGCATATATGATTGATCTAGAGGCAATTTGGCTGTGCATTGTAAGAGGTCAGACCAATTATCATAATGCTCCCTTCTGATCTTAAACAAAGTAGGTGGCTATATCATATCCTGCTGCAGTAGAATCCTTTTTACACCCCTTTTGAACATCATGTCTTGTAGCACCCAGCACAGTGGGGCTCTGATATGTATTCCCAGGTTCCTGCAAATGCTTCACACAGTGGGGCTTGGATCTTAGTTGGTGTCTCTGTAATGTAAACCAGTGATTTTTCAAACAGTTGGGAAAAAAAAACAAACATTTATCTCCATGATCTGACAATTACCTCTTTGAGCAATGCATTCCAGTCTTTCAGCAGCAACAGCAGGGGGCACCACGACCTAGTACCTGAGGGCCTGTGACCAGGTACTGGGTCCCAACCCATGGTTTGAAAACCACTAATATAAACAATAGGTATATGAACCTACATATGTACATATAGACCCTACTATAAATGCTTTATTATTATCAGGTGTGTCCTTTGTGTGTTTACACAACTGCCTTGGTACGTCAAACTTCTTGCACTATTCCTTGCATAACTGTTTTCCAGGAAAAGGAAGCTGAAAGGGTTCACACTTAAGATTGTTTGGGCTTAATGTGTAAAAGGTCCTGTACAGTTCTACTTTCATTTTTTTTCTCTCTCTCGAGGAATTGATTATATCTTGATTCTCTTGCATTTTTTTTCTTTTCCTTCCAGCAATTGATGTGATCTTGATTGAAGATGAAGAAGTGATTCCACATCAGGAAGTGCTCAAGGAAGTCAGGATACATGAGTTGTCATCTGAAGGTCTGAAAAGGAGCGCGTCTCAAAACCAGAACTCAGGAGATCAGAAGAGGAGTGTGTCTCAGAATCTTCATCTAGGAAAAGCCTGTGGGAGCCAGCACAGCTCAGAGAGTCAGCAGGGAAAGCCCCCAGCGGAGAGATGCAGTAAGTCCTGTCCCCCTGTGGGAGGTGCAACAGACCTCAAAGATGCCACCATTCCCAGGAAAACCTCTCCAGCACAGTACCCTTGTCAGTGCACTAAGTGTGGGAAACTCTTCAGCTGCAGCTCAAACCTTTTCCAGCACCAAAGAATTCACAGGGAGGAAAAGCCTTACAAGTGCACCCAGTGCAGGAAGAGCTTCAGTCACAAGTCAGCACTGACCAAGCACCAGGAGATGTACAGTGGGAAGTGCGTGTTTGAATGTACAGTGTGTGGTGACCATTTCACACAGAGCTCTGGCCTCATCTGCCACCAGAAAATACACTCAAGGGAGAAACCCTATCAGTGCACACAGTGCAGTGAGCGCTTTTACACCATCCCTGAGTGGGCTTCCCACCAGCAACTGCACACATGAGACTCAGTAAGTAAACAGCAGACCTGGGAAGGAAAACCAGGCCCTCTGAATCCAGACTGGTGTCCTACCCCAGAGATAATTCTACCTTTCTGGTAGTCTCTGTTGGTCTGATCCGTCCAACAGATTCATAATTTCCAAAGCCAAAATGGACCTTTATGATAATGCTCTGACTCTGGAACATCCCCAGAATAGTTATTAGATGTATGTGGATCACAGTGGCAAAATACGCTCTGAATTTCCCAAAGTAGAGCCACCGACAGTCCTTGCTCCAGAGATTAATGGACAGGATTAATGTCTAAAGAACATTTAAATTAACAATATTTCTTAAGGGGTTTTGCAGTCTTTCTTCATACTTCTCCCAAAAGACAAACTCACAAAGCCAGAGATGGATTCAGTAGAGTAACAAATAACAGAACTCAGGATTGTTGGTGTCCAGTCTTTCATTCTAAGCTGTGAGCGCTGCCCCTTCCCTAGGCTACCTCTCCTTTGGTAATTTTAGAAATTGCAATTCACAACATGTGCAGCTCCACCTGTGGTAATACTAAAAGTTTCCAGATCTTAGCTGAGTGGGGCCCTTGATCTTCGATTACATGTGTCTGTGTCATGCTTGGCACAGTGGGGCCCTGATCTCATTTATGGTGCCTATGTGTTTCCATGGCACTCAGCACAATGGGATACTAACCTCTGTTTCCCGATATCTCTGTAGTGCTGTGCAATGTTACTGTACTAGTTATTTTATTTCTGTGTAACACCCAGCACAATTTGCTAAGAATTTACGAGGAAATTAATTTATTTATAACTTAAAATTGATTCAAAATTGGTTTAAAAATAGACATTTAGAATCTGTCAGTTGTCCCAAATCCTCTTAACTCAGACTGCATATAGTTGAAGTTAATTTAAAAAATAATGCTGCATTTTATGCAGCTGTCATATTCTAAGGTGTAATCCAGACCAGTAAGGGGTTGTGTCACTGCTTGTCTTTCACCTCTGGGTGCCTTAAAATATTTTGCTGATCTAGCTCTCAGGCAGTCTGTAAGCATGTGGGTGGCACACTGTGTGTGTCTGTGCTTGACAGTCCTGGTTCAGCAGCAATTGACCCCAGCAGCCTGTCTATCGCTTCTCTCTGGCTTCTGGCACCTGGGCTTCATCCTGCAAGGTGACCTCCTGTACACTCTCAGTACTGAATTTCCCTAAAAGCTAGTACCCTGAAGTTTCCAGCTCTACCCTTGACCAGTCAGAGAAATGATAGGGTATGCTGCGGTGTTTAAAGAGACATTACCTTACAGCTTACTAACTTAACTGGCACAAATTCACCCTTCCCTTCAAACACAACATTGAGTGTGTAGTAAAAATAAATGAATTAATAATAGGACGGAAAAACCCCATGCATTGAGACAGAAAAACCCCATGAACTGCTACAGGCTGGGGAACATTCAGCTAAGTAGCAGCAGTGTAGAAAAGGACCTGGGGGTCATGGTGGATGGGAAGCTAGATATGAGTCAGCAGTGTGCTCTTGCTGCCAAAAAGGCCAATGGCATATTGGGCTGCATCAAAAGAAGTATTACCAGCAGATCAAGGGATGTGATCATTCCCCTCTATTCTGCACTGGTGAGGCCACATCTAGAATACTGTGTTCGGTTTTGGGCTCCCCACTACAAAAAGGACAGGGACATGCTAGAGAGAGTCCAGCGGAGGGCAACCAAAATGATTAAAGGGCTGGAGCACAAGCCCTATGAGGAAAGACTGAAAGCATTAGGCTTATTTAGTCTGCAGAAGAGAAGATTGAGGGGGGATTTGATAGCAACTGTCAGCGGAGGTGGCAGCCATGATGGCCACCCTGCCCCACACGTAGCCCCCTGGATTATGCTCCTTGATGGGTCTCCATCTCCGGGCCATCCAGCACAAGGGGAAAGAGTGTTAAGTATCAATCTCCCCTGATGGCTCTCAATCTCCTGTGTGAGTTTCTTCCTCCCTAGCTTTGTGTCAACAAGGAGGGGGGTGAGTTCCTATCCCCCCTGAACAGTTTCTCGGCACCCCCGTCACCACGAAGGAGGGGTCATTGTCTGGGGTCCCAGTTTTATCATTGGTCCTGACCGGGATCCCACTCCTAATTGGCTATTTTTACTCTGGCTGGGCAAAATTCTATTAGAACCCCCTATCTCAGCTAGCTTGTTGTTCTCCCACCCTCGGATGCTAAAGGGCACGTCGCGACCCAGTCGGACTGATCCCCCGACTGAGACAGGGAGTACCCACCCCCGAGACCCTCCTTTTTTTGGGGGGTGTACACGGATTGCAGGCCGAACGATTAAGTGCTGAGATGCTGCAGCTGGTCTGCCTCCTCGCTTTGGGTTCTACTGCGGTCCTGGGACAGGTATTATAAATCGATATAGGCCTCCTACCTTCTCTTAATCATTCTACTTGGTACCATTTATATATAGTCTGTGATTGTAGCTTCTTCACCTGAGTTTTGCATAGTTTGTGTAGTTGTTATTATTGTCTCTGTATCCTGCATAATCTTTTTATGGTATAGTTGTTTAAGGTCTAGCATAGTTTTGTGTTGTTACTTTGCCAGGTGTTTTGTTAGTCATTTGTATTTTGCATCCTTCTTACTGTATAATTGTTCGTTACTCTGCTTCTGCTCTAACCTGCTGGCCCCAAACTTCCCCAGTGTACATGGGGGGAGTGTGGGGGTTTATTTTTCTCTCATCTGACTTTTTTTCCATTCTGCCGCCCACCCTTCTTGGCTAGCAAGGAGGAATGGCTTCCAGCCATTGGTAAATATGCGTCGGGTGGGCTGGTCAGTGCCTATACCGATGTTGAGGCAGTAAAAGGCCAGAAAAGTCCTTAACTTATTATGGCCACCCTCTTGTAGGTCATTAATTCATACTGTTATTTAACTATAAGTACTTTTGTAGGTTGTAAGTGTTTTGCATAGACTCTCATACTTTATCCTGTTGTTTGGCTGGAGGTGTTTTACAGGTGCTTTATATAGACTCTTGCTTCACACTGTTACTTGGTTATAAGTGCTGTGCATAGGTTTTTAGCTTTATATTGTCATTTAGTTATAAGTGTTCATTTAGATTTTGCTTTATGCTATTAGTTGGTTATAAGTGTCCTATATAGATTTTTGCTTCATATTGTTAGTTGATTACAAGTGGTTTTGCATAGATCTCCTTGTTTTACACTGTTAAGGGGTTGAAGGTGTTTAAGGTGTCACTATAAAAGTAGTTTTTTTTGTTTACTTGAACTGGTGTCTGTCTCATTGGTGGGTGTCGCTGGTCCATCCCAGTCACATCGCGAACCCAGGGTTCAACAGCAACCTTCAACTACTTGAAGGGATGCTCTAAGGAAGATGGAGCTCGACTGTTCTCGGTAGTAACAGAGGACAGAACGAGGAGCAATGGTCTCAAGTTGCGGTTAGGGAGGTCAAAGCTAGATATTAGAAAAAACTTTTTTACTAGGAGAGTGGTGAAGCATTGGAATGAGCTGCTGAGGGAGGTGGTGAAATCTCCATCCTTGGAGGCGTTTAAGGCCCGTCTGGACAAAACCATGATTGGGATGGTTTAGTGGGAGTGGTCCTGCCTCTGGCAGAGGGTTGGACTAGATGACCTATGAGGTCCCTTCCAACCCTATGGTTCTGTGATTCTATGACATAGTGCCAAGTAAATGTAGTAAAGTTGAAAATGGATACAAGCAAATAAAAGTGAAAACACATCTAGAACTCAATCTAGCTAGGTATAAGCTTTTTTCAAGATAGCTTCTCTTCAAGCTTTCTGCTTTCCAGCCATGGCTCACTTTCCCTCAGGACTTTGCACTTAAATACAGGATGCTGGCATTCCTTGTCTTTCTAGGTTAAAGTTCTTTGCCTGTGAAGGTTACTGATCTGTAGAGCTTCCAGAGATTTCAGCTTCCCATTGGTTGAAAGACCCAGCTTTCACAAGCTCTATTCCCTTGTGTTTGTCTAATGATGGATGCGATAGATGGCTTCTGTCTTGGCTTGTATCTTCCAAAATTAAATAACATTGTTTTGAGAGGCAGGATGCCCTCATTCAGTTTTTCTCTTCCAGTGGGCTTCCTACCCTGTGCGTGTAAATGGAACTTCCATTGTTTTGATTCCACTGTGCTTAGTTTACATAGGAGACAGGCAAATACCTGTGATATTCCCTTCTGTCTATGACAGACCTGTTTCTTCTTTTGTTAGACACAGTCTGTAAAGCAGGAGTCAGCAACTTAGGCACATGTACCAAAGACGCATGCAGGTTAAGTTTGAGTGGCACACTGCACTGCTCCCAGCTCCGAGCAGGGATGTGCAGTAGGTGTCAGCAGCTACTCCCTCCTTCTGGCCCTCGCCCTCTCCCTCTCCCATGTGGGCCAGAGCCAGTGCAAGTGCACAAGTAGGTGGAGAAGGCTGCCTGGCCATTGTGTGCATCTGGTCTGTGTGGCAGAGGAGAGTATGGGTTGGTGTGCCACTGGCTCTACACACGCAGGCACCCACCCACCCATGGTGTTTTTGCTGAATGTAGCACATGGGAGAGGGTGGGGGAAGGGAAGGAAGGACTTGGCATGCATTTTTTCACCGCAATGGAAAAATACTGATATGATTTTAATTGATCTGATTGTGTTAATCTTACCATAAGATGTCCAGGTTTGGGCTTTCTACACAGGCCAGTGAATAAAGACTGAATTAAATAAAACCAAATAAGAATAAGTATCAACTGTGTCCTTGCAGTGAGTAGAAAACTTCCTGCCCCTCACCATGGTTGACAATAATATGATCTTCTTCCTTGGCAGGCCTTTAGCTTCTCTGCTAGGTGGAGGCAAGGAACCACAAGCCTGGACACTCAATCTACATGAGAAAAGGAAAACAATCAGGAATGAAATACAGCAGGAAACTTTGTCTAAGGTGGACCACAACTGCAATTCCAGAGACGGAGAGTAGAGTTGGTTACAGAGGGTGAAAGAACCACCCCAATGTGAGATCAGAACTGCTGCTCAGTTCTTGGAGCAGGACTGGAGGAAGCAGCAGAAGTAACTTTTGGAGATGTTGCCCACTCTCACCAAATTCCAGCCTCCACTGCCAGCTGAAACTCCAGCTACTGCTCAAGATCCTTGTTCTGAGACCCCACCATGGTATCATGTCCTGAAGCCTCTGCACCAGTGGACGATAGGATTGGCTGGCCATGACCCAAGCCAACATGGAACAATTAAAGGCACGCTGTGAAAGCACACAGGGGATTTATGGTTCCACTGCCAATAGGACTGTAGTGGTGACATTGTATATAGTTTGGCAGTTTTGCACCTTCTTTCTTCAATTGCAATTTGTCTCCTGCTGGAAGCTGTGGTTGCATATAAGGGTTTTTCAATTATTTAAATACATATTTCAAATAAAGCATTTTGTCTGCAAACAAGAGCTATTCCTGAGGTTACATGGACAAGTTTTATTAATTTCAGAATTTGTGGGATAACTTCATTCCAAAATTGTGGGATAACTTCATTCCCTTTCATCTCTAGCATCTTGCAAACCCATCATGTTGGCACACAAGGCATCCTGTTTCTCTTGCATGGAGGGATCCTTCCCTTGTAATGATGGATGCTGACAGTACATTCAACTGCCATCCTCCAGCAACAGAGCATGTTATTCAACTTTCTTTTGCCAGAACCTCTGAAGTCAGGCTTCAGTTTTTTAAGCCATGGCACCTAGGGCACATGGGCCCACTAGAATAACAGTGGGGAAGAGAGACTCCACTCTGTAATAACCTGATCTGAAGGAAATAAGAACCTGCTGGTCCGTGAAGGTAAAGTCCTGATTTCAATGGTATCATGCACTCAGTTCAGGCTGCTGTCCATGAACTTGCTTCTGAGGTCCATCCAGACTTGTATAATGGAGTAGTACCCTTTGCTTTTTATGTATGCTTATGCACCTTGTGGAGGAAAAAGTATAGGTACATGAATCCCACTGATAGCCAAAGGTAATTTGGGAATCTGCAGCAATGGCTGCCTTCTATAGGACAGATACTGACACCAAAATGTTCACTGACATCTTGTAGTTCATGTGCCTGAATCCAGAAATAGCAGCAAAACTGCAAACAGAAAAAGTCTTCCACTAGTGCTGGCTCCATGGAGCGTGCAAACCAGAAATTGATCACTTGGCTTGGCTAAGTGTACTTCCAGTTAAGTGCTTCAGGGTGGACAGCCAAATTCTACAAATTCTATGACTCATATGGACTCTGAGCCACTCCCCCAAAAGCCACAGTATGTGACGCTGTCATCACACTACAGTTATGGCCATGCCAGCATGAGTATGAGGCATACTTGACAATGTGCTGTGGCTTGTCAAAGGCAAGCTGAGGAGAACAGGTTTATAAGTGGTCACATGGAGCTGAGGTTACTATGGAGTATAGGCATACCCAGAAACGCTGGGACTCCGGGAAGTGGCCTTTCCAACCTTCCTTGCACATACTAGTCTTCCAAACTAACAGGTAAATGGTAAATTAAGGGCCATGTTCAGCAGTCTGCACTAGCTGCTTTGCATTGATTTGCTGGGCTGCTGACTCTATGCCTACTAGCTATAACTGATTTACAGTTGATACAGCACATCTTAAAGTCATTTAAAAATGTCTCTCAGTAGCACTCACTGGGCTGCTTATTAATTTTTAAGAATCTTGATTTGATCAAAACTAAGGAACTTCCCAGACAAAGCCAAACAACCCCACCATGTAACAGGGGAGTTAAGACAGAGAAGTTGTATGAGAATAATAAAAATTACAGGCTTGCTATAATTTTTTTTTTTAATATAAAGCCAGGAAATAACTTGCACAGCAGACAGATTTAGAGGACAATTAGAGTTATTATTAAAGTGCTTTAGTGTCTGTGGGTCCCAGTTAAATGAAACTGATCAGCAGCAGTGGGACGTAGGGGACCAAGACCCAATGGGGGGACTAAGCCTCACACACGGTGCAGCTTGGCAAAGATGGTGCTGTCCATGAGCATCCTGGGAGTGCCAGTCCTGGTCAAGGGGGAAGCCTAGGCTAGCCATACTGTGCCTGCTCTGTATCCCTTAATGACGTGCTTAGTCCTCTTACACAGGATCTGACTCCCTCCCCACCCAAAAAAATCGATTGGGCACCAGGGCTATGTCTACACATACAATTTTAGTTTGGACTTGCTAGTCTGCACTAACCTTGGGCTAATTTGAACTAACGGTGACTTTTTAGTTTGGACTAACCATGTATTTTAGTTCAAACTAAAGTTTTAGTTTGAACTAGAACACGTGGCTAGTTTGAACTAATGGCTTAGTTCAAACTTTTTAAGTTTGAACTAGCCATTACTTCAAGTCTTGCCCTTGCTTAGTTTGAACAAAAGTTTGAACTAAGCATGGAAGTCCAAACTAACCACTAGCTCTTACTAGTTGGGACTAAGCTTTCCCTAGTGTGGTCATGGGCCAAATTAGATGTAATAGATTTGGGGCAACCCCCCCCCCCAACAGTGATGCTAACAATGGTCCTTGTATGGACGCCAGACACGGGCACACAGGCAACCCATGTGCCAGAACTGGAAATGTTTGTGGTAGTATGATGGGTCTCCTTCTTCTGCAGCCTGAGGTGGGGTATTACTGAGCCTTCTGGTCTCCCCTTCACCTGGTGAGGCTGATGTCAAGCCACAGAACTCCAACAGGCACTGGGCTTGCCCAGACATTTATAGGCCAGGAAACACCCAGCTAGGTTACAGAAATGCTTTTCTACTTTCTAAGCAGCAATGGGTACAGGTAACAGCCAATTTGCTGACCTCTCAAACCTGGCACTACAAAAGTGTAGAGTCTTGGAATGAATAGAGGGCCATCTGATGCAAGTTCATTAATTAGTCCACCCTCTCTCTAATTGGGTAGGATATACACTAGCACAGTGATTCCCAACCTGTGGTCCAGGGACCCCCAGGGGTCCATGGACATGTTGCAGGGGGTCCACAGAGCCTCCCCCTACTGGGACTGCAATCCAGCTACAGCGCTGATGTTCCCCGACAGGGCTGCCTCTCCCTGCCCATTGCCAGATCTTGGCAGGGGAATGGGGCTCCCGAGCAGGGGCAAGGCAGGGGGCCATAGGTGCTGTGGCTTGTCTCCCCAGCAGCCTGGGTAATGGTGGTGGCAGCACTGCTCGCTAGCTGTCCCAGTGGTGTGGGCCAGATTATAAAATCAGCCACAAAGTTTTTTTGTTAAAAAGGGGTCCCCAGCCTGAGAAAGGTTGAGAACCACTGCACTAGCATTTGTTATCTAAGTGAACATTTCCCAAATACTTCAAGACACATTATTTTAAGTAACAAAAACCAGATTTATTAACTACAATAAAATAGATTTTAAGTGAATATAAATGGTTAACTTAAAGAATCAAAGAAATAAAAATCAATTTGGAGTCTAAACCACTTTAACATGAACAGGATTTGAATTAGCAATATTTCATCCTGTAAGCAGGCTTATTGATTCCAAGTCCTTTGTCTTGTAGATGGTCCTTCAGATATTGAGCTGTGAGGAAGTGAAGACAAGTGATAATGTCTCTCCCCCTCTTTTATAGCTTCTTCTACTTTGCAGGAAAGGTTTATGCATGTGACTTGGGGGGGCCATCCCCTTTGGGCTAGCAGTGTTCCAGTATGTGTGTGCTTCCCCTTTGAAGCCTCTAGGGATGGCTACTGGAGGGGTAGATTCCCTTTAATGGCCCATAAGCACATTTGGCTACTCCACTATCATATCTAAAAAAACGGGATTGGGTGTTTCCTAACACATCTTTTCAGCAAAACATCATAATTTAACATGCTGTGGGAGCACAATACAGTACACAGACAAAAGCTATCAGGATATTAATATTCAACAGACTAAGAGTTTTTAAATGATACCCCAGAAGACATACTTTGCATAAAACATACCATATGAAGATTTCAGGGTGCAGTTCTAAGACACAGAGCGTCACAGGTAGTGTCTGTTGACCTGCACATGTGCTATGCATTGTCCACCTGGGAAACTGACACCCCTCCAATTTCCTTTTACTGCTGCATGGCCAGAGTGGACCTCCTTGTTCTTTGGTGCTCTGAGTTTGCTAAGAAAATTCTTGTCCATTCCTACTTTTTATATATAGCCTTCTGGTTGCATATAGCTACCCAGTGGTTAGTTAGACTTCCCTTTGGCACCCTCTCACGTGCCTGAAGACTTTGCCTCAGCAAGCTGTCTTCTAAAGCTGTACTTCATACCCATTCTCCTTCTCTGTTAGCTACAAGCACCGATGCTGACTATATTGCTTTAACAAATCCCACGTCATCAGTCACTGCTCCATCAGCCACTCATTCCCTCCTTGCACTCTGAAAGCCAGAAAGCTTAGGCTCCTTCGTCAGATGTTTGTGGAGGTGATGTGCCCCCTTGTGCAGTCAGACCTGGGGTCCACAGCACTGTGGAAGCAGTGATCATCAGCACTGGTGAGCACCCGCACCCCCCCCCCCGGCTGATTCTGGTGTCCCAGCATCTATGTTACCACCTCAATGACACAATGGCCACCATGAACATAAGAAGCATGGCCATGGTCATAAGGGTGGCTCCCTGACAGGGACCACCCCTACATGCAGCACTGTCTCCCAGAGCCATTTTCATACATATGTTTAAAATTATTTACTTTTCAGAATGCTATTTATCAAACTAATTCTGGATAAAAGGATCTATGGGACAGTGTTATTCAATCAGTCTGGTATCTCCAATTACCTTGTCCTCTACCAAAATGCAATTATCACTTTTGATTACTCTTGGATAATTAGATAAGGGCATTAGTACTTGATTTCATAAATTAAGTCTCTTTGGGTTGCATTATCTCTTGTTGTGCATCCCTAAATTCCATTAACATTAATGGAGCTTTTGCTCAAGCATTAGTGGGTGAATAGCTCCTGCTCTATATTATTTATAGGCCAGGTCCTAGGCTGGTGTAAATTTTCAGATTGTTCAGGGAGTATTTGAAATTAGTGCATTCACTGCTTGTAAAATAAAATAAATATCAACTTAAGTTCTTTAACCCTGAAAGTGAGCCGGCAAACGTCAGTGGAACTACTCGCACAAGTAAAGACTGTCTTTTTTTGTCTATATAGATTGTAAGGTATTATGAGCAGAGCAGTGGTGGTGATAGCAAGCTTCATAGGAAGAAGCACCTTCCTGTAATATTGGTCAATGCATTTGATTGAAATCATAGTTAATGTTTTTATTAAGAGTGGGCAAATTCATCTTGTTTGATTTCTGATCCTGAACCATCCAGCCTTTGGGACCGTGTCTGAATTGATACCTGATTGGGTTTACAATCTTGTTCCGGGGGACTCTGAAACCCGAGTGGGGGGGGGGGGGATCTTATGGAAAAGCAGCCTGAAAATGGAATAGATGCTGCATAGACTGAAAAGTGTTATAGAGCAGAGACGTAAAGAAGAAATTCTAATGGAAAAATAAATACAATTGGTCTGATTCTCGTCTCACACTAATCAAAGCTAACATAACACTAACCAATATAACACTGTTGTCAGTGGGACTAGAATCAGGCCCATTTTATGTACTGGAATTGAATATGCATGGCCCTACTGGGAGTCATAGTGGACGGAAGAGCTTGCAAAATATCCCCCCCACACTGTTTGAATGGCTCAGGTACACCCTTTTAAAGAACCCAGAGAAGGATGTCAGCTTTGCAAAACAGAACTGGATAGAATTTTGTTTAAAATGACTTCTGAGTGATCTTTAAAGAAATGGGGCAGACAGCATTGCAGAATGGCTAAATAAATTGTTAATATTACTTCAGCCTACAATACACACAAATGAAAGTCAGGAGTAACTATTAAGCCAACAGAGCTACATGGGGGTAAAACTAATGTGGAGAAAACTAGTCCCCAAGGGATTGGTCTTTGTTAGTCTAAATTTGATAATGATGCTGCATCCTAGGCGATTCTGGCTCGTTTTTACTTTGATACAAATCTTAAAATGCTTTTTGGAGTGTTTTTTAAATTGGCTGAAATGATTGCATGTGTCTGGGCTATGCTTCCTATCTGCTGATATTGCTGATGATTTTACAGTATATACTCTTATACAAGTGTGTCTTTAGCATTTGTTTAGCCCTTTGCTTTTTTAACTTCTTGACTCCTTACGGCTGTTACATTTTTTCCCTATGAATTTGACAAATCTATTTCCAACTTAGAAACTGCAGTAGTAGCTCTGAGGCAATGGAATAAAATCAATCACTACTTGTATCACACAGACGTCAATTTTTATCACCTCTGTATTCCTTTGCTGAAATGGGAACAATATGAAAGGTGGATGCTGTTTGCTGCTGTGAGAAAGGGTCGCCAACCCAAACCACACTATAAGCCAAATTTTGAAATTTGCATTCTGTTTGGATAACACCTAGTAAGTAGATTGGGACAAGGAGCCTGATGAACAAAGGCTAGACTGAAGAGAAAATGGGAACTGAGGTTAGAGAAGAAGAGAAGTATGGGATCCTGTAATTAGAGACTATATCATAACGGATATGTACAAGAGGACTGAGTTAAAGATGTATAGGAAACTAAATCTTGCCTTTAAATATGTTTTAAACAAGCATTCAGCCCAAAAAGGTGGCAGCAGGCCCAATATGGATGGATACTTTATGTAATACTCATTGACCAGGTCTAATTTAGAAAGTTAAACAAGCTGAGAATTCCTTATTTTCTCAGGCAAATTCTAGCATTTACCTCATCGCTCTTCTCCAGTGCCTTAAAAAGAAATAAATCCCAACTGCTATAGAGAAGCACCTGGAGACCCAGGATTCAGTCTTCAAAAGGATTCTCAGCAAAGACTGTTCAGAGTTATCCTCCCCAAAAGTTACCCTTGAGTTACCCTCAAGTGCTAATGAAAACAAAAGTAATGAGCTTTATTAAGTATTAACTTTACAAATCTTAAGGGGAAAAAAACCCAAAATAACTACTATATAACATAATGTGGCTATTTTGTAAACCCATGTGCACCATTTCACAGTTTTCTTTCCCACAACACATAGACAAGAAAAACAAAATGAATTTAAACAGTAGTCCCTGCAGAAATTCTGAGATGAAATTTAAGAGTTCCCAAAGTCTAGGTGGAGTTCACCTGAGTCTCAGTTACAGATTATGTTCACCAAGTCCACAGGCTTGCAGAAGTAGCTCCTGCTCCTCAGTTTGCAGGAATCTTCAGCAGAAATCCATACAGACCCTTTCTCCTTTGTTGGAATCACTGTTATCCAGTCAGCTCGCTGGGTAACCCACACTAAGTTACATATCCAGATAAAGAAACTCTGCTACAATGCCGGCTGCTGACTCAGAATCTCCCCATTACACACTGAGCATATGGGTTCTATTCAATGCAGAACCACCTTGACCACATCTGACTGACCCCAGCAGCAGGGGATCTTGTGAAGCATGCTCAAAGCTCCCACACCCAATTCCAGAAGCTTTGGATTTATGCAGTGAAATTGGCCTAGCAATACTGACCCAACCTCAACAGATCTCTTAAAAACACAGTTCTCAATTTAGGCACAAGAGGTATCAACACCAAGTCCCTAACTAACTTTGAGTGCCATTTCCTACTGGCTACCTTAGGTAGCTTCCCTCAATTTGCTGGCTTCTGCAAAACCATTTGATAGACACCTCACTCTTTCCTTACACTATATGGTCCATCTCAGGGGTGTAAATTTTATTAGGTAGGATGCCTTCAAGTTTGGGCTTGCAACGCCTGAGGCCCTCTGAACAATTTAGTCAACTTCCAAAGGGATAGTGGTGTTAGTCTAGTCCAGCAAAAAAAACCAAGGAGTTGTGTGGCACTCTGAGACTAACAGAATTATTTTTCACGTGAGCTTTTGTGGGAGAAAATCCCACTTCGTTCGAAGCATCTGACGAAGTGGGATTTTCTCCCGTGAAAGCTCTTGAAAAAATAAATCTGTTAGTCTTAAAGTGCCACAAGACTCCTTGGTTTTTTTTTTTTGCTGAACAATTTAGCCCAGCACAGATTTTTGTTAACATAGATTAGATCTGATGAAATTACTACCAGTGCCAAGTACATCATCTACACATTAATCATACTGTAATTTATATATTTTTGTTATTAATAGTAATCTATACAATGAAATATAAAATCTATATTTATGGATGAGTCCCAGAACAAGTATTTTAAAATAATTCAAGCAAAATAAATAAGCATTCATAATGAATAAATTTAGGGATTAGTTTAATGACTATTCATCAGCAGTTCATGCACAACAAATTCAAATGTTTATCAAAGATGTTCATAAACTTGGTGCACAGGCATTTTAATGAACTGATAAGGAACATTAATGAACATTCATTATGAACTTCTTTTAGCCTAGAGTGGCATACTCAGAGGAAGTCTTACATCCCAACTGCTTGGCTAAACAAAAGAAGCTAAAGGATGTTTCATGAAAGTTTGGCATCTTGGATGAATGGTACAACAATAATGCAGACTACAATATTTGTATTAATCCTGTTTTGGGAAGTAGTTGTGGTGGGATTTGAGGACATGATATATTAAAATCTAGTGACAGAAACCTCTGAGAACTACTTTGTCAAAAGTTAGTCCCATGTTAGTAGTCTGTAATGAATTCCTTCTAATTAATAGAAATATGAGAGTCAACTGGTTTTGTTATGATCAGTTTCTCAAAATTCAGAGTAAGTGTAACTGTGGGAATAATCAATTCTTGGGTTTCTGGATGAACCAAAACAAATAAAAACAATACTTTTTTTCTGATTTACCAGAAATAATTGCTTTTCCTCAGATAAACAAAAATAAAATTTATTTCAGGTAAAATGCTTTTCTGATTTCAAGTATTTTTACCTGCTTTCTTTAAAAGCAGAGGAAACCTAGGAAGACCATTCCTAAAACCATGGAGCAGGAAGCAGCAGAATCCTGCATATACCTGGTTAGATCCTCCTCTGACTTGATGAGGTACTGGTTCAAGTTCCTTGTCCAACTAATGTGAGGCAGGAATTTGAGTTTGAATATTCTGTGAGCCATCCAGGCTCCAGGATGTTCTGAAGTGTGTCTCTTTCAGTCTTGTGTCAAATTAATGACTAATTTAAGTTCCTCTGCAACTGCATGTTTCGGTAAACAAACTATTCATCAAAAAAAAAAAAAGGATTCCTGTGGCACTTAAAGACTAAGAAATTTATTTATTGCATGAGCTTTCATGGGAGAAAATCCCACTTTGTCAGACACTTTGAGGATAGGGGAAGTTACCGAATGGGAGGAAATAAATACAGGGAAGTATAAGTCATGGGAACAGGTCACACCGTAACAGCAAATCAAAACAGTTGTAAAGATTCAAATGTTGGGGAAGGGGAAGATGAGGCCAAATCACCTGTTGTAATGAGAGAAAAATCCATTGTCCTTATTAAATCCTGAGGCAATGCAATCGAATTTGCAAATAAATTCCATCTCAGCAGTTTCTCTTTGAAGTCTGGTTTTGGTATTCATTTGTCTGAGCACTGATTAGCAAATCATTAATGGAGTGATCATGAAGATTGAAATGGTGTTCCACTGGTTTTAGAATGTTGTGATTTCTGATGTCAGATTTTGTCCATTTATTCTTTTGTGCAGAGACTTTCCAGTTTATCCAATATATAAGGCATAGGGGTATTTCTGGCACATGATGGCATAAATCACATTGGTGGATGCGTAGGTGAGTGAGTCTTTGAATGGAGTAGCTGGCTTTATTAGGTCCTGCAATAGTGTCTTTTATGCAGATATCTGAGCAAAGTTGGCAGCGTGGTTTGTTGCAGGGATATGTGCCTGCGTTAATGGTTCTGTTGTTAGGTCCGTAGTTGCTGGAAAGTACCTGTTTAAGGTTGGGGGGTTGTCCATAAGTGAGGAAAGGTCTGTCTCCTAAGGCTTGTGAGAGTGAGGGATCGTCTTGTAGACCAGGCTGTAGATCCCTGAGGATTGTGCTGTAGAGGTCTGACTTGGAGGTTGTAGGTAATGATTAGAAGCATTCTGTTGTTATCTTTTTTGGGATTCTCCTGTAGTAGTTGACTTTGGGGTACCCACCTGGCCTTGTCAATCCAAAATCAGCTGTACCCAAAATTTATTTGATTGGTGGCATTGCCTCATGACTTAATAAGGACATTGGGTTTTTCTCTCATTACACTGGTGATTTGACCTCATCTTCCTCTGTATGCTGTTCCCTGGTGTTTGAATCTTTACAACTCTTTTGATTTGCTGTTACAGTGTGACCTGTTCCCATGACTTGCACGTCCCTGCATGTATTTCCTCTCATTTTGTGAGTTCCCCCATCTTTAAAGCATCTGATGAAGTTTGTTTTACTGAATTAGACTAACATGGCTACCCCTTCGGAACTATTCATCCAAAAAGATTTGCCCATCTCTGGTAGTGAGACAAAGCAGTTCATTAAAATAACTGAGATGCCCCACTCAAGGTACTTGCAATGGCGTGTTAAATATTAGCTTCTCTGAAATAAAACACCTTCCATTCCTTCACTTTTACACTGCATCTGTTGCTTCAGTTAATCAAAACCTGATGAAATAGAAATAAAGATCAGAGGAGATCATTAGAGGATCACAAAGAAGATTAATATAAGCCATCTCTGTTGTATAACTGAAAGAAGAATTCCGAATTATGTGTTTCCTAGAAGATTCTGTACTTTAGAACCTAGTTAGCAGAGTTTTACAGCAAACATAAGGACAGAGGGAATGCGACTGGAAAAAAATATATATTCCTTCTTTCCCATCACAAAAAGTAATGTTAAGTAGAAGAACTTCAAAGCAGCAAATTGGAATCACAATTTCATGAAACCAGATAATCACTTTCTCCTTATTTTATGATTTTTGATTATAGGTATATCTTAAATTAGAAGAATAAATGAATAAATAAATAAATAAGCAACTAACTAAAGAAAGAAAGAAAGAAAGAAAGAAAGAAAGAAAGAAAGAAAGAAATAGTCTTTGCAGTTAGAAATTATACATTCTCCGCACTGATTATCATTTCACTGTTGAAAAACGACCAAATGCAAGTCATATTTTATTCAAATTACATTCATGGCTCGAACTAGAAAGTATATAAAATATTTATTATTTAGCATGAGTTCATTTTCATTGGTGGTGACGTGAAAAGCATACTAATACAGCTCACATTCATAAAATAGAGTTACAGGCTCCATGTTATTCATGGTAACCAACTTCACTATCACCAACACAGTGATGAAAGAGCATATGAAACAGTGCTTAACTACTCCCTGCTTGCTTTTCACTGCAATTTTAAGTAATATGCAAGACCTATTAATTATGGTTTCAGAGCAAAAACTCTGGAGGTCAACTGAATAAAAGCATATTTTTTCTACAGAGCTGGAGAAACAGGGCACTTTTTCTTCAACTGGGATCTGGTTTCTATTCCTCTAATTCATACTAACTGGAATGTGGTGAAAGCAATACTAATCACAGCACAGAATTTATCTGTATGCAGAGTGACTACATTGCCTGTGGTTTTACTACTACTTGGCACACATGCGGTGCTTTCTCTGTTCATAGAACTGTACAGACATTATCTAATTTAACTTCACAGTGGGCTCAGTTCTGCAAGATACTGAAAACAAGTAGTCCAGTGAGGACAACATGTTGTTAACATTAATCCTCTGCATGTTCTGGATAGAAGTCACAATTTTCTACTGTAGGCACAGCACGCTGAAGAATCAGAGAGGGCAGTTCAGTAGGGAATGAAGAACAGGGAAGACAACTGGCAGCATGTAACCTCCAGAAGAAAGAGGAGAACCCATATACCCCTTATGCAGATAAAGGTAAGCAGCCGTATGCAGGCTCTCTGTACAGGTACTATGGCAGACAATAATTTGGAAGATTCATCTGAGGGAAGGGATCAGAAGGAGATCCAATCGATATGAATGCATGGGATGAGTTGTCCTGGGGTTGGGATTCCATGATCACTACTCCCTAGAGGAGGAGCTGGGTGGTTGTTGGGGTATCTCTGCTAAGGGAGATGGAGTCATCCATCTGTCATTCTGACTAGGAAATTGAGAAATGTGCTGCTTGCTTGGAGCTAAAATTCAGGATGTGATGGAGACTCTGCTGAAACTCATCAAACCATCAAATCTCTACCCCTTCCTATGTGGGCATTACCACTTCTCCATGTGGACACCAATGATATTGCCAAGAGTGACCCTGAGCAGTTATGTAACTGCAGACTATGTGACTCTGGGAAAAAGGACAAAGGAGCTTGAGGGCCCAAGTGGCGTTCAGGAAAAAGGCCTAGGTACAGACTATTGAACTGCAGAAATAAATGTGTATTTATGCAGGTGGTCTCAGATGGAGGGTTTTGGATTCTTCAACCATAGGATATTGTTTCAGGAAGAAAGGATTGCTAGGAATAGATGGGATCCACCTAACAAAGAGAGGGAAGAACATCTTCAGAGACAGGCATGCTAACCTAGTAAAAAGGGTTTTAAATTAGATTTGCTGGGTGATGGGAAACTAAACCTAGAGGTAAATGGAATACCATGAGGACACACAAAAAGGAGGCTTCCTGATTCATAATGAAAAATAGGACAATCAGCTAGGTCTCTTATGTGTCTGTACATGAATGCAAGAAGCTTGGGAAACAAGCAGGAAGAAATGGAAGTCCTGAAACAGTGAACTTACTATGATGTGATTGGAATCACTAAGACTTGGTGGGATAATTCACATGACTGGAGCACTGTCATAGATGGGTGTAAATTGTTCAGAAAGGACAGGCAAGGGGTGGAGGAAAGGTGGAGGAGTTAAACTGTAAGTAAGAGAGCAATATTACTGCTCAGAGTTCCAGTATAAAACTAAAGAAAAATCTGTTGGGAGTCCCTGGAATAAGTATAGAGGCTAGATCAACAATGATAACTTCATGGTGAGCAGCTGTTTTAGCCCACCAGACCAAGACAATGAGATTGATGAGTCTTGCTTCAATTATTGACAACTTCCAGATCACAGAACCTGGTTCTTCTGGAAGACTTCAGTCACCCAGACATCAATTGGAAGAGGATTAGAGCAGTGCACAAACAATCCTGGATGTTTTGGGGAGTGCTGTAGACAACTTCTTGGTGCAGGTGTTAAAGGAACCTACTAAGGACCATCTTTTTCGCGACATGCTGCTCACAAACAGGGAAAAATTGGTAGGGAGGGGAAGAAGAAGGGGTGGCAACCTGAACAGCAATGATCATGAGGTAGTGGAGTTCAGAATCCTGACAAAAGGATGAAAAGAGAACAGCACGATACATTCCTTACATATCAGAAAGTCAGACTTTGACTCCCTCAGAGAACTGATGAGCAGGATCACCTGGGAGGCTAATATGAACAGGAAAGGTGTTCAGGAGAGTTGGCTGTATTTTAAAGAAACCTATTTGAGGGAACAGGATGAAAACATCCTGATGTGCAGAAAGAATAGGAATATGACAGGCAACCAACTTACTTAACAAAAAAATCTTTGTGTGCTTGAGCACAAAAAGGAAGATTACAAGAAACAGAAGCTTGGTTAGATAACCAAGGAGGAGTATAAAAATACAGCTCAAGCATGCAGGAGTAAAATCAAGAAGACCAAAGTGCAATTGGAGTGGAAGCTAGCAAGAGACATGAAAGGTAACAAGAAGGGTTTCTATAGGTATGCTGGCAAAAAGAAGGTGGTTATGGAAAGTACGTGCCCCTTACTGAATAGGGGTGGCAACCTAGCAACAGATGACATGGAAAAAGCTGAAGTAATCAGTGCTTTTTGACTCTGTCTTCACAGATGAGGTCAGCTCCAAGACTACTGTACTGCACAACACAGAACAGGAGGAGGTGAGAAAACCTCAGTGGTGAAAGAACAGGTTCAGTACTATTTGGAAAGACTGGACATGCACAAGTCTATTGGGCTGCATGCAATACATCTGAGAGTACTGAGGGAGTTGGCTGATGTGATTACAGACCCATTAGACAGTAGCTTTGTAAACTGGTGGCTTTTGAGGGAGAATGCAGAGGATTAAAAACAGAAAATACAGTGCCCATCTATAAAGAAGGGAAGAAGGTGGATCTGGGGAACTACCAATCAATCAGCCTTATCTAAGTCCCTGGAAAAATCATGGAACAGGTTCACAAGGAATCCGTTTTGAGGCACTTGGAAGATAGGAAGTTCATCACGAACATTCAGCATGGATTCACCAAAGGCAAGTCACGTCTGACCAGCCTGAATGCCTTCTATGATGAGATTACTGGCTCTGTGAATGTGGGGATGTGATAAAGATGTTATATACCTACGTTAGCAAAGATGTTGATAATGATCATCAGCATTTTTGCCAGTAAGTTAAAGAAATACAGTTTGGATGAATGGACAATAAGGTGGATAGAAAGCTAGCTAAATAATCAGAGTCAAAAGTTAGTGAGCAACAACTCAATGTCTAGTTGGCAGCTGGTATCAAGTGGAGTTCCCCAGAGACTGTTTTGTTCAACATCTGTATTAATGATCTTGCAGATGAAGTGGAGTATACCTTCAGCAATTTGCAGATGACACAAAGCTGGGTGGGCTTGCTAGATATGCTGGAGGGTAGGAATGGGATACAAATTGACCTGGACAAATCGGAGAATTGATACAAAGAAATTTGATGAGGTTCGACAAGGACAAATTCAGAATCCTTCACTTAAGACGAAAGAATCCCATGATTGGGGGCCAAATGGCTGGGAGCTGTATTGGAAAAGGATCTGGATATGCCAAATACATGCCTTTATCATCAAAAAGGCTAATGGCTTTTTGGGCTCCAGCCCCCTATTTTCATTTGTCTCCACTGGACTCTTTCCAGTTTGTCCCCTTCCCTTCTGTTGGGGGGGCGGGGATGGGACTCAGTACTCCAAATGAGGCCTCGCCAGTCCTGAATAGAGTGGAATAATTACTTCCCTTAATCTGTTGGCAATGTTCCTACTAATGCACCACAATACATTGTTAAGCTTCTTAGCAATAAGGACTCACTGTTCACTTATATCCAGCTCCTTTGTCCACTGACACCTCCATATCCATTTCTGCTGAACTGCTTCTGAGCCAGTCTATCCTCAGTCTGTACTACTACGTGGGATTCTTCTGTCATAAGCACAGGACTCTGCACTTCTTTTTATTGAACCTCATCAGATTTCTTTTGGCCCAATCTTCTAATTTGTATGGTGTCACTGTATGCTATCATTGCCCTCCAGCATACGTACCACCCCCTCCAGCTTAGTGTCATCTGTAAACAAGCTGAGGGTGCAACCCCCTCTATCCTTCTGAACATTAATGAAGATGTTGAACAAAACTGCTTCCAACACCAACTTCTGGTGCACATTGCTTGTTAGTGGTTGCCAACTACATATCAAGCCATTGATCACTACGGCTATGTTCACGTGTAACCTGCTAGGGTGGGCTCAAATTCATTCAATTGCCCCTCTCCAGTGCCTCACAGAGAAAACCCCTGATGAAAGCAGCTGGAAAGCCAGGATCCAGTTGTTAAAAGGACTCACAGAGAAGACTGCTCAGAGTTTCCATCCCACATTAAACTTACTCAACAGAAACGTAACAATGAACTTTATTAACTAACTAAACACACCTTATCCTAAGGAACCATAATACATTTAAACAAAACAGTAAGAAACCCAAGAGTCCCAAAGTTCAGGTGGAGTCACCCTTATCTCAACTGCAGTCACTTAAGTCCTTGGGGCTTGAATGCAGAACGAAAGCAATCCTCATCCTCTCTAGCTGCAGGAATCTTCAGGCAGATGCCATGCAGTCCTTTCTTCCTCCTGTGTAGCCAGCACCATGCAATCAAGTCACTGGCCATCCAACTCTCAGTTCCACTGCAGACAACTCCCCTGCAAAGCAGTCGAAAGCTGGGAGAAAACATCCTGCAGTCCACTACTGCTCAGCTCCTTTCACTGAGTCCCTTAGCCAATGTCCTCTGCAGCTCTCTGTTTGCTCCTCTCCAGGCTTCTCTTCTCAGGCTTCTCCCTGGGTATGCAACTCCAGCAAAAACAATAAAACTCATGGAGCATGCTCAGTGTGCTCCCTCACCCTCTTACCAGAAGTTTCTGGTTTCTGGGCTGCAAAATCCGCCCAGCAACGTAACCCAGCTATAAGGGTCCCTAAAAGAGATTGCACCTATTTAGGCACATGGGTTACACACACACAAACTTTTATTTCAAAATAAGTTATTTTGAAATGAGTTATTTCAAAATAAAATCCTTAATTTGAAATAACTTAAATTGAAATAAGCAAATATTAAATCAAAATAAGGGAAAACCTCAAAGCAAAATAGCAAGTCCGGGTACAGGACTTGCTATTTTGATTCAGGAGAGGGGCAGGATGGGAAGTGTGGCAACATGGCCCCCTCCCTGGGCCATGCCCCCACCTGGTATATAGGAAAAGGAAGGCACCCTGGGAAAGAGAAGGGCAAAAGTTTAAATTTGAAATAATGATTATTTTGAAATAACATGTCCAAAGGACGTTGTTTTGAAACAGCCATTTTGAAATAACCATTATTTCGATTACAACTTAGGTTTTGTTGTTCCAAAATAATGGTCATTGTTTTGAAATGATGGGGTCTTGTCATTTTTAAATAAAGAAATGTCATTTGGACATCTCACCTTTTATTTCGAAACAATGGTCATTGTTTCAAAATAAAAGCCTCACGTGGACATAGCTTACCTGTTGAGCCCAATGATCTGCTCAGCTTTCCATCCATCTTATAGTCCACTGATCTAACCCATAGCTTTTTAACTTGCTGATGGAAGTACTGGGGGAAACTGCATCAAAAGTTTTGCTAAAGTCAAGGTACATCATTTTTACCATGTACACCACACGCACTGAGCCAGTCATTTCATCATAGAAGGCATCAGGTTGGTCAGGAATCAGGTTGCTCAGGCATGACTTGCCCTTAGTGAAGCCCTGCTGAATGTACTTGATCACCTTCCTCTCTTTCAAGGTCCTCACAATGGATTACTTGAGAATCTGCTCCATGATTTTTCCAAGAACTGAAGTGAGGCTGATTGATTGGTAGTTCTCTGGATTCTCCTACTTCGTTGTTTGAAAATGGGTACTATATTTGCCTTTTTTCCAGTCACCTGGGACGTCTCCCATTCACAATGAGTTTTCAAAGATAATGGCCAATGGCAGGGCAATGATGTTAGCCAACTCCCTCAGCATGCTCAGATGCAATGCTTCTGGCCCCATGAATTTGTGCAAGTCTCACCTTTCTTAATAGTCCTGAACCTATTCATTCATGACTGACATCTGCTCACCTCCTCCACGTTCTGTGCTGTGCAGTGCAGTAGTTTAGAAGCTGGCTTGTCTGTGAACACAGAGGCAGGGGTGTCACGGCCACTGGGCCCAAGGAGCTACAGCTCCCCCCACATGCCTCCGTCCCTGCCCTGACACCAGCTGAGGCCAAACCCAGACTGGGGCTACCTGCCACTGCCCGGCAGTAGCAGAGGCCAGATCCGGGCCTGGGCTGCATGCTGTAGCCCAGAAGTGGGAGGGGTCAGATTGGGCCCAGGTCATCTGTTGCTGGCCAGCCACAGCAGGAGCTGTATCTGGGCTGGAGCCACTTGCCAGAAGTGGCTGAGTTCAGATCAGGCCCGGGCCGCCTGCTGCTGGCTGGCAGCAGCAGGGGCCAGATCCAGGCTGGGCTGCTGGCAGGAGGAGCCTAATCTGGCTCCCAGATCAGGCCCTGGGGTGGGGCTGCATGGCAGAGGGGCAGGGCTTGGCCCAGCCTCTGACCCCTTTTTCAGGGCAGTGACATCTCTGCAGAGAGGTGAAACAAACATGGAGTACTTCGGCTTTTTCCATGTCATCTGTCATTAAGTTGTCGTCCCTCCACCCCCATTCAGTAGGGATCATATACTTTCCCTTACTCTCTTCTTATTGCTAATATAGCTGTAGAAACACTCTTGTTACCCTTCATGTCCCTTGCAAGTCTCAACTCCAGTGGTTATTTGGCCTTCCTGATTTCACTCCTGCATGCTTGAACAAGTTTTATATTTCTCCTTAGTACTCTGATCCGACCTTCACATCTTGTAAGTTTCCTTTTTGAGGTTAACCTCACCAAAGACTTTTGTTAAACCAAGTTTGCTGCCTGCCATACAGTATTTGCTATTTTTTCTGCATGTTGGAATGGTTTGTTCTTGTGCTCTCAATAAGGTTTCTTTAAAATACAGCCCGTTTTCTTGGACTCCTTTCCCTCTCACATAATCCTCTGGGATGATCTTGCCCATCAGCTCACTGAGGGAATCAAAACCTGTTTTTTCTGAAAGCAAGGATATATATATATATTGATGTTCTTTCATTCTTTATTACCACATTCCACAACAGAAGAAAGATAATTTGGGAATCAAAACAAGGAAAAAGACTCTAATGTTGATGTAGATATTGATACCTTTTACAGTTTGACCAGTTAGCAACATTCAAAATGCTAAATTATGAACCCAAGAGTCTAGAAAACTTTACACATTAAAAAAATTAATCTCAAATTTAAAGATTCCCACTCTACCTGTTATATGTTCCCTCAGTGTGAGTCTGTTTCATTCATTTAAAAAGACCAATGTCAGTTGGATTCTAGATGGTTAAGTATTACAGTTGGTATCTTTTTGAAAAGTAATAAAGGCTTACTCCCTACTACTCTCAACAATGAGTCCTTAGTTTGTGGCTTTTAAAACATACTATCTTTTCTCTTTCCATTTCTATGCATTCATCAGAATTCAGTAAGAATCATATTTTCCCCAATGAGGGCAGAGATTGGAAGTGAAAAGTAGGTGTACGTGTTCTTGTTGGACTTGAATTACAATGAATGAATGAGGTGAGAAATATATTAGAAAATGTCTTCTATACTGTAGCTTTTTGGGGAAAAAACAACAAACCAACCAACCAACCAACCAAAAAAAAAGGGAGGGGGGACCCCAAAGACTTTCCAAAACATAGCATTCAACCTGTGAGGACCAAGATGTGTGAAAGTGACCTTCAATATGTATGACAGACACTAACTGAGGGACACAATGAATCCATGCAGAACTGGAATCTTAAAATAATGTAGGATTTGCCCTGGATATGGAAATTTTCTAAATCAACAGATTCAGATTTCACCACTGCCTATATTAATAATTTACAGAAAATAAAAGTGATCCCAGGTCTATATGGGCTGGATGTAAATGTGGGGTTGAAATGGTGACAATCCCTCAGGTTAAGCTGAGAAGTGTCCTTCTCAGGATGATGAAGCTTTATTTCTTAAATAAGAATTTTTGCTTCCCAGGACTGAAAAAATATATGCAGAATTATATAACTTAAATCAGAAAAGTCCCTTAGATTTCTTGGGAGGAAAGCAAATATATTAATTATACTAATTAATGAGATGAAGTAATAAATTTGAAACTGCCTTTTGCAGGGATGATAGGAACAAATCAAAAGAGGTAAAGAACCTTCTTTCTCTGGGGCTTGAAGAAATTACAGGAAGTTAAAAGACCTCCAGGGCTGAATAACATGAATTAAAGTTAGCCCTCCTCAGCTCAACATATGATTACCAATCCTCACTTGTGGGTTAGAGAAAACATGATAAAATGCTTATGAAGACTGAGAGAGAGAGAGAGAAGCTCATCTGAAAACGAAAGGTTAAATTAAAACAATGTCCTCCAGGGACAAACTTTAAAAAGATGTCTTTTCAGGTCTGAAGAAAATAAATTAAAAATCAAAATGATGACTCTCTGGGAAAAAGAAAATAAATTAAAAAGCTTTCAATCTTAAAGATTACTAATTAAAAAGAAAAAAGCTTCCCAGGGTAGTATTGATTTCTAAGCTTCATCACAATATAATTTTCCTAAGCTTCAAATAGGAACAATCAATTGCTCCTGGATTTTGTGATTCTTCATAACTACCATTTTGTTCTTCACCATTCACTTGTTAAGAACAAATACATTAAGTTTGTTATAGATAGATAGATAGATAGATAGATAGATAGATAGATAGATAGATAGATAGATAGATAGA
>ML681996.1:16896093-17035557 GCA_007922195.1 Podocnemis expansa
AGATAGATAGATAGATAGATAGATAGATAGATAGATAGATAGATAGAGGACACTTAGAAATTAATTGCTAACAATGCATGTACACACACACACACACACACAAAGTTAGCAACTGGCTTTCCTTTACATTCTTGGGGCTTGTTTATAATCTAATTCATCCTTTCTTGCATATTTTATTTGTGATTTTATTACTAAGTTACTGTCAGTTTAATGTCTTTCAATTAAGATACAAAAACATTGTTCTGATTCATACAAATGTGGTTTGATCTAAAGATTCTATAATACTTTTCACAGAGGTAGACCGTGATTTAAGAATCTGTACATATTAGGTACTTACTTTAGTAATGGAAGCCATGTATCTGAGCATCTTTAGTGTATTCATCGTCTCTATACCTCTCACAGGTAGACTAGTACTATTAGCCCCAATTTACAGATGGGGAACAGTGGCACAGAGACAGACAGAGGCGCTTTAAGTGCCCTGACACACAGTGGAATTCATAGGCACAATGTAGGTGCCCAGCTTTTCCTACATTGTAAGGGAAGAGCAAGCCCCTAAGAAAGGGATTCACAGAAGCCAGCAATCTGCACAAGGAGGTGACTAAATTAAATGAAGAGGAAAGGTGCAGGGATTAGGGCTCACATCCTCAGAGGTACTTAGGTGCCTAACTCCCACTGATCTGGGCCTTAAAAATCTATTTCCATCTGTGAACCCTCTCCTGGAGTTAAGTACCCTTTATCAAGTCAACCCTTTCTTATGAGAAACCAGAGAGACTTTGTGACACTGTGGGTATGTCCACACGTCCCTTTTATTTCAAAATAACACTGGTTATTTCTAAATAAAAGAGATTAGGTCCACACGACGTATTCTTATCTCAAAATGACGGGCTCTGTCATTTCGAAATAAGAGCCGTCACTTTGAAATAACGTAAACCTTCTTTAAATTGAAACAGCTGTTATTTCAAAATGGTTATTTCAAAATAACGCTGTTTGGATCTGTTATTTCAAAATAACCATTATTTTGAAATACCACTTTTGCCCTTCTCCTTCCCAGGGTGCCTTCCTTTTAGCCTATATTGGGTGGGGGCATGGCCCAGGGAAGGGGTCATGTTTCCACACCTCCCATGGTGCCTCTCTCCTAAAGCAAAATAGCAAGTCCTGTGTTTGGACATGCTATTTCGCTTTGAGCTTTTCCCTTAATTTGAATTAACATGTCCTTAATTCAAATTAACTTATTTCGAAATAAGGACTTTAGTTTGAAATAACGATATACGTGTGGACATAGCCTGTGTGTCTAAAATCAAAATGCTCAAATCTCCATATTCACCAGTGTCACATAATTATGGTATTTTCTGTAGAAAATATCTCTTGTTTGATATTATTTTAATCTGCTAAACATTACTAATTTGGCAGATTGTAGGTGCTACCATTGTATGTGAAAATATGAAAAATTGTTGAACATGCTCAAATACGTTGCAAGGTAGCAAACTCCCACAAATGACCTTTTAGGAGCAACAATGGAGTGGCCAGACAGGATTAATAACTCACACATTCAAAAATAGATTTCACTAACAAGAATTGTTTGCAGTGAAACTGTGGCTGTAGGAATCATGTTTGCAATGGGGCTTCACCGACTTATGAGGATGACCAGATTATTATGGCAAGCTGAAACAGATGATGAAAGGGGGAGTGGGACATCTCACTGGGCTTCACTCCCATTCAGCTGAAGACCTGAAGGATCATGTAGAAGACAACAGGCCTTTGAAAAGGGGGAGCAGAGTCTAAGGCAAACATCGCCCAGTCTACGTTTAAGACACTGCTTGTACCAGCTAACAAAGGTAAGACATTGCTAATTCAAAGGATTGTTAATGTGCAGAATTTAGAGTGAGAATTTATATTTATTTCACGTCAACTACTTTTAATGTTTTTATGCTTGCCACTTATAATCATTTCAGATCTATTTTTCTGTATATAATATACTTGTTTAATATTTTATTTAACCAGCAGGTTTTTAAGTGAAGTGTTTAGTCAAGTTGCTCTGTAACAAAAGCAGGTGCGTATTCCTTCCACTTCAAGGGAAGGGCAGACTCAATAATAATCTCCACTGGTCAAGCTTTTTTATCAGGGTAGACATGTAGTCCTATGGTCCTGGGCTGAGAAGCTAGCTGGAATTTCTCTGTTGGTGGCTTGTGAGTGGCTGTGCAGCATTCATTGAACTGATGGGGGTGTGGTCTCTGTCTATAGAAGGCTATGTAAGTGCACTGCCTGTCAGGTTTGTGACTTGTCACAGCATCACAGGGTAAGAGGGAGCCCAAGCTGTTCAGTAAAAAGGTTGAGTATCCCAACTACCAGATGGTACCCAGGGTCCTGCATACCCACTCATTATAGCTATTGGCCAGGGCAGTCATCAGGAATGTAACATATTTGTTTTTAAAGCCTTACTTCTTCTTGATTGGCACAGGGACTTGAATACAGGTCTCTTACATCTTTGATGAATGTCTTAACCACTGAGGTATGGGGTATTGTAGGCACACATGCACACCCCAAACATTCCTAGCTTGCTTATTTCCACCTGTCGCTGAGTGGTAGCATTCAGAAATGTAGCCTGATTCTTTATAATTTGGTTTGGGAATTTGGAATTTGAATTGGGATTGTCCATCTTGCTGGGGAATTTGGGTTCGAGACTGAATCTGACCACAGAAAATATTATAAATGTAAACCGGGAACCCCCAGGGAATGTCTAAGAGGAATTGTTACACAGAAACTTTAAATTACTTTATAAAATCGTTTTATTGCTAAAAGCATAAATCATAGAATTGTCAAAAGGTTAGTTGATGAATATACAATATAATAATTAGCTTATGCACACAGAATGCATTTAAATACTTTGTAAAGAATCAGGCTACAGAAATGATGACCCAGATGGGACTCCCTTTAAAAAAATGTATGAGTATAAAAGGCAAGAATTGTCTTTAAATTTAATAAATAGATTTAATTTAAACTGATCTGAATTTTAGGTAACTGGGTTATGTAATAAACTGTGACTAAGTCTAGGTATCAGTAAAATTTCCACTTTCTTCTCTATGTCTGCTCCTGGCAAAAATCCCAGAAAGTGGTTTCTCTTTCCTTTCCTGTATAGCTTGTGAGTCATTAAAAATCTAATCAAAGCTGTAAGTTTTTTGCTTTTACATAACATGCATAAGGGGTATTCAAATATTAATTAAATATTAAAAATATTAATAATAAAAATATATTAAGCAGCAGTGCAAACAATGGCAACCCACACACCCATTAAGGTAAGGTGGCAAAAAAGTTAAATTTAACCACCAGGAAGGCATTGTTAAAGTTCCATACATTAAAAGATGTTTGTCCAATTTCCTAAAATGCTTACTGTGTACTACAAAATACTGTGTATTTTAGTCCCACCAACTCCTCAGGCCATGGCCCAAATCCATCTTCATTGATTTATCCTAGCAGTGGTAAATCTTGACTGGGTAAAAAACCTCCTAATCTGCTAAAAAGTCATTGAGGAAAAAGACGGGAACTAACCCTCACTCTTCTGTGGTTTAACAGGACTACTGTAGTTTAAGGTTAAAAGTATTGGTTAGCTGCTCAGGGGTATATTCTTGTTATTGCCACAGCTACAAAAGGCTATTAAAAACGCAACTAAAAAAGCCTACTAAAAAGGCAGCTAAAAGGTAACAAAACCACTAAAGTCAGAAGCTAGCTAGCAAATTCAAGTTTATAAAGATTAAAAATATAGTTTTCCATGAAGTGTAATTAAGCTGATTTATGTTAAAGTTTTAAGTTTAAGTTTGTTGTGTTAAAATTATAAGGATTTTTAAGGTTTAAGATCTTAGTCTTCTTTCCTTTCTTTAATATATAGAGATACCTTAGATTTAAAATATAAGTGTTTAAGTTTAAAGTGCTAAGTAATAAGTTTTAGAGTTTTAAGTTTGCTGTTTGAATAGGTTTTAGTGTCACAGTAAGGAAAGGCATAATATTTAAATTGGTGGGTTGCACCTGTAATATAGTTCTAAAAAGTTATGTCAAAAATTATGTTAAAACCACAAAAAGGCTGAATAAAACTCAAATACAGTAAAATTATTTCTAAATTTAAAATCCATGGTGTTTTATAAATCAGGATTTAAAAATAAAGGTAAATTAAGAAAAGTAAAAGGTATTGCACTGAAATGATTACTAACAGGTTATAATGCATTAAAACAAAAGTTAATAAAAATTAAAGTTGCTTTAGAAAGTACAGAAAAGTTTAAAAAACTATCAAAATTGGTAAATAAGTTGTCATATTTTTTAAAAAATATCAATTTAAATCGTTAAAACCCCCAAATTAAAAAAGGCTAGAACAAACTCTTCGGCAAATACCAAAGGAAAATGATACAATTCAAAGTTTGTAAAAAAATACAGCTGCTACAGAAAATCACTTAACTGTAAGTCAAAGCGTAATCAGCTATTGTATCAATTAGTAAATGGTAACATTTATTGAACGGTTATAAATCAAAAAGGGGTGTGTTGTTAAATCAAATTAGAAAGCTAAAAAGAAAGGAAATTAATCAAAGAATGAAGTGAAATAAGGCAGTAGAAGTCCAGGCTGTTAAGTTTCCTTTAAAAAAAAAAAGTACAAATGGTTATATAAATTTAAAATGGTGCATTGGTTCCCATTCCTATCAACATGTGGAACCAGAGGGGAAAAAAAAAACCGATGTGCCAAACATGTAGCTCATAGTAAAACAAACAAAAAAAAATCAGTCAAAGTTACCATCTTTCACAGTTACAAAACAAATAAAAAGAAAGTTAGTGGGAAGGCAACTGTAAGTCTGCCAGAAAAATCAAAAAGTGATAGTGTAAAGATGCAAGAGGTGAAGTTGAACATCATCAAAGAGATGGTAACTAATAAGGTACAGGATAAAATGGGTAAAGCAAAGAAAGAGGAGGAAACATCTTTCCTTTCATCAGCCCCTGTCAAAAAGAAGGCAGGGCCTTTAAAGTCTGTAATTATACAGGGTCTGAAAAATGCAGTTTCACAAGTAACACAAATAGCTAATGCCTGTAATGTAGTTATCTCTAAATTACAGCAGGAAGTAGCACAGCAGCCCAAAGTTCTCATTTCAGCATCCACTCCTAACGCTACCTTGGCACCTATAACTTAAAACAACATATCTCCCAGTTTGGAATCACCATGAGTGCTAATACCTCATAGCCCCACCCCACCCCACCCCCTGAACATCATGAATCAAAATCATCACTGTGTTATCAATAAACGTCACCTAGTGTCCATGTAAAGTATATTTTTCAGGATATACCTACAGAAAAAAGTGAAAATGTCCTGCATCAGTGTGCAAATGTTTTAAGTGAAAAAAGCAAAAGTTGTAGGGCACACAGCCCTAACCAACCCACTATAAAATTAAATTCAAAGGAAAAGTTTAAAAACACTGGTAAAAAAATGTCAATCAGAATAGAAAACTCAATCCCTAACTTGAAAAGTCAATCCCCTAAAAACCTAAATCAGTTTTGGGTAGAAATAATCCTAAATCAAATTATCCTCTGGCATTAGCAACAGATATTAAAACTCTTAATTTTATAACTAAGCATACAGAAAAATAAAAAACAGAAAACTCTGTTGCAGTACATGCACAAATGGTGCAAGAAGTGGTTCAAATATACTATTCTAAAACCAGGATTTTTTTCAACTTATGGAATTTTTTAATATATATCCATATAAAGTGCTATATGCATACAATATGGATATGCTATATGCATAGGTAAAGTCAAGGGCTACAGGATGCAGTAATACCAATGTTCCCTCGTGAATCAACTCCTAAATGACTCACCAAAAGTCACTGAGGAAATCAAATGCAGTTTTAATGAATTCCAAGCCAGCACCCATGCCACTACATCATTCTATCCCTGTTAATAAACATTGTTCAGTTTTGCTGTCCTAGAAGCTGTCAAATTTCACATTAAAATTCTTAAATTGACTTAAATGACTTAAATTCACATTTTGTTCCCTTCTTGCTCTAAGGAGGATATAAGCTGCTGGAGGGATGGCTGAATAGCACTTTCCCTTCTGAAACTGCACAGGTCAGTGAGCCAGCACACTAGGAAGAGAAGGCGAAGACAATCCATTCCCCGCCACTAGGGTCTGGATCCTTGAAGGGACATAGATGATCCTTGAAGGGACATAGATGTTAAAATGCTGAGCACTGCAATGGCTAATTTTTAGGTGCCTTGAAAACCATTGGAAGCCACAAACAGGCTGAGGCATCTGAGGGAGAGATAGGGAGGTAATAAGCCAGTATACTAGGCAGGGAGCTATGTAAGCTAACCAATAGCAGCTGTCAAGAAGAGAATTGTTCTTTAAACCCTGTCACTCCTAGAGGGAGGATCCTGACTCTGGGCTAGAAGGAGTCGTCTATCTCTGTTTGTGATCCACGGCCCAGAAGATGAAGTCAGTTATTTCTTATCAGAGCAGTAGCAGCGTTTCTAACTCTACAAAAGCTGCAAGAGTCAGAGAAGGCATCCGTTATAAGCTTTAGTCTATTTGTAGCAGGTGAGTTCCCAAACAATAGGACTTGATGCAAGAGATTTTTAAGTTGCTTTAATTAATGTAGGAAGACCAGCACCAGAGAAGAACATCCAGCCATATAGCTAAAATGCTGATAGAGAGGGGCAAAATTGGTGAAGATTTTATCTGCTTTATCAAAAGGAAAAGAAAAACGGTGATGGTATTGTAATTCTTAACTATGAATAGTAATACAGTTAGTTCTCAGTTTTAAGGTTTCTGATAAGTAGTAATTAAGGATCATTTAAAGTAAGTTTTAATCAGAAATCAAAAATAATGGCTGATGATGTCATCAGATAATGAGACAGAGTAGAAACAAAATGGAGGTATTAAGAAACTGACCAATAGCAGAAAGGTTGGATGGCATAAAATAAAGTTCACTCTTAATACCTGAAGGTAAGGGTCTATAAGTGAGAAGATGGAACAGGATGGACTACTGAAGTTTGGAGTAAACAAGTTTAGCTCATTAACCTACAGGATAGTTGATTAATAAAGGTGATACCATATTAGAGGAGGAACAGACGGACGTCCGAGTTTTAGGTGAACTAATTAGAATAGTGAGCAGTTAATTGGCCCAAAAAGATTTCACCCCTGCATGGGAAGAAGCTGCTGACTGACAATAAGAAGGCAACCAATCTGCATGGATCTATAAAGGTCAAAAGAACTGTATATAAGGCAGAGAGCTTGACATGCTTGAGTATGGTTGATTGTGTTGGCAGAAGAAGATTTGGGTGGCAGCAGCAGCAGATGAAGATGAAGATGATCTAGGCAGCTGGAAAAGAAGACCTGGACAACAACCACATCACAGCATCAGAAGACCTGGATGATAATAACAGCAGCAGTGACTCTCACAGGCAACAGTAGTTTCTCCAGGAATTTAAGCAGAGCAGAAGGATCTTAGACAAAGCAGAGGGACTAAATCCTGGAGGACTAAGTATGATCTTTCATTGATATAAGAAATGTATGCAAATGACTGTAAATAATGCTGAGTGCCTGAGGCTTTAGTGGTCACCCCACTCATTCTATGACTGCCAGATCAATACTCATAGGCTATGTCCATGCTGCCCCACATTTTTTGAAAAAAGGTTTTTCTCAAAAAAAAACTATTTTGAAATAAATTCGAAATAGTCTTTTTTGAAAAAAGCTTATTTTGAAAAATGTTATTTTGAAATCGGAGTTCTGCATTTTGAAATATGGCAGGTTATTTTTTTTTCTTTTTCTTTTCTTTTTCTGTAAGAGAGTACATGCTGGACTCTCTTTTTTGGAAAAAACAGACCAAATTGAAAAGATGGGCTTGCTTTAAAAAAAAAAAAAGCCATTGCCACATCTGGCAACGGCTTTCTTGAAAAAGCTTTTTCGAAAAAGCCCTTTTTTCAGCAGGTGACTAGTTTAACCTAGCTGAAAAAGTACTCTGGTATTTCAAAATACCAGGGTGCTTTTTTCCCTGAAAAACCTTCTTTCAAAAGAAAAAAAAAAAAGCACATTTTTTGAAAAAAAGCCAGATTTTGCTTTTTCAAAAAAGTGCTCCAGTGTTTTGATACACTGGAGTGCTTTTTTTGAAAAAGCAAAACAGCTCCCTGGACACACAAAAGTTTATTTGGGATAAGCCACCTTATCCCAAAAAAAGTTTCCAGTCTAGACGTGCCCATAGAATGCTACTTAGTTTATAGTAATTATAGTATTGTTAAGAACATTGTTGTAACATTACCACATGCGTGTGTATTGCTTGATATTGCAGTATGTTAAGGATTAATACATATATGTTTGCAGAATGTTTTGTTACCTGCTGCTACAGTTTATGTTATGCTGTGCCTCAGTTAAATATTCATAACCTTGTAGTTTAAGGGAATATTGTATGGTGTTCTGAATGCTGGATTTCAACTTTAGAGTTTTATGTTATATGTACTGCTACCATGTGTAGTTTACTGTTTTGTATTGTCTTAAGTAGCTTACTTCTATGTTTTACTGTATGACTTTCAATTTAAGCACCAAGTGTGCTAGACTTAGTAGAATAAAGAGACTTTTGTTTTTGAAGTATTTACTGTTTAAATGTCAGTCCTTTAAGTGGAGTGCTGTATGTGTGTTCTCTCAAGGATAACCAAAGCAAGCAGGCCTGGGAAATTTTTCAGTGCTTATAAATAGGAAGCCCTTGTAAATTTTTATAAATCTCCTAGAGTGAACCACAGTAATTATCCGCTTATAGAAGTAAGGTTGGCAGTGTATGGTTCGTATACCCGAGCTAGCACAGGTCCTTGTAGGTCTCAGAGTTAGAGGTTAACAGGCTATCGATCTCTAGCCCACTGCATAGATCTGCTTTCAAATGAATTATTTAGAGCTTCTATCTGACAGATACTGAAGAGACTAAAGACTACAGGGAAGACCCAGCAAGAACACAGAAGTTCTAGCTTCCCCAACCCCCCTTATTAATGCATCTTAATCCTATTATTTGGAGACCAATTCCAGGAGTGAAGGTAGTTAGTTCTTTATGCACATTTAACCTTTGCCCTCTCTGCTGAGCCTGGCATCAAGGGTACCAATTAATGGTAATTTTGATAGATTTTTTTTTTAGATGCAGACATGTGTCTACTAAAAGATGGCCTGACCATCAACTCATTTCACGTAGTCCCTAAGCAGCTGCCAGATGGTAATGATTTGGTCACTAGTGACCTGCAAGCAACCTTGAAAGCAGTAAGAATATTAATACAAAAAGCAATATTATTTCCACAGTCTTTTTTTTTCATAAAATAATAGAATCATAGAATCATAGGGTTGGAAGGGACCTCATAGGTCATCTAGTCCAAACCCCTGCCAGAGGCAGGACCACTCCCACTAAACCATCCCAGTCATGGTTTTGTCCAGCCGGGCCTTAAACACCTCCGAAGATGGAGACTCCACCACCTCCCTCAGCAGCTCATTCCAAGGCTTCACCACTCTCCTAGTAAAAATTTTTTTTTTAATATCCAGCCTCGACCTCCCTAACCGCAACTTGAGACCATTGCTCCTCGTTCTGTCCTCTGTTATTACCAAGAACAGTCGAGCTCCATCTTCCTTAGAGCATCCCTTCAAGTAGTTGAAGGTTGCTATCAAATCCCCCCTCAATCTTCTCTTCTGCAGACTAAATAAGCCTAATGCTTTCAGTCTTTCCTCACAGGGCTTGTGCTCCAGCCCTTTAATCATTTTGGTTGCCCTCCTCTGAACTCTCTCTAGCATGTCCCTGTCCTTTTTGTAGTGGGGAGCCCAAAACTGAACACAGTATTCTAGATGTGGCCTCACCAGTGCAGAATAGAGGGGAATGATCACATCCCTTGATCTGCTGGTAATACTTCTTTTGATGCAGCCCAGTATGCCATTGGCCTTTTTGGCAGCAAGAGCACACTGCTGACTCATATCTAGCTTCCCATCCACCATGACCCCCAGGTCCTTTTCTACACTGCTGCTACTTATCTGAATGTTTCCCAGCCTGTAGCGGTGCATGGGTTTTTTTTGTCCCACATGCAGGATTTTACACTTGTCCTTATTGAAGCTCATAAGATTTCTATTGGCCCACTGTTCCAATTTATCTAGGTCTCCCTGAATCCTGTCCTTGCCCTCCAACATGTTTACTGGTCCCCCCAGCTTGGTGTCATCTGCAAACTTACTGAGAATGCAGTCTATTCCATCATCCAGATCATTGATGAAAATGTTGAACAGAACCGGCCCCAGGACCGACCCCTGGGGCACACCGCTTGTGACTGGTTGCCAGCTAGACATGGAACCATTGATTCCTACATGCTGAAACCGTTGATCTAGCCAGGTTTCTATCCACCTTATAGTCCACCTATCCAACCCAGACTTCCTTAATTTGCCAATGAGAATGCTGTGGGAAACTGTATCAAAAGCCTTGCTAAAATCAAGGTATATGACATCAACGGTTCTTCCTGCATCCAGAAAACCAGTCATCTGATCATAGAAGGAGATGAGATTGGTCAGGCATGATTTACCCTTGGTAAATCCATGCTAACTGTTCCTGATCACTTTATTTTTCTCTAAGTGTTTGAGGATGGATTCTTTGAGAATCTGCTCCATAATTTTTCCAGGGATTGAGGTGAGGCTGACTGGTCTATAATTCCCCGGATCCTCCTTTTTCCCTTTCTTGAAAATAGGCACTACATTTGCTTTTTTCCAATCCTCTGGCACCTCCCCCATTCTCCATGAGTTTTGAAAGATAATGGCCAGCGGTGCTGCTATCTCATCAGCCAATTCCCTTAGCACTCTTGGATGCAGTTCGCCCGGCCCCATGGACTTGTGCACATCCAGCTTCTTTAAGCAGTCCCTAACCTGACCTTCCGTCACCAAGGGCCTGTCTTCTTCTCTCCCATCTGCCATACCTATGGTAGTGGGCTGGGAGCTGACCCCGCCCATGAAAACTGAAGCAAAAAACGCATTGAGCACTTCAGCTTTTTCCTCATCCTCTGTCACAAGGATGCCTGCCCTATTCAGCAAGGGGCCTACACCATCCCTGATCCTCTTCTTGTTATTAACATACTTGTAGAACCCCTTATTGTTATCCTTTACATCTCTCGCTAGCCGCAACTCCGTTTGCCCTTTGGCCTTTCTGATTTTTTCTCTGCAGTCCCTAGCAATATCTTTATATGCCTCCTTGGTCATCTGACCAAGCTTCCATTTCCTGTAAGCTTCCTTTTTATGTTTAAGCTCAGAGCAGAGTTCTCGGCTAAGCCATTCTGGCTGCCTCACATGTTTGTTCTTTCTTCTAACTGGAATGGCAACTTCCTGTGCCCTTAGCAGGGTTTCTTTAAAATATAACCAACTCTCTTGGACTCCTTTCCCCTTCAGATTAGCTTCCCAAGGGATCCTGCCCATCGGTTCCCTGATGATCTCTGCTATTATTTATGGTAATTATTTTTGTTTGTTTTTAAATAGTATACTCCATCACCATCTAACATCTCTTGCAGTAAGTCATAATTGTGTATTTGTGCCAAAACTGGGCTTGAAAATATGTTATATAAAAACACAACTTTAACTCCAGAAGAACACTGCATATTATTTGACTCTTGTTCATGCTATAAGGTTGTGCAAGGTTTACCAATACTTTAGGTTTGATCTTGAAAACATGTAGATGAAGTTACTCAATGCATCCTATGTAAATAATCCCACAGGCTTCAATGGAACAACTCACATCCATTTTAGCATTTTATACTGCTGTCTAGCAACCTAGTATCCAAGCGTCTTTCGCAACAAATTGATTGCCAACAGTTACATCCCTAGAAGACTGCATGGAATTTCTCACTTTTCAGTCTTCTGGAGTTGCAAAAAAACCTCTGTTGGTGGTAGGGTTTTGGTTTTATGATTGTTCTGCCTAATAGTTTTGGGGTTGTTTTTGTTCATTTTTATGGGTAAAGGTTGAAAATGGTGTAAGCACTGCAAGGGTACATTTTCATGGAAAATTGGAAGTGTAATATGCAGATCGGGTAGATGTGCCCTTACTAACTTTGACTGAGTAAGCACATTTAAAAAACTAACCACAGTATCATGGGTGGTAGGACAGGCTTGCTGCTTGACATATAATCCTACCTGGGATCCAGGGGTCAAAGTAGGGCAGAATGCCCCAAAATGCTGTTCAGGGTCCACAAATTTGAGGGGCCAGAATTATGGGGCCCCCAAAATATAAAAATAGGGCAGAATACTGTTCTGCCCTGCCCTGGCTGCTGGCAGGTCCCAACACTGGGACCTGGTGGGGTCATGAGGAGCCTGAGTGGGGGCCATTGCCACCAAGTCCTCTGGGAGGAGCTGCCACCTCCCCCACTGCAGCTGCCACAGGGGTTCTGGAAAAAATTGTGGCTCTCCCCACCTCCCCCAACAGCTCCCAGCTCACTGCTCCCCTCACAGTCACCACAAGCATGGTCTGCCTCCTGGTCCCACTGCTGCACCTGGGGAGATTGCTGGGAACTACCAGTGCTGTAAGGGGCTGCCTCTCTTTGGCACCTGTGGCTCCCTCCCAGCTGCTGGCACAGCGTGAGTGGCTCGGCTCAGCTCCGTACCTGTGACATGATGGCTGACTGTGGCATTCTTGTGCCCTGCCCCAGCCCAGCCAAGGGCCAAACTTTGCCAAATGCCAGTCCTAGCTTTTCATGTGCTGGTATTTCAGGCACTATCCTTGCCAGGTCTGAAGTTTTATCTCATGAAAACTGGAGCCATTTGTCACGTGCTCTGGCGCCCATTAAGGTCTACGGGAGTTTTAACAGTGGTTTTACTGGCAGCTGGGTGGCTCACCTGTGGAGCAGAGATGGCCTCTACTTGGACGCGTGCAGGACATGTTAGTTCACATGGTTTGGGCTATCCTGGTTCAACACCAAGAGCCTGGTTCTTCTCCCACTCACACCAGTGTGCAACAACACTGGCGTTATTAGGGTTGTACTAGTGTGGGGGGAGATAGCATCCCTGAGACCTCTCTGGGGTTTTATTGGCACAGTTAATTACACAGTGGGATGCCAAAGGTAGGTAGTTGTGTTCCATGGCACTGAGCCAAGAAGGAAGCCTCACTTGAAAGGTTGCCACAGGGGTTCCCCTGCCGGCATCAGCCCCGATTGCATAGCAAGTAGTAAAAGGATCTCTGTGCAGAGAATTTAGCAGCCCCATCTCCTTGCAGTCTAGGGGGCAGAAAGGCTGAATTCAGGGCTGTTCCTTGCAGAGATGCTGGGCTGGGGGGACGTTCTGTGCAGACTCTCTACATCTTCTGCATTATATGGGGCCAACTGCAGTCCACCCCTGAGGTTAAGGCCTAGGAAGGTATATCCTTAGTTACTCCCCAAGAATCAGAATGATACAGCTACTCTGTGTAACATTCTGTCTCTCGGTCTCCAGCTTCACATGTTGGGATCCTGCTGACATTTTTAGGCAGCCAAGCCACAAACTGAGCCCTCCCATAGTCCATCAGTGTCCTAAGCACATGAGGACAACAGCCTGAGAGCAGCGCTCACCCCCTGCAGACACATCAACAGCAAAAAAGCCTTCTTCACCCCAGGATACCTAGAATCACGGGACCAAGTACCAACACAGTAGCAGAGGAGAGTGTGCTTGTGAGACAGCAGGGGTACCCTCTCTCAAAAGCTCAATGCCAGGAGAAGACCCTGTGCTGAGCAGTTATTTACCCCAGCACATGCTGGGTGTAAATTGGATGCATTCTTGTTTGCTAGTGTTTCACACGCACTTTACATCAGTGCAAATGATAAACGAGCTGTAGGGCAATGGAGGATCAAGTCCTGTGTCTAGTACTATGCCCCCAAAATAGCACAACGTGCACCTGCAGCTTTCCTTTCTCATTGCCCTCATCTTGATCACCTCTGAAAAGCACATGCCATCAGAGGAGCTAGTGAGGCAGCTCTTAACCCACACTTACGCCACTCCCCAGGTCGCATGTCATCCCAAAAGCTTAGTAGCGGCCTGCTCATGGCAGGAAGAAGGTCTTTGCAAAAGAAGGTTATTGTAACAAGTGGAATTCACCAGCCAGGCAGGTTAGATATGTGGCCCTTTAGCTGCCTTATGACCCAAAACATTACAAAAAAAAAAATCACATGCCAGGCTTCCAGAAAATCATGAGACTGATGTAAAAAATCAGGATGTTTTAAAAAACATTTTTTGTTTTGCCTTGTGGATTCTGAGCCTCACCCTAAGGGGCTTCCAGCACCAGACACAGCTGGAGCAGAAGGACCAGGAAAGCTCCATCGCCCCTAGATCTCGTTTGCTTTGTCCCAGCTGGGTGAGATTTTGTTTCTTGGAAGCAGGTGCCCACAGGACCTGGAATACAAGGCCATTTCCTGTCTAGGACTGTCTGGCACTGGAAGGCAGAGTCCATGTGCTGGCTCTTCCACCTCCCTGGGACTGGTTCTCATGAACAAATCAGGGAAAACCAAGAGTCTGCAGGGAGGAAAGAGCCACTGGTGGGAAGAGAAGCTGACACAAATGCCATATAAAATTATAAATACTTTAAGGAGTGATAACTATTGAATATAGTACTGAGAAGTGGTTGCAAATGCCTACCTGGGCTGGGGCCCACACATGCACGAAGGGGGTCTGGACAATACAGTAAGGGGGCCCAGAGATTAGGATGGCTTTGGGGTGTATCAAATTATACTTTACCACTGCTTGGATCTTATGCACTTAAGCAGATAGGTCAGCCCTTAGCTCACTCACTTGTATTGCTAGAGCATTAACTCAATCATAACTAACTGAGCCAGTAATTGAACTTGCAGTTCAGAATGTAGACACAACTTTAATGTCAATGGAATAAATAAGCCCAAATAGTTAAAGGTGTTATAATGACCCTCTTGACCAGTAAACAGTGTTAAACAGCATGCAGGGTCTGGAATACAGACACCTCAGCCTGCTTAATATCATGGTAAAAACACAATTATACATTTTTTAACATTTTCATTAAAATTTAGGAGGGAATAGGAAAATAAAGGGGGGAAAAAGGAAAAGCATTTGAAATGTAAAGTATGACTTATTTTAACATCTCATCCTAGCTGGAGAGAGGTTTTAAAAGAAACTCCCACCACACCATCTGATAGTCCTTTAAACTGTATTATAAATGTAACTATTTTGTTTTCTGGAAAAGAAAAGTTAGTTAAGGTGGGCTGAAGCTGTTGGTATTGCTGCTTTTATTAAAGTTCAACTCTGGTCTTTAGACGACAAAACAAGACACACAAAAGGGCAGAGAAAAGAACGGTAGCAACAGAAAGTGAAGTTTCTGTCTCTGGTTTTGACTCTTACTTGCACCTTTACTGTTGCATAAAACACAAGATGGCATATTGTCTTATCAGCCACTCCCAGATGGGGCAAACTTGTAGTACCATTGGGTTATTTAACTTATTGCTTTTAGCTGCTATTTCACTTACAGGATTACTAAAGTATTACAAAATATTTATTCATGCTTGATAACATTAGACAGAAGGCAAAAGATGAAGGATAGGAAAAAGACAAAGTAAGATGGAAAAGGACATATGGGAGGCTGGGGAAGAAGGGAGTCACAGAGTGTCATTTCCCAGGTGTTGTTTAGGATTTAATCTGAGTTGATGGAGATAATGGTGTTTTCTGGGTCACTCTCTTTTGGTCCACTCTGGTCAAGACATTTCTTAGGTTAGGCCAGCATAGGTCTAGCAGAGCCCTAGTGGATCCTGGGATCCCAAGATATGACAGCTGTGGCAGCCATAACGATGAAGCTTTGTTCTGTCAGCAATTTTTATGTTTGTATCCTTTAATTTCATTTCAAAGTCTCCTTATGGGGACCCCAAAAGGATGTGGAAGATGGGTGGAATAGCCCATCCACTTTTATTTTGTTCACCAGTTAGGGCTATATTTTTGTCAGATCAATTTTGATTTATTAATTTTGGTTCCACTCTTCCCTTGTATATCAGACACAATCTTAATATAATCCTTAAATTATGTCCATTGGAATCTTTGTTTAAACCAATTTATCTCCCTTTCCCAGTGAGTTTTATCATTTTCTTTAAAAAAAAGTAAACTTTTATCCATTTTTTCACAGTTAAACTCACAGTCTGGGAAATTTTGTTGAGCTAATTCTTTAAACAAGGCCATTCTTGCTCTGGAAGAAAAGCCATATCAAGAGGAAGAGCTTGCAGTGTTTCTAAAGACTCAACATTTGCCTAATGTCTCCTGGAAGTTAGTCCCGTAGCCAGATTCACTTCACTGAGAATGTTTAGTGCCCAGCTCTCACATAGTTCATCCTGGGCTTTGTGAAAATAGTTACATAAATGTTTGCAGGATTGAACACTTGGCTCATATAGTTATAAAACACAGTACAGTACTTCTGAGATACAGAAAAGAAGCTGTAACAATACAATCCAGACGTTTCATGTAGAGAAAGATTGTCTCTTTCCTATTTGTTTGTTGAATTGTTTGGATATCATTAGTTGTTCTGTGCCTCAAAATGATTGAGAAATTAAAATTATAAATTTTCCCTTTCAATAAGCCTACGCTGTAAGAAAAAGAGAGGGAGGGAGAGAAAGGGCATTGTTAACTTTTGATATATGCAGTGAATATGAAGAGTTACAAAGTCTTCCATTTCTATTGTACTTTACAGATATATTCTCACCAAGTAGATTTCCCTGTCCTAATTTAAATTCATTTGGTCCAGTTTTATTCTTTAACGTGATTATTAACATTAGTGGTTTTCTGTAAGTGCTATCTGCCAGAAGGAAAATTGAAAGAGGGACTCAAATGTTATTTGGCTGCTGCTTTCATTGCCTATCATTTTAAACTGATTGACTCAGGGGCAAACTTTTCAAAAATAGTTGCATGAAGACACATTGCTAAATCTAGATTTAGGCACCTAAACAAATTTCCTGATTTTTCAAAAATGCTGAGCTGCCAGTGATGTCAACGGCTAAATATATCTGTAGGAACCTAACCTAAGGTGCTTAGTTTTGTAAGCCTCAGTCACAGATTTTAATTACCTGCACTTACAAAGTAGAGTTCTTCTATTCTGGTTAATAGTAACAACGAACTGTTATTTTTCTCTCTGCTCTGACTCACATTTTTTTGGAAATATTAATTGTCCTGGAATCCATATTTAAGAATGTATTTTGTAATTTTCCCCATATGTATTTAATTTTTATGTTTTTATTTTTCAACTTATTCTCTTGCATGGTTGGATTCTCAAAAGAAAAAAAAAAACATGATGAGAGTTAAGCAACAAACTCCCACTGAATTTCAGTGGAAGCAGGGTACCAATTTCCCAAAAGCTGTTTAGAAAATCCACAATTAGGCTATACATTTTCTGACTGAGACAATGATTCACAAAGAAGTTCCATAGTTTGCATGACAAAATCATGGATTACAGAGATGAAAGAGAGCACCTTCATATGTTAGGCTGCTTTATTACAGGGAGTGTTTGACAGACCAGTGAAAGGGCCAGAGAACTCCTGACAATGTAATATTTGTTGCTAACAATGGCCAAACTTGGGAGGCCTTTTTGCAGGCCTGTGCAGCACCGACATAACTAAGCCAGAAGGAGAGGCCAGCCTCTTGCTCAGCTTTGCCTGACCCTGTACCCCCTTCCTGATGCTCTAGTGGATTCACTGGTGTTTTAGAAAAAGACTTATTTATGCATGACCTCTAGGAGATGTTTGTCCAGGTCTCAAGATATGCAGATTACAAGAACAGTTATAGTTAAGTATTCTGACAAGGTTAGGTCTAGCTTTTGAAACTTCCTTTCACCCCTGTCTAGATCTATTGTTTTTTACTAACAAGGATGAATGAGGGGGAGTGGCTTGAGCCCTTTGGAATCTCTTCTCGGACATAGCTCCTGGATCCTTCAATGGGAGCTGAAAGATCAGGCCAATCGGAAAGCCATTACTGTTTCTTTTTGAAAGCTGCCCCAGATTTCAGTGATTATTAAGGTTTGAGGGTTGGCATGTTTTACTAACTATTTGTAACATGTCTAAATGCTTGATCTTAAGTAAAAGTACAACTTTAAAGTAAGAACACTCTCATGTTGTGTTTGAGCCTAAGTAAAGTATAGCTTTTGTAGTAGGAACACTTGTGTCATGCTGTTTCTACTAGTCCATTTAGTGGCTGGATGGCCGTGTCTCCATTTGCTTATTTCCTGACACCACCTTGCTCAAAATAGAGTTACCATGGGTATGTCTACACTGGAGGCTCAGTTAAGTCGACTTAACAAGGTTGACTTTAAGTCGACTTAAAGATGACCTTTGTTATGTCAACTTAGAGCGTCTACTTTCAAAAATCCTGTGGACTGCCCTCGTCCATACTGACAGCTGCTTGGTTGACTTAACACCTTAAGTCGACCTTATTAAGTCAACTTAACAGCTATTCCCAGTCTACACTGACTTATGTCGACTTTAGAAGGTTGACATAAGCATTAAGTCAATCTTCTGAGGTAGAGTTATTAAGTCGACTTAAGGAAGCACTTAAGGTGACTTAATAAATTCTAAATGTAGCTGCAGTGTTCCTTAGGTTGACCCCATGAGTTTTGGGTTGGCAGAACCCCGGTAACAGTGCACTGCTGTTGGAGTGCATTGGGGTTGTGCATACATTTCAACCCAGAATACTGGACCAGATTGAAGACACATTGATTTTAAACCAGCTTAGAATCTGATCCCATTATATTTATCTAGGAATCAAAAGGGGTAAGAATGTTATTGTTTCCTATTGTCTTTCTATCAAACCTCTAACCCCCATGGGTACTCTGTGGCTGAATTAATTGATTAATGAAGAAAGGTGGTACAGAATCAGAGATCAGTAGAGATGATTGATGCAATGTAGCCTCATCTGCCTTCTCCCTATTGCCTTGCTTTTCTAATATTAATACACTATATTGCAAACTAAAAGTTATGGCCTGAATCTGGTACCTGAATGTCACCCAGGAGAACTGGGTTAGATGGGCAAGCATTTCTTGACATTTGGGCATTTGATTGCTTTCTTAATCTTCTTTTTAAAGTAGTCTTTCTGTATGTAGTTTCCCAGGACTTTTATAAATTTTAAAATTGGAAAAAAAAAAAAACCTTGTCATTTCATCCTGTAGGATAATATTGGTACCCAACATGGGTCTTCAATGAGGATGCGATCTTTACAACCACAGCACTGTCTTCTATTACTATCTGATCTAATGGAATAGGTGCAGTAGTGGAATCTTATCTACTGTGTGGAACTGGCATTGAACACAGATGGAGACATAGTTTGCCCATGAATTTCTCAGATATTTGCTAGACAGCACAGTCTCAGTACTGATAAGTTCAAATCTAGGTTCTGTAGGAGAAGGTGCTATAGTGGAGAACATGTTTTATAGTGACATCAATCTATTTAGCTTAATAGAGATGATTAAAGGAGTACTTGATTGCACTCTAGAAATATTTATGAATATTTAATAATAGTCTCTTCATGCTAACAGATAGAGATACACAATCCAGTGGTTGGAAATAGATGTTAAAAAAATTCACACTGGAAATAAGGTATACATTTATTTTAAACAGTGAGGATAATAAATGTTGGAAGAATTTACCAAGGATCACAGTGAATTTTCCATCTCTGGCAACTTTCAAATTAAGATTAGACATTTTTTTGAAAAGATATGCTTTAACTGAACCTGAATTAATTCAGTGAAGTTCTATAATCTGTATTACACTGCAGGTCAAAGTAGAAGATCACAGAGATTTCTTCTGCTCTTATAGTTTATGAATATATTGAAAGTCATGAATGAGACCTAAAAATATACTCATTATTTTCATGCCAAACAATTTATGGGCTTTATTTGTCTTTTGGTTTCTGAGCCTTTTAGGGTACATGTGGATCATGTTTTTAAGCTTTTTCTCCATAGCTATAAGGCCTAGAAATACACTTATTTTAGATGAAAATTAAGATTCTCACCTAACGACATGAATCTCAAAGCTGGGGCTTTAAGAAACACATAAAATATCATGCAATCTAACAATACTACTGTTTCCAAATAGCTGTTATATTCTGCCCTAGAAGTGGCTGCCTTTCAGAGTGATATCAGTTGAGCCCTTTGGTGTCTAGACAGTGTTCACCTTACCAGTGCAAAACTCGCATTTACTCCAGATGGGATGACGGTGATTATCTTCATGTATATGGTATCTTATACAGATTTTTATAAAGTACACTGGACAACTTCATGGTAGAATGCAGTATGTAAAAGTTCCATAAATTTTAAGAGGATTTCAGAAATGGTATTCCTTCCACCATATTTATTACTATAATGATTCACAGTTTCATATTCATCCAAGACTGAAAGAATTATGTATTGTTCACTTATTATGTGACATGAAGTTCAGCTCAAAGCTTTGATATTCACTATGATCATTATGGTTGACAGCCTATTATTTATGTACACAGCATTGTCAGATTGGTGGAATTTCCTTGCTGGTAAATGAAAGGTGAGTAGAAGAGCAAGACTTTAGTACATTTGACTATATTATGATGATATATTCTTTTTCTTATAGTTTCCTGTCAGAACATCTTTCAAAGATGAGCACTACACATATTGTATTGACTTTGTAGTTGCCATTGCTGTTTAGCCTGTAGCTCAGCACTGAAATCTGAAAGAAATTTGTGGACATTCCTAATTTACATAATGTTGCAAGATACATCCTTGTATTTGCTCATTGAGAGTCTAATAAGAGCGTTTCATTTATTCAAGCAGATATTATGTAATTATCAGAAATACCTAACAATGGCAGAAGTGAACATGTAACAAAGCCAAAGGAATTTCCAAATAATTGATAAAGATGGTTGTGCCTTGGAGAGAGATGCCTTGAATCTGCATCAAAGGATTAATGAAATGTTGCAATGAAAATGCAACCCCTAGCATCTCAAAAGTGGTGTGGAATTTTATCTGCTCATTAGGAAGAAAAGCTTTGCGGCTTCTTTAAGAAGTCACCCTCAGTAATGTCAAGGGCTGTGTTCACACAGCACTCTTATTTTGAAACAACAGAGGTTGTTTCAAAATAAGAAATACCCTGTTCACACGACACACGGTTGTTTCGAAACAACGGCACCCGCTGTTTTGAAACAACGGCGTTGTTTCGAAACAACTTAAACCCCATGTGGGGACGAAACAACATTGTTTCGAAATGATTGTTTTGAAACAACGCCGTCCGAACATGTTGTTTCAAAACAACAGTGACTTGTTTCAAAATAACTGTTGCCTGAAACTGCTATTTCACTTTGAGCTTTTTTCCTTAATTCGAATTAACAAACTGTTAATTCGAATTAAGTTATTTCAAAATAAGGCATTATTTTGATACAAGTTGTTTCGACACAACTTGTATCAAAATTATGCCTGGGTGTGAACACAGCCAAGGAGAGGAAGGCATCATCTCAGCCTTGGGCTTTCAGAGGAGGCCTGGTATTTACCAGCTTCTCATGATCTCACCATCACCAGAAGAGGTCTGGTGTTCACCACTTACTCACCAGAGGAAGCACATGCCATATACAGACCCTACTCTGTTCAACAGAGCTGTCTCTCTTTCTTGCCCCACTCTTACGCCCAGATCAGCAGCTAATGCCCATGGTATCCAGAGTAGAATTGAGGCATTTGTAGTGTTCAGTGGGCTTTTGCAAAGGACAGTAGCAGATACCTTTTATAAGGATGTGTAAGAATGACTTGTATGCTTTTCTGTCATGAACTACTGCTAATGAAAGGGAAGGCATTTCACCCCTGTACCAGACGTTTGCATATCTGAAACCTGGCTGGCAGCCCCAAACCAACAGGGTTTTCTCAGCCAGCCTCTGAGTTGTTCTCATGAGGGTCTTGGTTACCAGCTTGCAAAACAGAATCAGACAAAAGTAAATGCATGGAAATAGGGGAAATGATGGCAAGGTGACACATCAATGTTCTGCATCTGTAGGAAGCACAGTGGATGAGGAAAACAGGAAAGGAGTTTTGCTTTTAGGGTATGTCTATCCAGCCTGCAGCAGTGAATGTTCCTGCCCAGGTTGAAAGACTCAGGCTTGCAAGGCTCATGCTAATGTTCTAAAAATTGTTCTTCAAACTGCACTTTGAAGTTGCAACTTGGACTGGAGCCTGGGGTGGGGCAGGGGAGGGTGGTCAAATCTCCAGTCCAAGCAACAAATTAAAAGCCTATCTACACTGCCATTTTTAGCCTGAGTCTGCCAACCAGGGCTGGGTGGCTTGCTGCTCTGAGCTTTGTAAGCATACCCTTGTACAGTTTGAAAAAACATATGATAAAGTGAATGAAAGTACTGTGGCAAAAGTGGCTGAGGATTTAGTAACTATGACTAATAGACTATAGAGCTCACCTAAAACTGTGACCTAAACATATTTTGGGACAAGTCCCCTTGAAGCAAAAGTCAGACTGCATCCTCAGTAAGCAGCTGCTTATCATATTAATGAACTATGTCAGCAGAAAGATCTCTATGGGAAAAAAAAATAGAAGCTGCTATATGTGGGAAACATAGCTACACAAGCATATTCAAAAGAATACCCAGAGTACATAGAATAGCAGTAGTATGCCCAGCCAAACTGGCACAGGATAAACTGAGCACAACTAAGGCCTGGTCTACACTGCCATGCAGGGGTAATGTGAAATGTGGTAGTTAATGTAAGTAGTGTACCTCATCTTGATGCACTCAGCTCAACACAGTACAACATCTTCATAACACTGTGTTGTTTCTTTTGGGGAGAGGTACTAATTTAGTTGATGAGAGAGCTCTCCTACTGACTGAGCAGGTCTACCCAGATCCACTGTGGCAGTGTAGACATGCCCTGAGAATGATCTCATGTAGGTCAGTAGAGGTGCCTTAGGGAAACTGACTACCGAGATTAAAGGAATATGAGTAAACCAAACTGACCAATTCAAGTATTTTGTCAGGTGAGTCAAAATGGCAATCTGGAACATGAGATCAGACTGGGGAGTGCTGGAAGAGTACGAAAAAATGATTCTTTGGTTGTGTATGATAAGTGTATACCACAAAGACTGAAAGCTGAAATACATAGAAAAATGGTGTAACCTATTGTGATCCGGGCCTCCTGGGATAACCTTCTGAATGTGCCAAAATCAGGGCAAGCTGCAAAGCCAGGGGCCAAACCCCCAGACCACTGATGGGTGGTACTTAAACCATTCTCCAAGTCAATAACAAAACATGCTTCTGACTAACCACTCTGGTTGTCACCAAGCATAATAAAATAGAAACAGCCCCCTTACTGCACATCAGATCCTATGGTCCCCTCTAGCCACTGGCTCTCTTTAAGAAACAGGTTCTCTTGACCCCAAAGGGCCAGCCATGTCACCTAAGACAATATAGGGTTGGATCTTACCCAAAATACCACGCTGCCAGCCAGTCCTTTAGTAAGTACAACTAAAGGTTTAATATAGAAAGAAAACAAGCTACATATGAGAGATGTTAAAGGGTCAAAGTGAATCACATACATACAAATGATTTGGAGTCCATAGAAAACAAATTCTTGAAGATCCTGTAGTTTGCAGATTAGTCCCACTCCTCTGGTGTGCACCCAGCAGCAGTAGCAGCTGGGTGGGTTTCAGTCCTTTGTTCAGCCCCAGAAGAATAGTTCTAGAGGCAGGTGTTGGTTACAGGTAGACTGGAGACTAGAGACTAAAGACAAAATGGAGAATGGGTGATGGCCTTTTGAGTCCTTGCCAGATCAAAATGGAGGTGGGCCACATGGTCTCATCCATGTAGGAACCAATGATACTGCGAGAGGTGATCCTCGGCAGATCAAAGGTGACTTCAGGGCTCTGGGAGCGCGGGTGAAGGAGTTTGGAGCACAGGTGGTGTTCTCCTCGATTCTTCCGGTCAAGGGTAGAGGCCTGAGCAGAGACAGATGCATCCTGGAGATGAACGTTTGGCTGCGAAGATGGTGTCGTCAGGAGGGCTTTGGCTTCCTCGACCATGGGTTGCTGTTTCAGGAAGAAGGACTGCTAGGCAGAGATGGACTCCATCTTTCGAGGAAGGGGAAGAGCGTATTTGGACGCAGACTGGCTGACCTAGTGAGGAGGGCTTTAAACTAGGTCTGAAGGGGGAAGGAGACCAAAGCCCACAGGTAAGTGACTATGTGGGAGACCAGGGGGATGGGATGGAACTTGGGGGGTACCGGGACTGTAACTACAGGGATAGAAGAGAGGATAATTGGAACATGAGGGGGGAATCAAATAACTTTCTTAGATGCTCTAATGAAGCCCTAATGCCTGAGGCAGGTGGGGGAGGTCAACACCAAAAGAAAATCCAGGGAGGTAGATACAATAGAATTGAATGTCAAAATGGGAAAGTAGGGCAATCAGCTGGGTATCTTAGGTGCCTATACACAAATGCAAGGAGCCTGGGAAACAAGCAGGAGGAATTGGTAGCACTAGCGCAGACAAAGAACTATGACATGATTGGGATAACAGAGACGTGGTGGAATAGTTTGCATGACTGGAGCTCTGCAATAGATGGGTATAAACTGTTCAGGAAGGACAGGCAGGGAAGGAAAGGGGGAGGAGTAGCACTATATGTAAAGGAGCTCTATGACTGCTCAGAGCTTCATTATGAAAGTGGAAACAAGCCAGTTGAAAGTCTGTGGGTTAAGTTTAGAGGGGAGAGCAACAAGGGGGATGTTGTGGTAGGTGTCTGCTACAGACCACCAGATCAGAAGGAGGAGGTGGATGAGGCATTCTGTGTACAACTAACAGAAGTTTCTAGAGCACAGGCCCTGGTTCTCATGGGGGACTTCAATTACCCTGACATCTGCTGGAAGGCCAATACAGCAGTGCACAGGCAATCCAGGAAGTTTCTGGAGAGTGTTGAGGACAACTTCCTGGTACAAATGCTGGAGCAACCAACGAGGGGCCTTGCGCCTCTCGATCTGCTGCTCACAAATAGAGAAGAATTTATCAGGGAAGTAGAGGTCAATGGCAGCCTGGGTAGCAGTGACCATGAAATGATTGAGTTCAAGTTGATGATTAAAGGAAAGAAGGAAAGAAGCAAAACACAGACCCTGGACTTCAGAAAAGCAGATTTTGTCTCCCTCAGGGAACTGATGGGCAGGATCCCTTGGGAGGCTGATCTGAAGGGGAAAGGTGTCCAAGAGAGTTGGGTGCATTTTAAAGAAACCCTGCTAAGGGCACAGCAAGATACAATTCCAATAAGGAGAAAGCACAGCAAATGTGGAAGGCGCCCACTGTGGCTTAACAGAGAGCTCTGCACTGAGCTGAAGCATAAAAAGGACGCTTACAGGAAGTGGAAGCTAGGACAGATGACTAAGGAGGCATATAAAGACATTGCTCGGGACTGCAGGGATAAAATCAGAAAGGCCAAAGGACAAATGGAGTTGCAACTAGCAAGGGATGTGAAGGATAACAGGAAGGGGTTCTACAAGTATATCAATAACAAGAAGAGGATCAGGGATGGTGTAGGTCCCTTACTGAATGGGGCAGGCATCCTCGTGACAGAGGATGAGGAAAAAGCTGAAGTGCTCAATGCTTTTTTTACTTCAGTTTTCACAAGCAAGGTCAGCTCCCAGCCCACTACACTAGGTACGGGGGACTGGGGAGAAGAAGAGAGGCCCTTGGTGACAGTAGGTCAGGTTAGGGACTGCTTAAAGAAACTAGATGTGCACAAGTCCATGGGGCCGGATGAACTGCATCCGAGGGTGCTGAGGGAGCTGGCTGATGAGATGATAGTACCGTTGGCCATTATCTTTGAAAACTCGTGGCGAACGGGGGAGGTGCCAGAGGACTGGAAAAAAGCAAATATAGTACCTATCTTCAAGAAAGGCAAAAAGGACGATCCAGGGAATTACAGACCTGTCAGCCTCACCTCAATCCCTGGAAAAATCATGGAGCAGCTTCTCAAAGAATCCATCCTGAAACACTTGGAGGAAAATAGAGTAATCAGGAATAGTCAGCATGGATTTACCAAGGGTAAATCATGCCTGACCAACCTCATCGCCTTCTATGATGAGATGACTGGATTTGTGGATGCGGGAAGAGCCGTTGATGTGATATACCTTGACTTTAGCAAGGCCTTTGATACGGTTTCCCACAGCATTCTCATTGGCAAATTAAGGAAGTATGGGTTAGATGCATGGACTGTAAGGTGGATAGAAAACTGGCTAGAACAACGGTTTCAGCGGGTAGGAATCAATGGCTCCATGTCAAGTTGGCAGGCAGTAACAAGTGGTGTGCCCCAGGGGTCGGTCCTGGGGCCAGTTCTGTTCAATGTTTTCATTAATGATCTGGATGATGGGATAGATTGCACACTTAGTAAGTTTGCAGATGATACCAAACTGGGGGGAACGGTAGACACCCTAGAGGGCAGAGACAGGATTCAGGGAGACCTAGACAAACTGGAGCAGTGGGCCAAGAGGAATCTCATGAGGTTCAACAAGGATAAGTGTAAAATCCTGCACTTGGGACGAAAAAACCCCATGTACTGCTACAGGCTGGGGAGTGATCAGCTAAATAGCAGCACTGGAGAAAAGGACCTGGGAGTCATGGTGGATGGGAAGCTGGATATGAGTCAGCAGTGTGCTCTTGCTGCCAAAAAGGCCAATGGCATACTGGGCTGCATCAGAAGAAGTGTTACCAGCAGATCAAGGGATGTGATCATTCCCCTCTATTCTGCACTAGTGAGGCCACATCTGGAATACTGTGTCCAGTTTTGGGCTCCCCACTACAAAAAGGACATGGACAAATTAGAGAGAGTCCAGAGGAGGGCAACCAAAATGATCAAAGGGCTGGAGCACAAGCCCTATGAAGAAAGACTGAAGGAACTAGGCTTATTTAGCCTGCAGAAGAGAAGACTGAGGGGGGATTTGATAGCAACCTTCAACTACTTGAAGGGTTGCTCCAAGGAGGAGGGAGCTCGACTGTTCTCGGTAGTAACAGAGGGCAGAACGAGAAGCAATGGTTTCAAGTTACGGCTGGGGCGGTCCAGGCTGGATATTAGGAAAAACTTCCTTACTAGGCGAGTGGTGAAGCAGTGGAATAAGTTGCCTAGGGAGGTGGTGGAATCTCCATCTCTGGAGGTGTTCAAGTCCCAGCTGGACAAAACACTGACTGGGATGATCTAATGGGAGTGGTCCTGCTTTTTTTGGCAGGGGGTTGGACTAGATGACCTCGTGGGGTCCCTTCCAACCCTATGATTCTATGATTCTATGGTCAGTCTAGGTAACTGGTCAAACAGGTTTCCTCTTGGGCCCACTGTAGTTGGGAGTCCCCTCCTGATGGGCCATCAATATGACAATAGTTTGCACACATGCAGTCTGGGATTGCTTTAGCTCAAACAACTTGGAACACACATAAAAACAAATAGATTTCTAATCTCCAGTACAGGCATGATACCTACATACCAAGCATATAATCATTCCTAGCAAATGACAGCCTTTCTATTGATACCAAACATGACATATCCCATATGGATCACTGTAAATATGAAATATCAATATGAAAAATAATCATAAACAGTCCCCTAGACCCTGACAGCGTCACACCTATAATGTTATACAGTGAAGAAGGATCGATACATAGACAGCAAGTTCAGTGACTGCAGGTTTTTGGGATGAGATGCCTTCATGCCATAAGATGAGTTACATGAAGATAGATTTCAAAATGAAAGTATTAGCATGGAAATCAAAATCCCTGCTGTGGCTGACAAAATCCAGAAAGTGTGACTTTGTTGGTTTGGGCACCTGCTGAAATATGAAATAAAGTAACCTTACAAAGGTAACATGGCAGTAAAGAGTGGGTGGAAGGAGACCCTGAGAAAAGTTGAGGAAGCAATGAATGGACTTCATTAAAAAAAAATAAAAAGAAAAGTAAGCAGGTGGATGTTAGTACAGTGTTGGGTAGACTGCTGATTAATTGCATAGCTAATCGATTGACTAAACTTTATGCTTCATTACGAAAACTATTCCAAAAACCAAATACCCAAACTCAGCTCCCCTTATTGTCTAAAGACAATAAACTATAGTATGAAAAGGAGACACATATATCCACCTTTTAGGAAGCAATCCTAATCTCCTAGCATGCTCACTTGACACAGAAGGTATATCTTGAAAATAGGTGTTTAGACTAGTTGTATTTATAGTACACTTTTATAAATTACAAAACTATTTACATCACTAAAATTCAACCTGCAAATTCGTAATATTTCCTTTACTGGTTTTTATTTTTTACATTTCTTATTTCTCTTTTGGACACTATTACAAATAAGTTACCCATGAAAGTATGAGAACAGAGAATGAATATGATGGCAGATGCTTGCACTACACAGATCCAAGCTGATGGGAGAGGCAGAAGGATGAGAAGGGGCTACAGTAGTTGTGGGTTTGCACTTATTGCCTTATTTTTTGGAACTGAAAAGGAATATTTCCCTCCCTTCTAGGCTCACCAGGGCAGGCTGGTTTCTTTGGCTTCCCCAAAGCAGCTCCACATTTGGGTGGGACAGGCCAGGAGGTAAGGTTCAAATTTTCACAACTTACCATGTTCCAGGTGTCCTCTGCAGGTGCTCTTTCTAAAGAGAGTCTAGTGCCTGATAAATCAGAATTGGAAGTTAACTTAGGAGAAGGCATCACCAAAAGCAGCTGGGGAATAGGGTTTAAGCTCCTAATATTTGATACAGGAAGGAGACAACCCCTTTTCTCCAACAACTTTACTTTCAAACAAGAGCAGTGGCATTCTGGCCGTAAGCAGAGACCAGGTTCAGAGGAGATGTGGGGGCTGGTAGAGGCCCTTCCCAGATAAGTAGAAACGAGTGAGGAAGGAATGGTGGCCTGCACTGTATGAGCTATTTCTGGATAATTCCCAGGTGTGTTAAGTGAATAAACTTGTGTCCCAATTTAAATCATATCCCTCACATTCTATCATTCTTCCTTCAACTCCAGGAAAATTCAAGCCAACTTCTGTCATCCCAGTATGGGATTTTCACATCATATTACAGATCTGGGACTGTTATGAGGTACTGCTGTACAGTAACCAGATCATCCTGAATGAAGGCACAAACAAGAAAAAGACAAGAGGTCTTTCAAGTTTGATTTATTACCCAAAAATCTTCATTGCATGTGTTGCAGGGCATGTCCCCTGTGCCATCTGCAGGTCTCTAGTTATATCAGCCTTATTTTTTGACTGAATAGCTAATGCCTTTTGGAGAGGTGGATTATCTGTCATGATGGGACAGTCCCTCCCATTGATGTAGGTAGTGTCCACACTAAAATGATATAGCATTTTAAGTGTGGACAGACCCTAAGGATGTATGCAAGCCCTTTAGGCATGGGTACAAACTGTTTCAGGGGTTAGCGTCAGAATGACTGTAAACAGCTAGAAGGCTTGTAATATACATAGGCTATGTCCACACATACATTGTTATTTCAAAATGAGTTATTTCGAAATGAGCTATTTCAAAGTAAAGTCCTTATTTCGAAATAAATTAATTCAAATTAAGAAAATGTTAATTCAAATTAAGGGAAAGCCTGCTATCGAAATGGCTGTTATTTCAAAATGGTTATTTCGAAATAAGGCCATTTGGGCACATTGTTTCGAAACAGTTGTTTCGAAACAATGGTGTTGCTTCAAAACAACATGTCCAAACGGCCTTATTTTGAAATAACCATTTTGAAATAATAGCTGTTTTGAAATGAATGGGGTTTAAGCTGTTTCGAAATGACGGTTCTTATTTCAAAATGACAGAGCCCGTCATTTTGAAATGAGAAAACATCCTGTGGACCTAATCTTTTTTATTTTGAAATAACCAGTGTTATTTCAAAATAAAAAAGACATGTGGACATACCCATAGTCTAGTACTGTAAGAAAGGGGACAGACAACCTGTAAGAAAATAGATGTTTCCCAAACTGTGGTCTGGTGATCACTTGTTGATAGTTTGCAGAGCAGCCTGATCAAAGAATGCTGGGTTCTGCACGTATTCCACCTGTTTAACTCCTTTTTTTTCCCCCCACACAGTTAAAATAAAATTAAGTACTTTGCTATTCTCTTTTCATGTAAGAAATTGCTGTAGTGGCTTCAGACAGGTTATTTGATCACAAACTCAATGCAAAGTGATTGCAAAGGAAGTCGGCACACAAAACAATTGTGCTATTCAACTGTTGTTAACAATGAAAATGCATGAATTCCCCTGGGTTACATCAAACTATTAAGATTGCATATAAATTGTGGTTAACTTTAGAAATGCCTCATATCAATGAAGCACTTAAGCATGTATTTTAGTCACTTACAACCAGTTACCCAAATCAATTAATCATGTTAGTGGTGTACATACCTCCCTTTCAAAATACCCGAAGTTTAATAATAATAATAATAATAATAATAATAATAATAATAGAACCAGACTAATCAATGGTTAGATGGATAAACATTCACCATATATCCTCCTGAAACCTTTTATGTTTCTTTTGTACTCTAAACTAAATATCATCCCTTTAGAACAAAACCTTACTCCATAAATGTCTCCAAAACCCCATAAATTCATACAATGTGTCAGATTCAAACCTTACATCGCAATGGGTCTTTCCACACTAGAAAGAACATCAGCCTTCTACAAAACAGACATACTAACGGAATGCCTTTATTCAGGTTGAGAAGAAATTTACTCCTCAGACTATCCTAAACTAACTCTCCGAGTGGCCTCAGACTTTCTTCCCAGTCAAAACCAATCCACTCATTCCTAATATTTTATAAATGGTTACTTTTGAATTAGATATTCTAGGACAACGAAGAAAATCTTTAAAAATTAAGCTGTGTTGTACATAAGCTGGTGCAGAGAAACAACACAGTATTATCTAGTTTGCTTTAATGTTTTCTTAAGGTATTGAACACTACTAGCTACATTTATGATTGCATTTATTTTTAGAATAAACATCTATCTTCTATCCCTCCATGCATCCACTCTCCCACCTACTTATCTGATATTTCTAGAGCGCTCATCATCCTAGTATCTGGGTGCTACATTTCTTGTGGAGTTACCAAGTTTCAATAACTCTCCCCACAGTATAAACTACATTACATATGAAAGACTTTTGTGAGTCAGATGGGGTTAAAGAGTGGATTACTCTTTTGAAAGGCTTTGATCAGTGCAATCATACTGTTATGCCTTTTATCTTGCTTTGTACATTGATTTTAGCCAACGCTTGCCTTTCATGAAACTCTGAACTGTAAAAGCACCTCAATTTCAAGAGAAATTTCTGTGAAGCATCTAAAAGCTCAATTTTGTGATCTTTTTATGTGCATTTTATTTCTAATTGATTTTCATTAGGATAGTTTTATGTCACTTGGTCTTCTAAGGCATACATTAGTCATCAATCATATGGTAATAGTTTGAAGAATTTTAATAAGACCTGGTTAAAAATATATCAAAATAACTGATTGACACTGCTTTGATATACAGTGTTCATGTTGTTGTTTTCTGGAATTACTTAATTAGACCAGATACTGTAGCTTATTGACATTGCATTTATTTGCACTACGAAGGACTCACTATTGAAATGTAAATTTCAAGTGAGCTTGTCAATTTTTTTTTTATTTTGAATGTTTACAGTACGTTGGCATTTTCTTGTAATCACTTCACTAGAGTACATAAAAAATCTTGCATCTTTTTAAAATGTCCTCAGACAGAAACAAAGAAAAATCTGTAATAATGGATTTGCCTAGAAGGCAGGACAAAACAAAGCCTTGAAGAATGATACCACAATTGTTTTCTTTGCTACATAATTCACACTGAAACTTTTAAAGCATAACTGTATGACCACATTGTTCCAGGTAGGACAAGAATAGGCTGGGCTTTTGAACTCTGTGAATCCCCTTTTTTTACTTTATCTAGTTTTATAGGACTAAATCTCACATTGTAAGTACTTATAAAATGTAAAGAATATTCAGATCATAGAGTCTAACCACTGTGTTTATTATGTAAATTCTAATATATAAATCAAGCTGCTATGGGAATGCCCCCAAATCAACCCATCGTTAGCCAATACAAATCTGTGAGGGGAAGCTTCTATGCAGAACCAATGTCCCTCACAATACCAAGAGCCATCTGAGGAGAGTATGTCTAACAATGTCACTCAGAAAGGCAGTGAGAGAGACAAAGACTCCTAATACAGTTGGTGCTGTTTGAATCCAAGGCCAGCCTGCTCCCTCAAAGCCTAGCACAGCATCTCCCACTCAGTATTTTGATTCCCACTGGAAAATTAATCTTTATGATTGCTTTCAAATTTCAAAAGCCTTAGCTCCAGTTTCACAATGGCAAGAATTGACCCCAGATGATTATGCAAGGGCATGTTGGAGGATACTGCAATATCAAACTATTTGTGCAAATTTCTTAAAATATAACATTGCAAATCTAATTTTCAAGCTCATTGGGTTTGTCAATAATCCCTTGAACAGACACCAAATAAACTTCTCTATTCATGTTAACATATATACCTGAAAGAGAGCAGAATAAGTGGAGAAATTACATTAAAGCACTTAACAAAAGCTAAAGTCCAGGGTAAATTCAATGAAATATTAACATAGATACAAACTTCTTGCAGGTCTCAGCTACCTGACTTCCCTTCAAAAGAACTGGAAACAATGCTGAAATTTTCGGTGAATACACCAGAACCTTATTGTAAAGTGCTGAACTATTGACAAAATCTCCATTAAAAACTAATACAAAAGAATGAAAAAGATTCTTTTTTCTCTCATCATAGGATAACGATAGATTGGGTACAGAAATATGAATGACTCCAAAAGCAGCCAGGATAAGGAATTCTTTTACCGCTTTGTTGGCATATGGGGCTAGTATGCATTAGTGTACTTGAAAGGCAAGAGACCTGTGGTAGGGCTTTGGAAATGGCAGCTAGACTGAATTTCCACATTGCTGCTTTTTTTCTTCTTTTCTTTTCTTGACAAAAGAATTTTTTTTAAAATGTTCATTCTTTTATGAAGACAGGACTCCCTTGATCCAAGTACTGCCACTCCAGTTCTCTAGGAAATCAATCTCACAATTGCAAGATGCTCCACTTTCCCCCACAGAAATGAAACGTTGGATGTATTATAGACTCAGCATGCTACAATTTTTTTCTCCATCTCCTCGGTGTTCTCTTTTTTCTGTACAACTAAACAAGTTTGTAGTGACATTAAAAGATACTATGCAGTTGTCTCTTTCACTCCTTGTTTTCCTCTGAGTTACTCTAAATGTCTGCCTAGTATATTTAAGGGTAACCTTGGCTCTCCCTGTCTATTGCATAGGATGGTGTATTTTTTTCATTTATTTTACAAAGATTTAGTGGTGTTGCTGCACTCGACATTTAACAATGCTGGCAGTATTCATGTGTTTAAGTTTTTCATGAATTCTATTTCTATTTATTAATTACTGCATTTATTAATGTAAATTTGATGTTATAATCTAGAGCTGATCACATTACCTGTTGGAAATAAACTGTCTGACAAATGTAGTCCCCTTTTCTGTTTATGAATTGTTGCCAAATGTTTTTGTTATTCAAAAGTATTTATTGAACAGTTTGGATTAACAGTCTTCAGCTCATGCGTTGTTTATCAGCTGCTCATGTTGACCTTTTACTATCCTTTGCTCATTAGTTGTGAAATGTCAGTAGTAACTTAGTCACATTGTGTTGTTTTTGCTCTCTGACTGATGTCCAGATATATGTGCCTAAGTCCCATTGAAGATAATCTGCAGACTTTGTCACAGTAAATATGAAAGAGGCGTGGTTTAGGATTGGACAGGCCCTCAATATATTATCTAGTTCAGTTCCCTGCACTGAGGCAGGACAAAGTATTATCTAAATCAGTGCTTCCCAAATTGTGCTCCAGGAGCCAAAAGTGGCCTGAGGGAGCTTTCAAAGTGGCCCACACCTCTCCTGCGGACTGCAGAAAGGAGCCACTGCTTAATGACTCAGGTAAATAGTGTCATCACACATAGCTAAAAGACTGATGCCATTTCCTTGCTGCCACCAAGGGGATGGGACATCAGTGCTCCCCTCCCCTTGGCTGTAGCAGGGAACATGGCAAAGCACTGTGCCTCGGGCTCTAGGTGCTGGAGTCCCTGCTGGAGTCAGAGGGAAGGGAAATCAGTGCTTTCCCAGCTCCAGCAGAGAAGAAAACAATCTGCCTGGATCCCTAGGTGCTCGGGTTCCTGTTGGAGCCAGAGGTAGGGGAGCACTGATCTCTTGCCCCACTGGTAGCCCTTCAAGATTGTAAAAAATTATATATGTGGCCCTCAAGCCGTAAAGGTTGGGAACCACTGATCTAAACCATTCCTGGCAATGGTTTGTTTAACCTATTCTTAAAAACCTATAACGACAGAGATTCTGCAAGCTTCCCAGGTGATTTGTTCCAGTGTGTTCCACTTACGGTTATATTTTTTTCCTAATATTAAAATTAAATCTTCCTTTATGCAATTTAAGTACACGACCTCTTGTCCTCAGTGAACAAGAACAATTTATCACCATACTCTTTATAACAACCTTTTATGTGCTTGAAGACTTTATGTCCTCCCTCAGCTCTCTTCTCCAAACTAAACAAACTCATTTATTCAATCTTTCCTCATAGGTCATGTGTTTTAGACCTTTAATCATATCTGTTCTTCATTTCTGGACTTTTTTTAGTTGATCCATATCTTTCCCAAAGTGTGTTTCCAAAATTGGACACAGGGCTCCAGCTGAGATCTTATCAGTGCTGAGTGAAAGAATTACTTCTGGTGCATTGCTTACAACACTTTTAATACATCCCAGACTCATGTTTGTTATTTGGTAACAGTATTACAATGTTGTCTCATATTTAGCATGTGACACATGATAATCCCAGATCCTTTTCTGCAGTACAGCTCTCTAGGCAGTCATCTCCCATTTTATATTTATGAAATCAATTATTCCATTTTAAGTGTAGTACTTTGCATTTGTCTTTATTGAATTTCAACTTATTTATTTCAGATTATTTCTCCAGTTTATCAAGATCATTTTGTATGCTAATGCCATCCTCCAAAGGGCTTGCAATGCTTTCCAGCTTGGTATCATCCACAAACTTTATAAATATACCCTACATGCTATTAGCCAAATCATTTCTGAAGATATTGAATAGAAGCTGACCCACAGCAGGTCCCTGCAGGACCACACTTGATCTGCTGTGATAAAAATCACTCATGTACTCAGAGCCTGCACACTACTGTGATAGTCCGTCTACAAAATATCCCTTCTGAGGTATCATTTAAAAATTAATACTGGTCAACAATATCATGGGGAAACATATGTAGGAACATTATATATACATTTCTGAATTCCCCTGTACAATGTGTCTAAAATATATTCAAAATATATTCAGATGGCTTTGCCTAGGTAAAAGTGTTAAACATGTCTGTTTTAAACAAAAGATATGGGGTTTACCCGCAACTCACATATAAGCAGTAGACATGCCCATCAATACGGACAAAGAGGTTGCCAGGAAAAGAACCATTTGCACTTTAAAAAATACCAGCAAAGCAAAAAAACTGTGGAGCTTCATTCATCACCACACTCCACGTGATCTTCCTTGGAGCTTGACTAAGCTTTATACTGAGGGGTAGCCTTCAGAAGAACCCATTTCAAAATTTCACTGGACTAGGAAAGAAAGAAGTAAGGCGTTCCAGCTTTTTTTTTTTTTCATGCAAGAAGACAAAGGAAACAGCAATTTGGATTTCTGAAGACGATCCTCACTGAAGAAGGCAGTAGCAAAGCATTGGGAGGCACTTAGAAATGCAAAGTTAAGGGTAATAACTCTTCATTGGTCTGGATTACATGCAAGTTTGACATATGCCCTTCCACCCTGACTCTGAACCGTTGCTAACTAGTCTCTGAGCAGGGTTTTCCAATCAGTTCAGACCCCTCGCCCATCAAACTCGATGTCCCATCTTCAGACATGCTGATTCCTGATGTGTCAGAGAAAGGAGATAAAGCAACCACCCCCCCCCACCCAGAATACTCGAAGCCAGGCCCTGCTGCCACAGAGCTGAATCCAGACTCTGCTGCTGCCGGCAAGTGGAACAGTGCCGGATCTGGCCCCTGCCATTGCCTCAGGGCTGGATCTGGCTCTGCACTGCTTGTCAGAAGTGGCAGGAGCTGGATCGAGGTCCACGCCACACCTAGCCCCAGACCTGATCCAGCTCTGGGGGCCAATCCAGCTCCAGAGGCTAGCTCTGAGCCCCTTGCTGCTTGTAGGGTTCCTGTCTGTGAGAGACTGTGCCTAAAAATTGGCCCTGGCATTTAAAGAGGTGGTAGGTTGCAAGGGGAAGGAGTGGGGCTAGGAAGGGGAAATGGGTACCATGTTCCGGCCAGTGTGCCACCACTGCCCTATATGGTGGAATTTGAGAGGGGGTAAAGATGGGACCAGGAGGGGAAGTGGAGTGGCTGCCGTGCTCCAGTCATGTTGCTGCCATTGGACCCATGTGTTAGTGAGAGAGAGGTAGAGGGAAATGCTGGGGCATGGAGTGGTGATTGGGTGTCCCATGCCTTAGCCACAGTGCTGCTGGACCATATGAGGAGTGGCTGCTGCGCTCTGATCGGGGCGCTGACACTGGGCCTACACGGGAAGACTTGGGAGGGGACAAGGCTGGGATGGAGGGAGTGGAGCCCCTGCCATGCTCTGGTCAGGGTGCTGCTGGACCCTCGTGGTGGGAGAGGGATGGTAGGAAGGTTTGGGGCCAGAAGTGGGGAAAGTATCTGTCACACTCTGGCTAAGGAGGATTCCCGTGGCAAGCTACTTTGCTTAGACATAAAGTCTGGCTCACCAGCCATTCAAGGGGCAGGCTCCTCTGGCATTTCCCAGAGTTCCCAGATGGCCAGTGCACTCCTGCTTCCCCAAAGAGGAAAACAAAGCTGTTGTCTTTTCCCTTCCACACCAGCCCGCAGATGAAGCTGGACTGCTGGAGAGCAGGCTGACCTGAACACTGGGCCTCAAATTTCATGCTGGCTACCTAAAACCTGATTTCATTCTAAACTTGGGACTTTAAGAGTAGGCCTCAATATCATGATGGTTCAGGCTTTCATGAGTCTCCAGTGGAAAATCATTAGCTTAAGGAAAAGATGTCTGGTCATCTTCAAGTGCCACATATTGTTAAAACCTGAAAATGCAGCAGTTATTCATCAGTAAACAAACTCCATTAAATCTAAAGGTTGTCTTATTTTGAAAGAAACTCTTAACACAGCAGTGGGGTGATTAATGTGCATTTTTTGGCAGCATATGAAAGCTGTTGAGTTTATTTTTGATTTACAAAGAAAATCTGATGTGCAAAAACAGCTCTGAAATCCAAGGCAATGTGGGTGGTCTTTAACAACACAGTATGATTTTTAAGACAAAGACATTTAGAAACATTAATGCAATACAAATGGGCCTTCTGGCATTTTTATTCTGAGGACTTTGCTTAATACTTTATGCACATACACACAGAGTGAGCAACTTCCTCCTCATGGTATTAAAGGAGGAGAGGGGTCTAAGAAAATAGTTCATTTTCACAGTTCCATTGAATCTTAACCATATGGCAATTCACAGGAGTTTCAGAGCTGGTTCATCTTTTTGCCAAACCTTCTGGAAACCTCCTGCAGTATCTAAAAATATTTTTATGCAGATTGGCATGCAGATTGTATACTATTAGCACCAACAGTACCATACTGGTTTCTCTCTCTGTTGTACACAGTGGAGAGTACAAATGTTACAGGAACCAACTAGGGACCTTGCACCGCTTGACTTGCTGCTCACAAACAGGGTAGAATTGATCAGGGACATAGAGGTAAATGGCAAGCTAGGCAGTAGTGACCATGACATGGTTGAGTGCAGGATCCTGATTAAAGAAAGGAAGGAAAGAAGCAAAACAAAAACCCTGGACTTCAAAAGAGCAGATTTTGGCTCCCTCAGGGAACTGATGGGCAGGATCCCTTGGGAAGCTAATCTGAAGGGGAAAGGAGTCCAAGAGAGTTGGTTATATTTTAAAGAAACCCTGCTAAGGGCACAGGAAGTTGCCATTCCAATTAGGAGAAAGAACAAACATGTGAGGCAGCCAGAATGGCTTAGCCGAGGACTCTGCTCTGAGCTTAAACATAAAAAGAAAGCTTACAGGAAGTGGAAGCTTGGTCAGATGACCAAGGAGGCATATAAAGATATTGCTAGGGACTGCAGAGATAAAATCAGAAAGGCCAAAGGGCAAATGGAGTTGCGGTTAGCGAGGGATGTAAAGGATAACAAGAAGGGGGTCTACAAGTATGTTAATAGCAAGAAGAGGATCAGGGATGGGTGTAGGTCCCTTGCTGAATGGGGCGGGCATCCTTGTGACAGAGGATGAGGAAAAAGCTGAAGTGCTCAATGCATTTTTTGCTTCAGTTTTCACAGGCACGGTCAGCTCCCAGCCCACTACCATGGGTATGGCAGATGGGAGAGAAGAAGACAGGCCCTTGGTGACAGAAGGTCAGGTTAGGGACTGCTTAAAGAAGCTGGATGTGCACAAGTCCATGGGGCCGGATGAACTGTATCCAAGAGTGCTAAGGGAATAGGCCGATGAGATAGCAGCACTGCTGGCCGTTATCTTTCAAAACTCATGGAGAACGGGGGAGGTGCCAGAGGATTGGAAAAAAGCAAATGTAGTGCCTATTTTCAAGAAAAGGAAAAAGGAGGATCCGGGGAATTATAGACCAGTCAGCCTCACCTCAATCCCTGGAAAAATTATGGAGCAGATTCTCAAAGAATCCATCCTCAAACACTTAGAGGAAAATAAAGTGATCAGGAACAGTCAGCATGGATTTACCAAGGGTAAATCATGCCTGACCAATCTCATCTCCTTCTATGATCAGATGACTGGTTTTCTGGATGCAGGAAGAACCGTTGATGTGATATACCTTGATTTTAGCAAGGCTTTTGATACAGTTTCCCACAGCATTCTCATTGGCAAATTAATTAAATCTGGGTTGGATAGGTGGACTATAAGGTGGATAGAAACCTGGCTAGATCAACGGTTTCAGCGTGTAGGAATCAATGGTTCCATGTCTAGCTGGCAGCCCGTCACGAGTGTTGTGCCCCAGGGGTCGGTCCTGGGGCCAATTCTGTTCAACATTTTCATCAATGATCTGGATGATGGAGTAGACTGCATCCTCAGTAAATTTGCAGATGACACCAAGCTGGGGGGACCAGTAGACACGTTAGAGGGTAAGGACAGGATTCAGGGAGACCTAGATAAATTGGAACAGTGGGCCAATATAAATCTTATGAGCTTCAATAAGGACAAGTCTAAAATCCTGCACGTGGGACAAAAAAAACCCCATGCACTGCTACAGGCTGGGGAACATTCAGCTAAGTAGCAGCAGTGTAGAAAAGGACCTGGGGGTCATGGTGGATGGGAAGCTAGATATGAGTCAGCAGTGTGCTCATGCTGCCAAAAAGGCCAATGGCATACTGGGCTGCATCAAAAGAAGTATTACCAGCAGATCGAGGGATGTGATCATTCCCCTTTATTCTGCACTGGTAAGGCCACATCTAGAATATTGTGTTCAGTTTTGGGCTCCCCACTACATAAGGGACAGGAATATGCTAGAGAGAGTTCAGAGGAGGGCAACCAAAATGATTAAAGGGCTGGAGCACAAGCCCTGTGAGGAAAGACTGAAAGCATTAGGCTTATTTAGTCTGCAGAAGAGAAGATTGAGGGGGGATTTGATAGCAACCTTCAACTACTTGAAGGGATGCTCTAAGGAAGCTGGAGCTCGACTGTTGTCGGTAATGACAGAGGACAGAACGAGGAGCAATAGTCTCAAGTTGTGGTTAGGGAGGTCGAGGCTGGATATTAGAAAAAACTTTTTTACTAGGAGAGTGGTGAAGCCTTGGAATGAGCTGCCAAGGGAGGTGGTGGAATCTCCATTTCTGGTGGTGTTTAAGGCCCGGCTGGACAAAACCATGATTGGGATGGTTTAGTGGGAGTTGTCCTGCCTCTGGAAGGGGTTTGGACTAGATGACCTATGAGGTCCTTTCCAACCCTATGATTCTATGATTCTATGAGATGTGGGTACTCTGATATGACTGCCCTTGTTCCAATGAACACTAAACATAGTAGTGAAAACATGCAAAAATGTATTAAAATGTATTAGTCATTTGTAAAAAAATCAAAACTGCCTGGGCATTTATCGGTGATGGGCAAACCTTGAAAGGTTCAGAAATTTGTCATAGTTTAGGTAACACCAGAATATTAAAATGCTTGTTCATACCTTTTCTGATATTGAATCTACAAATTACACTGGAAAATAAAATAAAATAAAATAAAATAAAATAAAATAAAATAAAACCGCATAAGTTTTGTTCTGAGATTTTCACTCCATTTTGCTTTGGATCAAGGAGCCACTTTCATGGTACTTTTATATTTCTTGTTCTGTAAATATTAAAAGAAATAGAGAAGATGAAGGTCAAGATTGAGATTTTTAAAAAAGCATGTTCACTTGTGTTTTTTACAATTGCACAGGTTCAGTTTTAACATCTTCTTACACTGAGCATACAATTGTTCAGATAGGGGATGAAAGCAGTGGGGAAACCACATGGATTTTGTTTCCTAGTTTGGAATATTCTGTGTGTCTCTAGACATGAGCAGTAAGGATGGAGCAGAAAGACCATAAGCATTTAGACTCTGAGATGTGGCATCACTAACTACACTCTGTAGCCACTTTGAAGCTATATATTTTTGTGGGCAAACCACATACCAGGAAACACCACTTCTCTGCGTTACCATCCATAATCATCATCAGAGGCTAAGTCAACTGAATATCAGATCCAAGTATGTTTGGCAAATGTTTAGAACCATACTTTTCATATTAATTGGCTTTTGCTTCCCCTAGCATTTGGTTGTAGTATTTCTGAATACTCACTATAGTACTATAAATTTCTAAGAATCATTACGTTTAATTATTTAAATCTCAGATTAGCACATGTGTATTGAGTTTGATAACGTTAGAATTGTTTAGTAGTCCTTTAAATATTAAGGTAGTTAGAAAAATGAAAGAGATACTGGGTTTTACTTAGGTTTTTCTTCATTCAAGTGTAGCACAGGGCCAGAGAGTGTAAGATAGGCGGTGCAACTGTGTTAGTGTGTGATGAAAATTGAAAAAGGCAAAGCTAGTGTGTTTCCCCCAAGTGTCCATTTAATTGCAATGCTTCCCTAGGCTGGTTTTGGACTACACTGATTGCCTCATTTCCTCTCAGGCAAGTTGGATCATCCAGTCTGTCAATCCTTATGTGGTGATCTGGCCCTCAGGAAAAGTCACAAGAGAAAACATCTATGCCTTTCAGTCAGTGTATTCAAGTTTAAAACACACAAAGTTTTCCACCACTTCAAATACTCATTTGTGTCTCCCAACCTCGTTTGAGTCTCTAACTAGTCTCAAACAGGCAACGGCTCCCAGCGTTTCCTACCTATACTATTACTTCTTCCCACATCTGGATTTCCACAAGCCTCTGTTATTTCCACTCCAAAAGAGATGGTTTAAGCCAGAGGTGTCACTGGTGCTGGGCACCCAGGACACATGCCCCAAATCCCAGCGCCGGTGCCCCGGGTCTGGTGGAGGCCCCCTGCCTTGGTCTCTGGCCGAATCGGGCCGGAGATCTCAGGTCTAGCTGCCCGTGGCTGTGGCAGCCCCGTCCCCAGCTGCAGATCCAAGGCCTAGCCACCCATTGCTGCGGCAACCCCGTCCCCAGCCGGGTATCCGGGGCTCAGCCACCCGCAGCAGCGGCGGCCACTCCAGCCCCGTCCCCAGCTGGGGATGTGTGGCCTAACCACCCACGGTGGCTTCCGGCCCTCTCCCTGGCCAGGAGGCATGGCCTGTGACCAGGGGGAGTGGCCTGTGGTCCTGGGTGAGGTCTGGGGCTGTTGCCCGGATCCCTCCCCCAGGCAGTGATGACCCTGGGTTTAGCTATAAAAGCTGCCTGTCATGTGATTTTGCTCATTTTCTTCAGCTGGGGAGATGAACTAAATATGTTACAGGCGAGACTAGACCCATTTCCCCTTAAAGAGCCACGCACCAAGTGACACTCTCTACTTTTTTTTGGATGACTACAGGCCTGCCTAACTTACAATTTAAAATAATGTTTTTCGAGGTGTTCTGAATGTTTCAGCCAATTGTAGGGTGTTAAGCATGCACTCTGCCAGTGATGATATTTCTGATGTATTCTAGTTACATTCAGCTGGTCTGAAACGTGTTGTCACTTTTCTCTTGGAAAATGTTTATTAATTTTTTTGTGTGAAATTGTATTAATTTTGAAAAAAAAATCCCGTTAAAAGCATTTTTCCACTTTTAAAAATATTTCAATTTGGAAAATTTTGTCTGAAAAAATTTCAGAATTTCCACTTTGTGTTGTAATGAGACAGTCTGACAATAGGACACTTTGAACAAGAAAAGATGATGAGCAGTAACAATACCATTTAGAGGAGCCAGTGTTTCAGTATCATAGAAGAAGATAATTCCAGTTAAACACAAGAATCTAGATAATTAAATAAGTTGTTTCAATCAGTACTAAGTAACAGGTATCCTTTATTACTTTAAAAATAAAGTAACTTAAAATAGAAAATTAATACAATATTTTGATTATTATATTAGGCTATTTTATGCAGCACTATGGATGTGTCATGAAATTATACTGTATTTTTAAAAATAAAATTTGAAACAAATTTAATACAGGGATTTTTTTTTCAATTTTTTCCTCCAAACAATTTTTTTCAGAATTCTCTTTTAGCAGAAAAATTCAGAAATATTTAGTTTTGTTCATTTGGAATGATAACTAATTTCAAAATCTCAAAGTTCTCATACAATGGAAACTGAGATTTGAGGAACTCAGAATTCTAGTATCAAGTTTGATATATCAATAAATTGATACAATAATAAACTGGGCTGTTAGGGTTCTAAAAGAAATATTTTTAAATGTCTATTATGCTTGATGTGCTCTTAACTGAAGGATCATGTTGTACTATATAGCCTTTTGTCTATTCAATAGCTGAAAACTGCTGTGACTGACTCTTCATTCGTTGTGGCCAGCCCTACCCTTTATCTTTTGAAAGAAGAAAAATTAAGTGCCATGAAACTTAGAAGTCTTAAAACTGATTAACTGATTTTTAGAATTGCTGAGGACCCTCAGTTTCTATTGGTATCAAATAACAATACAGTGGTGGGTTTGATATAAGAAGAAAAATAGAGGGATGGAAATATAAAAAGGATTACATAGAAAAATCATCTCTAAGTAATCAAAACTGGAAGAATCTGAAATTTAAATTGTTATAATTTATTATCTGATTAGGATCTTCTAAAAATAATTTACAAAATAAGAAATACCTTGAGTGTCATCTCCCCCCAGCACAATGGAAGATGTAAAACGAGAGATGCGAAAAGATACAGTTACATCCTAGGGCCATATAAATGCCATTTTGTGTATATATTGTACATTTTATCTAGGGGAATTTAAAAAGGTTAATAATGATTCCTGTTTATCAAAAACAATGCACTTTTAAATTTATAAATGTTTTGTAAGTAATGGGGAATACAATATCTAGTGGGATAAGAAAAAATATAAACCTGTGACATCTGTTATGCTTTTTACTCATGAAATGAGCGCAGAAAGATAAAAAGGATTTGAGAATGATTGCTGGGTGTGCTATAGTGTGACTCAACCTCAAGGGCACAATAACCTAAGAACAAGTGCTTTAGAAACAGATCAAAGATCCACTGAATTATTTTGCATTTTTAACCTCTGACCAAAACGTCACATTCTGAATACTGCTGCTGTTAATTGGGGAGCTTAAAAGATAAGTAGCATACAGGGACAACCATTGCCACAGGAAAGTAAAACTAACTGTGTGATTAATTATGGCATATTCCCTTGACAAATCAATATATTTATGTAAAACTTCTTCTTCTTTGAGCAATAATATCAGGATAGTTTTCCCTCTGAATAATATTTAAATACATGCACAAGGGAAAGGGTAAAAATGAGCATAGGTACTATCCCCTATAAAAAGTAATTAACGTATAGGTTGCTCAAGTGCATTTTTTCTTAATGTAATTCCTGAAACACTTAGCTCTGTGACAAGCCCTCTTCCATGTCTATCTTATAACCATACTCACTGTACAAGTAACATTCAGGGTTGCCACCACTGCAGGTTTGACCCTGAGACTATAGGTCTTAATAACTTATTTCTGGGCTACAGGTTTAATACTTGAATCTCCTAGTGATTTATGTACATATGCATACAGCTAGAAACAAGGATCTTCAATGTGTATGCGCATTTATCACCCAGAGATCTGAATATTAAACTCATAGCCTGGAAATAAGTAGCTAAAACCCAAAGTCTCAGGGTCAAACCCAGACAGGTGGCAACCCCGGTAACATTCCTTTAAGACTTCACTAAATGACAATGATCCTTGTCAGTATGTGTGGCCTAGTATGTTGGCACCGTAGGTGTCTGGATGCCTAAGCCCCCATAAAATTCATGAACTGGGCATTCATATACCTAATTCACCTTCAAGCATGAAGCCTTTGTTCGGAGACAACTTACATGATCAGGCCTTGCATGAGAGCTCAGCCTAGACACCCAAAGCTGTACAGGGAGAGAAGGTGCCTGGTAACTTTTAGCTCACATGTGCTGTGGAAGATCCTTGTTTCTAGTCCTCCCTCCATTAGAGCAGATGAAGGGATTTGGACAAGGCCCTGCCCTAACCTCTGGGTTATGGAAAGATCTGATGTGAGGGCACCCACAGTCATCTCTCCTACTGAAGCTGTTCCACTCTTGATAAATAATGAGAGTCAGTAGACTAGAGAGAGTGAGCGAGCACAAGGGTGAGAACGACTCTCTAGACTGATGGTGAAAGCACCCACACGAGATGTGACAGATCCCAGAGTCTCATGTTCCAGTGACTTGACTTAGATATCCAAAGTAGAACAGAAGAGACTGAGGGAGCTCCATCTCAGAATATCTCACAGACCCCATTGCTTAGACCACTCAAGTGCAGGGTAGCACATTGATTGATTTTGTTTCCTGACTGAATAAGAAATTTACTGAAATAGAAAAAATAGCATATGATAGAGAGGATGACATATTTCAATAGTGAATAGCAATTTTTTTCTGCTTGAATGCTTTTTATTCCCACACAAACATAATTGACAATTTCAAAGGGGCAGCCATGTTAGTCTAATTCAGTAAAACAAACAAGGAGCACTGTGGCACTTAAAGACTAACACATTTATTTATTGCATGTGTATTCGTGGAGAAAATCCCACTTCATCTGATGCTTAGAAGATGTGGAAACTTCTAGAATAAGAAGAAATAAATGTAGGGAAGTATAAGTCATGGGATCAGCTTACATTGTAACAGTCATTTTGTAAATTGCCCCATCTTCAAAAACATGTGACAAAGTAAGATTTTCTAGCATTAAATATCATGCAATAAATTAATGTGTTAATCTAATGATTCATTGAATATTCATGCACAATAATGAAAAATTAGAATTCTGTTCATGAAAAAACAAGGGGTATGTACGTAATTAAATCATACAGCTATTTGGTATTTGAATGAATGTTCACAAATTCTTTGCCTTGCATGTTCAACAGCCTCTACATAGAGGGAATTCAGGACTTGGGCTTGGGCAGGAGGTGGGGCCCAGGGCTTCCTGCCCTTTAAAGTCAATTTAAAAGCTTAAATCGACTTATAGGGCAGGAGTTATTAAGTCGACATAAGCAAGGAGGATTGATAGGCAGAGATGGCCTTCATCTATCCAGGAAGGGGAAGAGCATATCTGGGCACAGACTGGCTGACCTAGTGAGGAGGGCTTTAAACTAGATTCAACGGGGGAAGGAGACCAAAGCCCACAGGTAAGTGACAATGTGGGTGATCTGGGGGAAGGCGTGGAACTTGGGGAGTGCTGCGACTGTAACACCAGGAATAAAAGAGAAGGTAGTTTGAACATGGAAGGGGGGGGTGTCAAAAATTGTCTTAAGTGTTCTGCTGAAGCACCAATACGTGAGGAGAGTGGGGGAGGACAACTCCAAGAAAAAATGCAAGGAGGTATATGTAATAGAATTGAAAATCAAAATGACAAAGTAGGGAAATCGGCTGAGTATCTTAGGTGCCTATACACTAATGCAAGGAGTCTGGGAAATAAGCAGAAAGAATTGGTAGTACTAGCGCAGACAATGAACTATGATATCATTGGAATAACAGAGATGTGGTGGGATAGTCTGCATGACTAGAGCTCTGCCATGGATGGGTATAAACTGTTCAGGAAAGACAGGCAGGGAAGAAGAGGGGGAGGAGTAGCATTATATGTAAAAGAGCTCTATGACTGCTCAGAGCTCCATTATGGAAGTGGAAGTGTGCCAGTAGAAAGTCTGTAGGTTAAGTTTAGAGGGGAGAGCAACAAGGGGGATGTTGTGGTGGGTGTCTGTTATAGACCACCAGACCAGAAGCAGGAGGTGGATGAGGTGTTCTATGGACAACTAGCAGAAGCTTCTAGATCACAGGCCCTGATGCTCATGGGGAACTTCAATTACCCTAACATCTGCTGGGAGGCCAATATAGCAGTGCATGGGCAAACCAGGAAATTTTTAGAGAGTGTTGGGGACAACTTTCTGGTACAAATGCTGGACGAACCAACTAGGGGCCTTGCACCTCTCGACCTGCTGCTCACAAACAGGGGAAGAATTGATCAGGGAGGTAGAGGTAAATGGCAAACTAGGCAGTAGTGACCATGACATCGTTGAGTTCAGGATGCTGATTAAAGGAAGGAAGGAAAGAAGCAAAAACACAAACCCTGGGCTTCAAAAGAGCAGATTTTGGCTCCTTCAGGGAACTGATGGGCAGGATCCCTTGGGAAGCTAATCTGAAGGGGAAAAGAGCCCAGGAGAGTTGGTTATATTTTAAAGAAACCCTGCTAAGGGCACAGGAAGTTGCCATTCCAATTAGGAGAAATAACAGCAAACATGAGAGGCAGCCAGAATGGCTTAGCCGAGAACTCAGCTCTGAGCTAAAACATAAAAAGGAAGCTTACAGGAAGTGGAAGCTTGGTCAGATGACCAAGGAGGCATATCAAGATATTACTAGGGCCTACAGGGATAAAATCAGAAAAGCCAAAGGACAAATAGAGTTGTGGCTAGCGAGGGATGTAAAGGATAACAAGAAGGGGTTCTATAAGTATGTTAATAACAAGAAGAGGATCAGGGAAGGTGTATATCCCTTACTGAATAGGGCAGGCATCCTTGTGACAGAGGATGAGGAAAAAGCTGAAGTGCTCAAAGCTTTTTTTGCTTCAGTTTTCACAGGCAGGGTTAGCTCCCTGCCCACTACCATGGGTATGGCAGATTGGAGAGAAGAAGAGAGGCCCTTGGTGATGGAAGGTCAGGTTAGGGACTGCTTAAGGAAGCTGGATGTGCACAGGTCCATGGGGCCGGACGAACTGCATCCAAGGGTGCTAAGGGAATTGGCCGATGAGATAGCAGCACCGCTGGCCATTATCTTTCAAAACTCATGGAGAATGGGGGAGGTGCCAGAGGATTGGAAAAAAGCAAATATAGTACCTATTTTCAAGAAAAGGAAAAAGGAGGATCTGGGGAATTACAGACCTGTCAGCCTCACCTCAATCCCTGGAAAAATCATGGAGCAGGTTCTCAAAGAATCCATCCTCAAACACTTAGAAGAAAATAAAGTGATCAGGAACAGTCAGCATGGATTTACCAAGGGTAAATCATGCCTGACCAATCTCATTTCCTTCTATGATCAGATGACTGGTTTTCTGGATGCAGGAAGAACCATTGATGTGATATACCTTGATTTTAGCAAGGCTTTTGATACAGTTTCCCACAGCATTCTCATTGGCAAATTAAGGAACTCTGGGTTAGATAGGAGAACTATAGGGTTGATAGAAACCTGGCTAGATCAACGGTTTTGGCGTGTAGGAATCAATGGTTCCATATCTAGCTGGCAACCAGTAAAGAGTGGTATGCCCCAGGGGTCAGTCCTGGGGCCAATTCTGTTCAACATTTTCATCAATGATCTGGATGATGGAATAGACTGCACGCTCAGTAAATTTGCGGATGACACCAAGCTGGGGGGAACAGTAGACACATTGGAGGGCAAGGACAGGATTCAGGGAGACCTAGATAAATTGGAACAGTGGGCCAATAGAAATCTTATGAAGTTTAATAAGGACAAGTGTAAACTCCTGCACTTGGGACGGAAAAGCCCCATGCACTGCTACAGGCTGGGGAACATTCAGCTAAGTAGCAGCAGTGTAGAAAAGGACCTGGGGGTCATGGTGGATGGGAAGCTAGATATGAGTCAGCAGTGTGCTCTTGCTGCCAAAAAGGCCAATGGCATACTGGGCTGCATCAAAAGAAGTATTACCAGCCAATCAAGGGATGTGATCATTCCCCTCTATTCTGCACTGGTGAGGCCACATCTACAATACTGTGTTCAGTTTTGGGCTCCCCACTACAAAAAGGCCTGGGACATGCTAGAGATGGTTCAGAGGAGGGCAACCAAAATGATTAAAGGGCTGCAGCACAAGCCATATGAGGAAAGACTGAAAGCATTAGGCTTATTGGCTGTGTTCACACAGCATTTTTGTTTCGAAACAACGAGGTTGATTCAAAACAAAAAAAACATGTTTACACGACCCACACTTGTTTCAAAACAACGGAAACCCGTTGTTTTGAAACAACAGCATTGTTTCGAAACAAGTTAAACCTAGTTTTTAGGTGAATCAATGTTGTTTCACAACATTTGTTTCGAAAAATGTAGTGTGAACATGTTGTTTCGGAACAAAGTGTTCCAAAACAATATTGGATCCTCAGCACCCTGGCCAGGGAACCCTCAGGACCCTGGCCAGGGTGGGGCTGTCCCTCAGACCGCAGCCTGGGCTCAGTCTGCAACCAGCGCTGCCCCCCCCGACACTGCCAGCAGGTCGGGGGCGCGGGGCTCAGCCCGCAGCCCAGGATGCCCCCCCGACCTGTTTGCGGTGTCGGGGGGCAACTCTGGCAGGGGGCTGAGCCACCCTGCAAGGGCTAACCCCCCCCCGGGGGCTGCAACCCCCTTTCTGGGGCTGCAGAGCCAGCAGCAGCTCACCCCTAGGGGAGTTGCAGCCCCCTGCAGCAGGTAACAAAATAGCACGTTCATAATGTGAACTTGCTATTTCATTTCCCACTTTTTTCCCTATTTTGAAATGACTTTTTGTTAATTCGAAGTAAGTCATTTTGAAATAAGGCAATGTTTCGAAACAAGTTGTTTCGATACAACTTGTCTTGAAACAACCATCTGTGTGTGAACACAGCCATTTAGTCTGCAGAAGAGAAGATTGAGGGGAGATTTGATAGAAACCTTCAACTACTTGAAGGGATGCTCTAAGGAGGCTGGAGCTCAACTATTCTCGATAGTAACGGAGGATGGATTGAGGAGCAATGGTCTGAAGTTACAGTTAGGGAGGCTGAGGCTGGATATTAGGAAAAACTTTTTTACTAGGCGAGTGGTAAAACATTGGAATGAGCTGCCTAGGGAGGTGGTGGAATCTCCATCTTTGGAGGTGTTTTAGACCAAGGTGGACAAAACCATGAGTGGGACGGTTTAGTGGGAGTGGTCCTGCCTCTGGCAGGGGGTTGGACTAGATGACCTCATGAGGTCCCTTCCAACCCTATAATTCAATGATTCTAAGTGCTTAAGTCAATGTAATAAATTCTAAATATAGCCTGGGGTTTTCTTAAAGTGAGTTAAGCCCACTTAAGTCTACTTAAGCTGTAGTGTAGACATAGCCCCTTGTTTGTTTTACTGAACTAGAGAAACATTTTTGCCCCTTTGGAACTTAATAATTATTGGGTTTATTTCATATATAGTAGGGCTGTAACTAAGTCAGCTTATTGATCTCTAAAAATCCTGGAATAGACCTTATATATTAGATGGGGGGGGGAGAATGAGGTGGAAAATCGTCCCCAATGTTTAAGGAAAACCTTTGCTTTTCATTTTTGCTTTTATTACAATCAAAAAGTCTTTGTTTTTCCCATGATGTGTTAGATTTTAGGTCCAGTGCAAGTTCTGTCCTAGATGCTTCCCAAGCAACAGAAATCAGCTTGTTGGTAACATATGTTAATCTTCACTAACTTTTTAAACCCACTTTTTCAAGTGAATAGGACTATTCATAGAATCATAGAAAAATAGGGTTGAAAGGGACATTATAGGTCATCTGGTCGAACCCCCTGCCAGAGGCAGGACCACTCCCACTAAACCATCACAGTCATGGTTTTGTCCAGCCGGGCCTTAAACACCTCCAAAGATGGAGACTCCACCACCTCCCTAGGCAGCTCATTCCAATGCTTCACCACTTGCCTAGTAAAAAAGTTTTTTCTAATATACAGCCTCGACCTCCCTAATCACAACTTGAGGCCATTGCTCCTCATTCTGTCCTCTGTCTCAGTTGAGCTCCATCTTCCTTGCAGCATCCCTTCAAGTAGTTGAAGGTTGCTATCAAATCCCCCCTCAATCTTCTCTTCAGCAGACTAAATAAGCCTAATGCTTTCAGTCTTTCCTCATAGGGCTTGTGCTGCAGCCCTTTAATCATTTTGGTTGCCCTCCTCTGGACTCTCTCTAGCATGTCCCAGGCCTTTTTGTAGTGGGGAGCCCAAAACTGAACACAGTATTGTAGATGTGGCCTCACCAGTGCAGAATAGAGGGGAATGATCACATCCCTTGATTGGCTGGTAATACTTCTTTTGATGCAGCCCAGTATGCCATTGGCCTTTTTGGCAGCAAGAGCACACTGCTGACTCATATCTAGCTTCCCATCCACCATGACCCCCAGGTCCTTTTCTACACTGCTGCTACTTAGCTGAATGTTCCCCAGCCTGTAGCAGTGCATGGGGCTTTTCCGTCCCAAGTGCAGGAGTTTACACTTGTCCTTATTGAACTTCATAAGATTTCTATTGGCCCACTGTTCCAATTTATCTAGGTCTCCCTGAATCCTGTCCTTGCCCTCCAACGTGTCTACTGTTCCACTCAGCTTGGTGTCATCAGCGAACTTACTGAGAGTGCAGTCTATTCCATCATCCAGATCATTGATGAAAATGTTGAACAGAACTGGCCCCAGGACCGACCCCTGGGGCACACCACTCTTTACTGGTTGCCAGCTAGACATGGAATCGTTGATTCCTACACGCCAAAACCGTTGATCTAGCCAGGTTTCTATCAACCCTATAGTTCTCCTATCTAACCCAGACTTCCTTAATTTGCCAATGAGAATGCTGTGGGAAACTGTATCAAAAGCCTTGCTAAAATCAAGGTATATCACATCAATGGTTCTTCCTGCATCCAGAAAACCAGTCATCTGATCATAGAAGGAAATGAGATTGGTCAGGCATGATTTACCCTTGGTAAATCCATGCTGACTGTTCCTGATCACTTTATTTTCTTCTAAGTGTTTGAGGATGGATTCTTTGAGTATCTGCTCCATAATTTTTCCAGGGATTGAGGTGAGGCTGACAGGTCTGTAATTCCCTGGATCCTCCTTTCTCCCTTTCTTGAAAATAGGCACTGCATTTACTTTTTTCCAATCCTCTAGCACCTCCCCCATTCTCCATGAGTTTTGAAAGATAATGGCCAGTGGTGCTGCTATCTCATCGGCCAATTCCCTTAGCACCTTTGGATGAAGTTCATTCGGCCCCAAGGAGTTGTGCACATCCAGCTTTTTTAAGCAGTCCCTAACCTGAGCTTCCGTCACCAAGGGCCTCTCTTCTTCTCTCCAATCTGCCATACCCATGGTAGTGGGCAGGGAGCTAACCCTGCCTGTGAAAACTGAAGCAAAAAAAGCATTGAGCACTTCAGCTTTTTCCTCATCCTCTGTCACAAGGATGCCCGCCCCATTCAGCAAGGGACCTACAGCACCCCTGATCCTCTTCTTGCTATTAACATACTTGTAGAACCCCTTCTTGTTATCCTTTACACCCCGCACTAGCCACAACTCTATTTGTCCTTTGGCGTTTCTGATTTTATCCCTGCAGTCCCTAGCAATATCTTGATATGCCTCCTTGGTCATCTGACCAAGCTTCCACTTCCTGTAAGCTTCCTTTTTATGTTTAAGCTCAGAGCAGAGTTCTTGGCTAAGCCATTCTGGCTGCCTCTCATGTTTGCTGTTATTTCTCCTAATTGGAATGGCAACTTCCTGTGCCCTTAGCAGGGTTTCTTTAAAATATAACCAACTCTCTTGGACTCCTTTCCCCTTCAGATTAGCTTCCCAAGGGATCCTGCCCATCAGTTCCCTGAAGGAACCAAAATCTGCTCTTTTGAAGTCCAGGGTTTGTGTTTTGCTTCTTTCCTTTCTTCCTTCCTTTAATCAGGATCCTGAACTCAACCATGTCATGGTCACTACTGCCTAGTTTGCCATTTACCTCTACCTCCCTCATCAAGTCTTCCCTGTTTGTGAGCAGCAGGTCGAGAGGTGCAAGGCCCCTAGTTGGTTCCTCCAGCATTTGTACCAGAAAGTTGTCCCCAACACTCTCTAAAAATTTCCTGGTTTGCTCATGCACTGCTGTATTGGCCTCCCAGCAGATGTCAGGGTAACTGAAGTTCCCCATGAGCACCAGGGCCTGTGATCTAGAAGCTTCTGCTAGTTGTCCATAGAACACCTCATCCACCTCCTGCTTCTGGTCTGGCGGTCTATAGCAGACACCCACCACAACATCCCCCTTGTTGCTTTCCCCTCTCAATGTAACCCACAGACTTTCTACTGGCACGCTTCCACTTTCATAATGGAGCTCTTTTACATATAATGCTACTCCTCCCCCTCTTCTTCCCTGCCTGTCTTTCCTGAACAGTTTATACCCATCCATGGCAGAGCTCCAGTTGTGCAGACTGGCTCACCACATCTCCGTTATTCCAATGATATCATAGTTCCTTGTCTGCACTAGTATTACCAATTCTTGCTTATTTGCGAGGCTCCTCTCATTAGTGTATATCCACCTAAGATACCAGGCTGATTGCCCTACTTTGTCATTTTGATTTTCAATTCTATTACATATACCTCCTTGCATTTTTTCTTGGAGTTTTCCTCCCCCACTCTCCTCACGCATTGGCGCTTCAGTGGAACATTTAAGACAATTATTTGATCCCCCCCCCCACCTTCCAACTACCTTCTCTTTTTACTCCTGGTGCTTCAGTCGCAGCACTCCCGAAGTTCCATGCCTTCCCCCAGATCACCCACATTGTCACTTACCTGTGGGCTTTGGTCTCCTTCCCCCGTTGAACCTAGTTTAAAGCCCTCCTCACTAGGTCAGCCAGTCTGTGCCCAAATATGCTCTTCCCCTTCCTGGACAGGTGAAGGCCATCTCTGCCTATCAATCCTCTGTCCTGAAACAGAACTCTATGGTCAAGGAAGACAAATCCCTCCTGACCACACCATCTTTGCAGCCAGGCATTCACCTCTAGGATGCATCTGTCTCTCCTCAGGCCTCTAGCCTTGACTGGAAGGATCGAGGAGAATACCACCTGTGCTCCAAACTCCTTCACCCTCGCTCCCAGAGCCCTGAAGTCACCTTTGATCTGCTAAGATCACCTCTCGCAGTATCATTGGTACCCACATGGATAAGAAGCATGGGGTAGTAGTTTGAGTGGCGCATGATTTTTGACAATCCCTCTGTAACGTCTTGGATACGGGCACCTGGCTCTCTCAGGAGTGAGTCCCCAATCACCACAACCCTACGTTTCCTCTTAGGTGAGGTGGCTGTGATCTAATCACCCTCTGGGGAGGATGGCATCTCCTCTACCTCCTTCATTGTGTCCAGCACTGCATAACGGTTCCTTACCACAATGGATGGTGGGATGTGAGCAGGCGTCGAGCACTGTCTGCTGCCAGAGGTGACCAGCTGCCAGTGTCCTTCCTCTGCCATCAGCATCCCATCTGTTTCCAGAGCTGTGGCAGTAGCCCTTGGCACCGGGATAGGGACCTCCTCCTTGCAGGTCTCATCATGGACACTGTCAAGGAACTTTTCCAGGGCATAGATACCCCTGAGTCGTGACACCTCCTCCTGTACCTCTCCTACCTGTTTCCGGAGAGATGCCACCAGAAGGCACCTATCACATAGGCTCATTTCCCTAGCCTGATCATCAGTGGCAGGAAAATGAAGGCCACAGTCCCTGTAAATCCACACCAGGAACTGGGTGGAGATATCCATGGTCAGACAGTCTGTCTGGCTACAAACAGAGGCAGAGGAAACAGAAGGGGTGCTGGCACAAGCAGTGCGGCTCCTCTTCACAATTGTGGCCTCACCAAACTCCTTCCCAAACTCCCTTGCAAACTCCCCTGTTTGCAGTCCCTCTGGTCACTAAAGCAGTGGCTTTTAAGGCCTTCTCTGCCTAGGTCAGCCTTTACCCCTTGCTAGTCACACAGGGGAAGGCCAATCACAAGGCTGCTAGAGGCTAGTGATTAAAGGTGATCAGGGAACAATGGTGCAAATAGCCCCCACCAAATCCCACAAGCACAGTCCCACAACTAACAGCAATCACCTGTAGGGAAAAAGACACAAACACACAGCCAACAAACAACCATTAAAGGATGACAGGAATTTCTCACTGTTAGTCAGGCATGCCCAATATGAGACATTAGACATTGGAACTTAAAGACATTACACAATGGAAGAAAAAAAAGACTGTTAATACTATGATGAAAGCCCTGCAAATAGTGTAGTGGCTAGTACTTCTACTTAATATATAGAAAGTCCTCGGTTCAAGCCCCTGGGGGTTGGACGTGATGATCTCACAAGGTCCCTTCCAACCCTATGATTCTATTCTATATTGACCTTTATTCATTGCATGTCATTTGTCAGCCAAGCCATTAGGTTTGATTTTTTTTTTAATAAAAAGGACCTCATTAACATAATTAGGAACAATTAAAAATTATGTAGGATATTTTCTCTTCTTTTAGCACAAGGTCAAGAATAAAAGGCAATCCCTTCATTAAAATGTAAATATGTCAACTGAAATTATGATAACAGAATATTAATGATTTAATTAACAGGATAAAACCTTCTTTAAAACTGAGATTGCTTATGGGAAGCCCTATTAGTACTGTTTTGAGCACAGAATACCAACTGATTTCAGTGAAATAATATTATGCACAATGAAAAAAAAATTCTATTCACAAAGTGATGAGGCAGAATATTAAATGGTTTATCTTTAGTGAATACATTCATGCAAAAGCCAAGTCAGAATACAATTGAAAGAAAGCCATCAACTGTATCACAATTTCAGGTTAGGCAATTTAGATTTACTTCGACAGACTTTTTTAAAATAAAGCTTTGATACTTTTCATGGAAAAAAAAGACTCACCATTATTGCATCAGTCTTTTTAAATTAACGTTGAGACAGATAACTACACTTAGTAAAGAAAAGAAAAAGCTTTTCTGTTACTCTACGTAGCTCTGAATATTAAAAAATACATACCAAATACTTCTGGCAAATTGATTCCCCTTCACTATTTTTAGTGGAGTTGCTTTACTTATCAAAGTTAAATTTTGCCCTCTACCTCAAGACTTCTTGTCAGCCACATTTTATTATTATTCTAGCCCCTTTTCTCCCATGTCTGTTTACATCTATGCTTTCTAGCATTCTTGATTTATACTGTTTTACCTGAGAGTGTAAGTTTTTTCGCCATTGACTGGGGCATCGCTGGCCTGGGGAGGGACCCAGGGAGCAGGCCCAGGCCCTGCCCCCACCCTGCCCCCTGGCCGCAGGCCCCGCCCCCCCAGCTTGGGATGGGGCTGGAAGCGGCCGCGGGGTCCCGCATCCCCGGCTGCGGACAGGGCCGCTGCTGCCACAGGTGGTCTGGCCTGGACTCCCCGCCACGGCCGCTGCGGGCAGCCGGGCTCCAGATCCCCAGCTGGGGATGGGCCGCTGCGGCCACCAGCGGCTCAGCCCCGGATCTCCGGCTTGATTGGGCCGGAGATCCGGGTCACCAGCTCTGGGATTCGGGGCACGTTCCCTGGGTGGCCAGCACCAGCAACGCCTCTGCCATTGACAGAGAGGGCTGGGACTCTTTTAATAGCCCTTTTGTGCCACTGCCAAAACAAAAGGGCAGTAAAAGTTGGCAACTCTCTTGTATAGTGGGAATCTCTGGGTAGCATAGGTGTCAGTGCATTAGTGTTATGCTCTTTTACTTGTTGCTTGCATTGTTAGTGTAGTGGCTGGTACAAGGGATTTGGGGAGGGCGTCTCTATTCCTCGCTACTACAGTGGCCCACTGATGTCATTGGCTATGTCCGTTTGCAAGTCGAAACTAAATAAGTCCAAGTTTAGTCCGAACTAGCGTCAGGCTGGTTCGGACTAACCACAGCTTTTTAGTTCAAACTAGCTATCAGGCTTAGTTCAAACTAAAAAGTTAATTTGAACTAATCAGAGTAGCTAGTTTGAACTAACTGCTTAGTTATATCATGCTAGAATTTTTTTTAGTTTGAACTAGGCAAAGCCTAATGTAGGCAGTGATCAAAGTAGTCCCAATTAAGCCTCCTTAATTTGTACTAACTTGCTAGCCTAGACTTAGCCTGTATTAGAATCAAATCATATGGTTCAAAGGGACTTTGTGAGATCATCTAGTCCTACTCTCCAGGGCTTGAAACCAGGCCTTTCTGTATGTTAAGCAAAGGTGCTAGCCACTACACTATTTTCACCAGAGGCTCATATCTGCAGCAAATTACTGGCTAGCAAATCTAGATACCAATTTGTAATTGTCGTTACATACCCAAGCCATACAAAAGAAGAAGAATCATCAGCAGCATAATAATACAAATTCTCCCAATGAAATTCTTTATTGGTTAATTCAGTGCAATTAGTCCATTGCACACATATCAAGCCAGATGTGGCTCCCTGAGTTACTGTTTTATGCCCACCAAATATTATTTGTGGTAAAACAATGTTAGCTTATGCCCCAAAGTTGACTATCAGGCTCTGAACAAAGTGACAATCCAAAATCACTACTCCTTGCCACTAATTAATGAACTCTATGAAAGATTCTGCTGTGCCAAGATTTTTACTAAACTGGACTTTTGTGGTCCCTACAACTTGGTCCTTGGTATCCAGTTGCTGTCATTGTGCTCCTTGCCTACTGCTGTGTATGGTCTTGTGTCTGCCTTTGCTGTCTCTGGGCCAGCTCCAGTCCTAATTCCAACCTTTATCAGTTCCTGCCCTAGGCTTCCAGCTCCAATCTTCGGCTTTGCTACAGCACTTACACTGTCTGGATACAGCTGTAATTGGTAGGTCAGACTATTGCTCCAACAATTAGGCTAGGCTGCCCAAAATTCAGTTACTGTCACCTGCACTCTCTCTTACAAAAATTTATGGTGACCATATATGGTCTTATATCAACAGATCAACATACCTATCACATAGTCCTGTTCATTTAGAAAGCTATTCTCTTTAACTTTGCTGAGGTCACAGTTAAGGTTTCGTGCAATAGAGAAAAACTGGAAAACATGTTGCGATCTGTTGGAGATGGAAGTAAACACCTGCCAGGATGCTGGGAGTGTTTTAACAACAATACCTGGGCATATCTAAGTATTCATATGGCAGCTGTGCCAGCAATATCTGTATTAATCCTCATACAACCTCCATCAGGCAGGGAAGTACTATTCTTCCTATTTTCAAATGAGGGAACTGAGGTACAGATTTTTCCTCCAAAAGGTCACACAGGAATGCTATGACAAAGCAGAAAATTATCTTCAAAGTCTAAGTTTAATATCCTAACCACTGGACCATCTGTAGACAACATAAAATGCTGTAGATTTGTCCCTTAATTTATTATTACGCTGTAATTAGTGCAAAGAAATTTCTTCATTGGCTGGTATTCAAATCAAATGAACCATAGTTTGACAACCATTGTTTTGAGATGAAGTAGCTTTTAAAGAATAATAGGGAAGGCTAACTAATGAGGAAATAAAAACCACAATAAAGATCATACCCATTTTAATCAAAACATATGGTAAGCCTCTATTAAACAAAGCTGGCCAACATCTTGATTTTTAAAATTTTTCTTAATATTCATCTAATGCAGAGTAAAGTTCAGTACAAAACATAGGAAGAAAGAATATTCCTAATTATCAGAAAAATGTTTAATTTATTTTATAAAATATAATCATTTATCTATAGCACATAGCTTTGAGTGATGAGAAAATGTCAAATGTTTAAGAGATTCCTTTTCCTTTATCTATTTATCTGAAATGAAGCCAAACATACTCAACATATTCAGTCCTGAAGTTTCATTAATTCAGGTTCTTAAAAGAAATTCCTAAGATTTTCTGGTTTAGACAGGGATGGTAAAACAACTTTTAGGAATCTTGCTTTTCAAATACCGGTCAAAACCAGACACACACAGATTTGGAAACTAAATTAAATTACATGAGTAAACAACATTTTTCAACCTTAAAAAAAAGGAGGTGGATGGGGCTTAGTTCCATGTAGTTGTGGGACTGCATTGATCCAGGCAGTATAATCTGTGATATGTTATCTGCTGACAAAAACCTCAAAGATGTATTTGCAGCACAAGCCACCAATAGATTCAAAATATAATTTCACCAAACACAGTAACTAGAGATGGATGGGAATCTTCTAGCAGAAAGATTTTCAATGGAAAATTTATTTTTTTAGTTACTTATTTTGGTGCAGGAAAATACTGATTTTTTTTTTTTTTTGGTCAAGAAGATTACCCCCACAAATAGTGGCATGAAACAAAAAATAACAAAAATAAAATTGAATAAAATATTTCAAATTCTTAAATTGACCCAACATAAACTTAAACCTCGTTGTTTCGAAATAAGAATGCTGTGTGAACACACCCTTAAAGAATATTCACATTTCTTTTCGATTGAAAGCACCAATGCAAATGTTTAATCATGTTCTGAATGCCAGTTATCAGAACTGGCCATTAAGAGTTGTTTTACTTTACTAGAAATACGATTAAATAAATGGAAGAATATGTGACATAGCAGGCTATTGTTTCTGTCAAAAGTTTCATGGATTAGAAAACAGAAAGTGAGGGTGTTAGTTCTGGTCTAGATCTATTTATGGCCTTTTTTTTTTTTTTTTTTTGAGGAATAACTTCAGAAAGGATTCCAGTTCTCTCTGCACAAAGAACTGAGTAGAATGGCATAGCACATAATTAATAAATACAGGTTGGCTGGCAACCACAGTCAGAGCTACTAAGAGATTAAAGTAATTCCTACATGCTTAATGGGCCATATGGTAGCTACAGCCTGCCTATGTGCATTTGGCACCTATTTCTAGCAAAGCCCAGTTGAAACAGAACTCTCCATCTTAGTCATTATTTAGTCTATTAATATGTCCTGTTACATACAGCAAATGTGAAGAAATTGAAAAGATGGGAGAGTCAGTGAGGAGAACTGAAACTATTGTTAAAGCTGGATACTTAGTGTGGGGTATCACTCCATTAAAATTCATAACAATTATATTTTTTTTGCAATGATATTCATGAAACGTGAAAAGTAGAATGTGAATGAATACACATTTGCAATTTCCATGCCAAAACAGACAATAATGTTTGTGTAAATAAGTAATTGCACAAATTCTAATGCTGTAACTTATTTACTCAAACACTTCCTCTACTTAAAAAAAAAAAAATCTACTCAGGAAGGAAAAACAATGCTTTGTGCTTTAGGAGACAAATCATGCAGCAGAAAAACAAAATCACAAAAAAGTCAATTCTCTCATCAACAGTCACAATGTATGTTTCAAAATATTTCTTGAATTATTTCAAACAATAAACAAATTACTAAATAATATTGTGTTCCTAGATACTCTACAAATATTAGATCAGCTAATTTCAACAAATAAACTGTTCATTGTGGGTAAATTCTGTAGGTCTGCCACAACATAGTGTTACCCCAATAAATGTTGTGGGGTAACTTGTCTGTGGAAAGGAAAGGGTTGGAGGTGGAACTTAGCAGAAACCCATGACCCAGCACTTTAGCACATAAAAGTATGCAGTCTTCTGTCAACTAATTCCCACAGACAACATATTTTATTTAAATAGAGACAGCTAAATAAGTTCTATTTCTGATTAAATTGGTCATATTTCTTGGAGATTTTCCATATGCAGACAGGCTGGACAAATATTTAACAGATGGATCATGAAGAACGGTTCAGCACTTTTTGTGAGGTGATAAGACCCCGTATTGTCTCATGAGAGTCAGTGAAAATGAGGATATTTAGTCCTTTTGGGATCTGCCTCATTTACAATGTATCACATCTGGGAATGCAAAGCAGTGCAAACAATTCTTATTTTAGGAATTCCATTGCTATTTGTATGTACCATGCAAATTTTCAGTGCTCTAAAAAAAATAAATATCTCTGAATCCCCTTTCTTACAGGGAGTCCTGTGGCACTCAAAGACTAATAAATTTATTTATTGCACAAGCGTATGTGGGAGAAAATCCCACTTCGCCAGATGCTTTGAAGCTGAGGAACTTACAGAATGGGAGGAAATAAATGCAGGGAAGTGTGAGGCATGGGAACAGGTCACACTGTAATAGCAAATCACAACAGTTGTAAGGATTCAAACACTGGGGAACAGCATACAGAGGAAGATGAGGTCAAATTACGTGTTGTAATGAGAGAAAAATCCAATGTCCCTATTAAGTCCTGAAGCAATGCAACCAAATTTGCAAATAAATTTCATCTCCTACAACCCCCAAGTCAAACCTCTACAGCACATCCTCAGAGATCTACAGCCTATTCTACAAGACGATCCCTCACTATCTCAAGCCTTGGGAGACAGACCTCTCCTCACTTACAGACAGCCCACCCCCCCAACCTTAAACAGATAGTTACCAGCAACTACAGACCTAACAACAGAACCATTAAAGCAGGCATGTATTCCTGCAACAAACTATGCTGCCAACTTTGCCAACGTATCAGCACAGAAGACACTATTACAAGACCTAATTAAACCAGCTATTCCATTCAAAGGCTCATTCATCTGCTCATCCACCAATGTGATTTATGCCATCATGTACCTGAAATGCCCCTCTGACTTATATATTGAACAAACAGGAAAGTCTTTGCATAAAAGAATAAATGGGCACAAGTCTGACATCAGAAATCACAACATTCCAAAACCAGTGGGTCAGCATTTCAATCTTCGTGGTCATTCCATTAACGATTCGCTAATTGTGGTGCTCAGACAGATGAATACTAAATCAAAACTTCAAAGAGAAGTTGCAGAGATCGAATTTATTTGTAAATTCAGTTGCATTGCTTCATGACTTAACAAGGACACTGGATTTTTCTCTCATTACAGTAAGGATATGTTCACACACACTTCTTATTTCGAAACAACAGAGGTTGTTTCGAAATAAGAACTGCCATGGCCACATGACTCACGGCCATTTCGAAACAAGCAAACCACTTGTTTTGAAATGGCCGCCGTTCTTTCAGAACAGCTAAAACATCATTTGGTTTCGAAACAGGGTTGTTTCGAAGCCAGTGGTTTCAAAACAGCCCTCTGTGGACATGTTGTTTCAGAACAAAGTGTTCCGAAACAACATGTGACCTTCCTCCCAGGGTGCTAAGCACCCTGGGAGGATGGGCTGCCCCCTCAGCACCCTGGCCAGGGATTCCCTGGCAGGAGCGGGGGTGCCAGGGAATCCCGGGGCCGGCGCTTACTCCGGCCCCTGCAGCAGCGGGCTCCAGCCGCGCGCCCAGGACTCTGCTGCCAGGTTTGGGGGCAGCCGGGGCTTTAAAGCCCCTGGGGTGAGGTGCCCCACTGTGCCTCACCTGGCAGGTGCCTGCAGAGGGCTGCAGGCACCTGCAGGGTGTGGCGCAGCCCCACGCCTTGCCTGGCGGGTGCCTGTAGCCCTGTGCAGGCACCAGCGAAGTGCAGCACAGCCAGGCACTGCACCCCGCGGGTGTCCTCTGTCCCCTGCAGACACCCGCAGGGTGCAGCGCCCCTCTGCACTGCACCCTGCGGGTGCCTGCAATCCCCTCCCCAAGCAAAATAGCATGTCCACACTGTGGACATGCTATTTCGCTCCCTTATTTCGAGGACACTGTTTTTGTCCTTCTAAATAAGGTGTTTCAAAATAAAGACTTATTTTGAAACAGCTTGTTTCAAAACGTCTTGTTTTGAAACAAGCCCTCCCTGTGTGAACATAGCCTAAGAGATTTGAATTCATCTTCCTCTATGTGCTGTTCCCCAGTGTTTGAATCTTTACAACAGTTTTGATTTGCTGTTACTGTGTGACCTGTTCCCATGACTTACACTTCCCTGCATTATTTCCTCCCATTTTGTAAGTTCCCCAGCTTCAAAGCATCTGACGAAGTGGGATTTTCTCCCACAGAGGCTTGTGCAATAAATAAATTTGTTAGTCTTTAAGTGCCACAGGACTCCTTGCTTGTTTTACTGAACTAGACTAACACAGCTGCCCCTTTGGAACTTTCTTACAGGAAATCTTTTCTAATGATTGATAAATACCATTGTGTGACATAAGGAATAGTCCACTGAAGGAAATTTAGTTTGTGTGCAATCCTCAATAATTTAAAGAGTCCCATTCCCTTTTAAGATTCATTTCCCAATGTTTTGTTTCATACAGTATCCATTTCTCCATAAGCCTTTTTAAAACGCTAATGTACTTAAAAACTGTTTGTAATGGAATATGTAGATGGCCTAAGTAATCTACTGCATTCAAACTCAACACTCATATTAATTTTCTTGAGACTCTTCAACACTTTATAGTGCTAATTATGCCTATTACTGTGTCATTTACTTTGAAATGATATGTATGTTGCCTTCTGAAATAAAAATCCCCAATTTTGCTTAGTAATGAAGAAAGTTCTACTTCAGTAATCCTTTCTGATCTAATGACTCTGATTTCATTTAGAAATAATAGGTTTACTTGTACAAAGAATAGTGACACATATGTTTAATGCCGATAGCTGACTGCTTATCAAATTTGTCCTAATTAGACATTTTTGTAGTATAGAATTAATACAGACTCTGTCAGGAAACAGTACATGAAGCATGTGCATTCCACAAGTGAGATAATCATTTTGTAGAAGTTATATATTCAGTCTGAAATATATCTATAATATTTCTGTAATGCTAATGATATTTTAATAAGGGGTTAAATACTCTGAAGTAGATGTGTTCAGAACAACCACCCTCAAAACTGAGGACCTCTGAACCTGGAAAGTTCTGGTGTCAAGCGTTTCTTCTCTGTCACTCTACCTGTGAACAGGTAGGTAATACCACTTTGATATTTCTATTTCAGGATAATGTTTTCTTCAAAGGGATTAATCTATTTCTGAATGCTACTGTTAGATAACAGGCTATAATTCACATTGTGGCACCACTTCATGAAGAACTAGATTAAAAAGGTGGTACAGTAGGCTAGATCCTAGTGGCTGCTCTTCTGGTGCAAAGCAGATACAGCTTTGCTATCTCCATTCTTTGTTACTTGCCTGAGGGTTCTCTCTGCATAGTTCAGAGCTAGCATATATTTGTCTTATTCTGTCCCTTTAGCAAGGACTATGGCAAAACTGAACAAGAAAAGATAGATGCATCTTAACTTTTGGGTGCTGGCCCAAGTAAAGAAAGATATTTTTATGGTTCAGGCATAGGACTGGGAGTATAGTACACTGGATTCTGTTCCTCCTGCCTCTGCCAAAGTGTTCCAGATCTCAGCCCAGAAGAATTCACAATCTTATTTGGCCTTTTTCAGTGGTTTTCAAGTTCTTAATGGACACTGCTATAGTAGCATAAAGTATTATATTTTATTATAAAAAATAGGATCTAAACTTGGATTTAATTGAAAATTATCCATCAGTAGTTTTCAAGGTGCCTGGATAGCAGGGATTTCATCAAATATTGATGAAGTTATTGACATCTATCAAATTATAACCAGATGTTGATACCTTTAATCATATTAATTTACTCCCTGTGAAGTCTGACTGAAGTCAATGTGGTTATGTTTATTCTGCACAATTTAGCTGTTTTATCAACACAGAAACTGGAAAAGACCATGAGAACTTAATGGGTATGTCTACACTAAGGAGGCTTAGTCCAGACTAATTTAGCCAATGGCCACACCAGGATTTCCCTATTTCAAACTAAGAGATTTCTTGGTTCAAACTAAGAAATATTTTAGTTTGAACTAAGGAACGCTTAGTTCAAACTCGTTAGTGCCAGCTCTTAGTCTGCACTAACTACATCTGGCCCAGGCCTGGACAAATGTTTAGTTTGAACTTAAGAATTTCGAATTAAGCCGGTTAGTTTGAACTAACCAAGTGTTCTAGTTCAAACTAAGTGTTAGTTTGAACTAGAATGTGTGGTTACTTTGAACTTAAAAGCACGAGCTTAGTTTGAACTAACCTCAAATTTCTTAGTTCATACTAACAAGTCAGAACTAAGTTTGCCTGATGCAGATATAGCAATTGAGTCCAGTCTCTTGCACTCATGGCAAGACCAAGTACTATCTTAAACCATCACTGACAGGTGTTTGCCTAAACTTGTCTTAAAAGCTTCCAGTTATGGAGATCCCACAACCTGCCTAGACAACTTATTTCAGTGGTTAATCACCTTGAACGTTAGTAATTTTTTCCTAATGTCCAACTTGAACCTCCCTTGCCATAATTTAAGCCCATTGCTTCTTGTCCTATCTTCAGTGGCTAAGGAGAATATTTTTTCTTCCTCCTCCTTGTAATTACCTTTTAGATACTTGAAAACTGTTATGTCCTTTCTCAGTCTCCTCTTTTCCAGACTAAACCAACCCAGCTCTTTCAATCTTCCCTCATAAGTCAAGCATTCCAGACCTTTAATCATTCTTGTTGCTCTTCTCTGGACTTTCTCCAATTTGTCCACATCTTTCCTGAAATTAGGCTCCCAGAACTGGACATAATACTCCAATTGAGGCATAAGTAGGGCAGGGTAAAGCAGAAGAATGATTTCTTATGTCTTACTGACAATATGCTTGTTAATACATCCCAAAATTTTGTTTCCTTTTTTTGCAATAGTGTTACATTATTGATTCATATTTAAGTTGTGGATCCCTTTCCACAGTGCTTCTTGCTAGGCAATCATTAGCCATTTTGTTTGTGTACAACGGATTGTTCTTTCCTAAGTGGAATGCACTTGTCTTTATTGAATTTCATTGGGTATGTCTACATACACACTTAAATTCGACCTAATAATCATTAGGTCGAATTTAAAAATAGACCTGTCTCCACAGCACTTGGCCAATTTGACCTAAGGCTTCCCTTAGGTCGAACTGAGGAGAGGTCCCTTTGAAGTTACAAAACATCCCATAACTTCAAAGTGATCATCAGTTCAAACCCGCTAGTTCAAACTGATGCTGTGTAGACATGTGAACTGGAACTAAACAACCTTGGAAGGAAGAAAAGCCCTTTAGCACCTGGGGCCAGCAGTCCCAAAGGTACCTCTCCCCAGCTAGATCAAGCTGGAGGTGAATGGGGTTCCTGTCCCCTTGCTGGGGACAGGAACCCCAAAGCTTGGCTCCTGCAGAGCTGGCTGCACCAGGGAAAGCACCCTGGCATGGGGCTCCTGTAGAGCTGTCCTGGAGCTGGGAAGGTACCCTGGCACCCAGCTCCTGTAGAGCTGGCCAGGGATGGGGAAGACAGTCCCCCGGACAGCTTCTCCCCCACTGGCCTGCGCCAGGAAAACACCTGTGTGTGTGGCTTCTACTGGGCTGAAGCCATGCACAGGGAAGACACCCCGGCGCACAGCTCCACCCCTGCTGGCCGCCTGCCGGGGAGACACCCCAGCGCGCAGCTTCTCCCTGGCTGGCCATGCATGGGGAAGACACCCTGGTGCACAGCTCCTGCCCAGCTGGCCACATATGGGGAATACACCCCCATGCACATCCAGCAAAGAGACATCCGCCCCAGGGCTTTCTTCCCCACATGCAGCCAGCTGGGCAGGAGCCGTGTGCCAGGGTGTCTTCCCTGCATGCAGCCAGCTGGGGAGAAGCCATGCACTGGGGTGTCTTCCCCAAGCGTGGCCAGCGGAGGAAAAGCTCCTGGAATCTCTTCTCCCCAGCCCTGGCTGCACTGTCAGCTTGGGGCAGGGGAATCCCCTGGACCTGAGCTGTCAGTGCGGCGGGGGGAATCACTTCTTCCCACCTCCGCTACACTGACAGCTCCAGGCTAAGGGATTCCCACCCCCACCCCCATCAAGCTGACAGTGCAGCCTGGGTGGGGGAGAAGGGATTCACCCAGCTGCACTGACAGCGCGGGCCAGCAGGGGAGAAGGGATTCCTCTGGCTGAGCTGATAGCGCTGGGATGGATTCCCTTCTCCCCCACAGCCACTGTGCTGTGAGGAGGGGTGGGGGTGCCCTGGCCCCCGGGAGCCCTGGCAGGAGAAAACAACCCTTGCCTAGCTCCTGCCTTGTCAGCCCGGGATGGGGAAAAAACATCCCCTGCCCAGCTCTAGCTGCAGGGTGGCTCCCATGGTGCCCCTGCTCCCATTCAAAGTAGCAAGTCCAGCTCATGGACATGTTAGTTCCAATTGGTTTTCTTACTCTAGCCATTTTAGTTTGAACTGACTGAATTCAAACTGATCATAATGAGTTTGACTTGATTAGTTCAAATTCAGTCAATTCGATCTAACAGTCTAAGTGTAGACATACCCATTCTGTTTACCTCAGACTATTGCTCTAGTTTGAACAAATCATTTTTAACAGTGATTTGAATTGTAATTATGTTTCATGTTTTATAATATGAGCCACTCATTAAAGAGCAACAGGATCCTGTACACTTGGAAAGAGATGATTTTCCAGTAGAGAATGGTAGTATGCACCTTAATATAATCAGAAAAGGGAAAAAAGTATAACATTAATTCTATTTTATGCTCCCCCCCAAAAAAACCCCTGATTTAACTAAGAAGGTCTATGGAAGAAAATGAAGAGAACATCCTAACAGAACAGGAAAATTCCACAAGCCAAGCAACATATAAATAGTAGGAAAAGAGGGAAATTTGCTAAATAAAGTGATAAGTAAAGCATATCAAGAAAAATATCATGAATAAGAAAATACCTTGTTGACAGAGAAGGATTAAATGGCTTAATTAAAATGTAGTGGAAATATTAATTCAAACAGCTTACACTTTATCTGGGCAATTGGAAACCCAGCAGGATGCAAAAAATACAGATTTCTGTCCATTAAAATGCTCTTTGGAAAAGTGAGGAAAAATGGAAAGAATGCACATTGTGGATCAACATAATGACATCCACCATATGCCTGGAGGGGCCCTAGAAAAATATGTTGAGGTTGTGTACCAGTCTCATTCTGCTGATAGCACTTTTCATCAGAAAAAATGAAACAAATCTGACTTTCAAAATTTAATCATGAGGGACAAAGGATTCTGGATAACAGTAGCTACCTTAAATGTTTCACAAACATAATACTATAGATGTGTGTGTTATATACATGATAGCAGACCAACACATACTTCAAGGCAAACTGCTCAAATTATTTTACCTCCCAAAGTAAGAAAGACATTGACTTAAAATGCAGTACACGAGTTGTCAGCCTGTGGTATATTTTCACTATCGTAGACTCAAGGCAAGAGACTTGTAATGTTATCTCTTAAGTGAAGTCATTAAATGGCATTCAGCTAGATTTTAAAAACAAGATCTTTCCTTTTCTAGTCAAAAAGATAGCATGCCAAATATGTGTCTCCTCACAAAAGATATATTCTTGTATTTGTAAGTTGACTGAAAAAATTGTTATAGAATAACTGGTAATAGAATAGCTTTTAGTAATAGATGCAGAAATTACTTTGAGAAAAAAAGAAAGGTTTTGTATGTTACAGACTACAATTTTACATTTGAGAGACCTAAATGGATTTTTAAAAACTGGTACTAGTTACAAAAATCTTATTTAAAAGTCAAAAATTAGTAAATGAGTCAGAAAATTTGATGGTGGAAATGACATTGAAACAAGGAAAAGCAATAATCTTTCAAAATCCTGATAAAATATGCATAGTTCACCAGTTTAAAATCAGTCGAGGAGCAGCATTTGCCTTCCTCGACTATAAAATTGCAGCTCAATGCAGAAAAAAGAATGATTTCAGTTGTTACTGTGATATGTAAGGAAAAAGAAATCACTGACAAAGATTTTACTGGTATTATTATATTGACAGTTGGATTAAATTTAGCAAAATAAATTAGAAAAGAGCACAGCTGAGAATGTAATAAAAGAAGAGCTGTTTCTGCATTAGCAAAATAGTTTCTCCTATACAAAATCATGCTCACTGTTGGTTTTAGCAATGGACTATCTACAGCATGTGTATGGTGTTCAGAATGTGTCATAATTAGTAAGGCTGATGGCGTCTTTTCAATGCATTTCCTGCATAGACCCAAATCTCACACTTTACTTCAGTCATGGACATAGCTCTGTTCTCTTTAGTAGGATTGCTCACATCCTAATTAAGCAAACAAAAGTATTTATAGGATCAGAGTCTTAGAAATGCTTTTCTCGTGAATTGCAAAGAAAAATAGGATCTGGACAGGAACATTTCCTGCAAATTTAAAGATTTAAATATGCAGAAATGATTGCAGGATGTGGACTCCAAAACAGACCTATTTCATGTAATTCTTGATCCAGTCTCTAACAGAAACATCACTGAAGGTTTATTAGCTATTGTTACATCTTTGCACTTCCTTCTTTCCCCTTGGACTGCAAATAACAAAAGTATGGCTGAACAAAATAACAATTTTTTCTCATCCCACTGGAATTTCAAAAGAACAGCTATCTTCAGGAGATTTCAGACCCAAATTTGCATACCTGGCAGGATCAGATAAACCTCCAAATTGTGTGTTATTTTTTCTTGAATTAAACCCTTTTTCCCCCCTCTGGCTACTTTGGCAAATTTCAAACAGGCTGAACAAAACCATTGTACTACCAAAAAATAAAAGGTTGAAATTATAGATGGGCTTTAAAAAAGATTAGGTGATAGGAACATAAATCTAATTCATTTTCAAGATAACTTGTGCTCCTTACTCACTAATCCTACTTTATTCTACTATACCACCAGTAAACACAATTTTCAGTAATGACTGAGTCAGTAATCGGTATTTCTCAAATTGTTTTTGTTCTTATGTTTTATAGGAATGGGCCATTGGTCAATGACAATGATTTCAGTGCCCTATTATTAATCAAGTCTTCTCTATGTCACATCACAATATTTCTATCTATGTATAACAGATAAATCAGTTTTTAAACAATTAGCTCAAAGACCACCTTATGCTAATTTCTTCAGGCAAGAGGTTCTTACTTCAAGTGATTTATTTAGAACACCATAATTTTGAAATGTTGTTCGTCAATCTAACAAATAATATTGTGTCTTAGGTTTAACTTGTCATCAATATTATGTCTGTGCTTAAGACTTTATTCACTTACCATGAGAACAGATTACTGTCTTGCAAACACTAATACATTAATTCAAAATAGATTATCAGTCTTATTATTAATGTGTCTTGCCCCAAGTCACCAATCATTTTATCAGGGATTTTTTTTTAAATTCTTTTTGACCTTTCATCTTAGTTACACATATCACCAGTGCTCAGAAATTCACTTTTGCCATACATGCATAGTAATTTGGTTTCAAGTGACAAAAGATGATTTGTTAAATCTATGTCAGGTTTTGGCCTTACTCCTCTGGTCACATGGTGGGAGACATAGGAAAGAAAACAAGGCAGAGAAAATTTCACCTTCCCTTTATAAACCTACTGAAGAGACAGCCAGAATCATGGCATTCATGATCCATACATGTAAGAAAGCATCCAGTGAAACAACCACAAACGGCGCTAGACACGTGAAAGGAAGCAAGACAGTTGTTGATCCTGTATATACTCCCCAGGTTTGCAAAATATAATTTTCCTGCCAGCATTTTCATGCACCAGCACACAGTGTGAATTACTAGAACATGGAATCATTTAATTTGATATCCAATGTAATGATGTTACAGTATAATCATAATACTGTGTAGCTATTTGGTTTTGAATTGAGGATAAACAGTTTTGCAGCTGTAACCATAACTATGACTTTTTTGGGACAGTGTGTCCTTCAGTAATCTCACCTTTTTATAGCCCATTTTTGCTTATTTTTGAAGTATTCTAAGAGATTAATCACAGTGTGGCTGATCCAGACTGTCAAGAGTAGGAAAAGAAAAATTTCAAGCCAGTAAAAAGGAATGCTGTGAATGAACCTCTCAGATCTACTGTTGAGGTAGGATGGAAACTTAGGAGAAAGGGATGCTAAAGAAACAGGAGGTCACATAGGTGAGGTATTTTCAGTTGAAATAGGGAGGTGTTAGTATTGTTATACAAGGTGTTGGTCATACCTCATTTAGAATACTGTGTGCAGTTTTGATCTTCCATATCTAAGAAAGATGAATTTGAATTGGATCAGGTGGGGAGAAAAGCTATGAAGATGATCTGAAGAATGAAAGGAGACTCAAAGAGCTTGTCTTGTTCACCCTAACCAAAGAAGGCTGAGGGTAGATATAATTGTTCTCTATAAATACATCAGCGGGATAAACACCAGGGATGGAAAGGAGTTATTTAAGTTCAGCATCAGTACAGATATAAGAACAAATGGCTTTGAACTGGCCATCAGGAAGTTTAGACTTGAATTTAGGTGAAGATTTCTAACCACCAGGCAGTGAAGTTCTGGAACAGCCTTCCAAAGGGAACAGTGAGAATATGAAATGTAGCTGAATTCAAGACAAAGCTTGAAAAGTTTATGGAGGGAATGGTATGATGGGACAGCCTGATTTGGCAATTGATTGATCTTTGCTAATTAGCCACTGGTCTGTAGCATGTTAGATGGGGTGGATTCCAAGTTACTACAGAGGATTCTTTTTGGGTGTCTGGCTGGTGAGTCTTGCCTGCATACTCAGGGTTTAGCTGATTGCTATATATGGGGTTGGGAATGAATTTTTCGCCAATCCTATGCAGTCTGGCAGAGGCCCTAGGGGCTTTTCCAACTTCCTCCGCAGCATTGGGCAGGAGTCAATTGCTGGTGGGTTCTCTGTACTTCATTATTTGAGGACTCTAATAACTCAGGCTCATATAAAGGGTCTATTACAGGCATGGGCGAGTGAAGTTCTATGGCCTGCATCATGTAAAAGGTTATACTAACCATATGATCAGAATGGTCCTTTCCGGCCATATATTCTATGGATCTATGAGTTATACACTCATAAAATGGGAAATGACTGTCTAGGTAGAGTACTGCTGAAAGGGATCTGTGGATTTTATTGGATCACAGGTTAAATACAAGTCAACAGTGTGACACTGTTATGGCAAAAGCAATAATTCTCAGATGAATTAGCAGAGTTGTTATAAGTGAGACAAAATGTAATTCTTTTGTTCTACTATATGCTGATTAGACCTCAGCTGGAGTATTGTTTCCAGTTCTGGGTGCCTCATTTCAAGAAAAATGTGAACTAATTGGAGAAAGTCGTGAGAAGAGCAACAAAAATTAAGGGTTTAGAAAACATTACCTGTGAGGAAGATGAAAAAATTAGATTTGTTTAGTCTGGAGAAACGAAGACTGAGGAGGCTAATGAAAACAGTTTTTAAGTACGTAAAAGGCTGTTACAAGGAAGAGGGAGTAAAAAATATTTTTGTTAGCCTTAGAGGGTAGGACAAGATGCAATGGGCTTAAATTTCAGCAAGGACTGTTTAGGTTGGACATTAGGAAAAACTTCCTAAATGTCATGGTAGTTAAGCACTGTAGTGCAATACATTGCATTGGAAGGTTGTAGAATCTCCATCACTGGAGATTTTTAAAAGCAGTTCAGACAAACAACTATCAAATATGGTCTAGATAATACTTTGTCCTGCCTTGAGTACAGGGCACTAGACTAGCAGACTTCTTGAGGTCCCTTCCAGTTGTGCTCTTCTGTGGTTCTAAGAAGTCCACAGGGGAGACATCCAGGATTACTGATGATAGATAACTCTCATACACAATTTACAAGAATGATTTTTTTTAAAATTAATAGGAGCTTAGTGGTGTAGCTAATCTGCAAAGTAATATCTGAATGTGGTTTTCTTTGGTGGAAGACATTCCATGGATGAGGAACACCTGAAGTAAAGTCTCCAAGTTTTCAATTGAGTTATCTTTCTTCATCTAGAAGGAAATGAAAGTCATGATGCTAGACATATGGCTGGATAGAAAGCAATGTAAATGAAATACCCAAACTTTGAGCCACTTTGAAGAACTTATCAGCAACACTTACCTCCTGTACAGTAAAATTGTAAAAGCATCCTGTTTAGTTTCCCACACTTTTTAGATATTTTGAAATTTGGTGGCTCTCCATCAGAAACAGCCTTTTTAACAAACAAACAAACAAACAAACAAACAAACAAACAAACAAACAAACAAACAAAGGACACTAAATTCAAGAGGGATACTGGAGTTCAGATGGTTTTGTGACTTTATGAAACTACACTGTTTGGTTAATTATGTTATCCAGTATAATTTAGATTTTTCAAACTAATTTGAAAACATGGATTTTCTTGTATGTTCAGACATAGCCTAAGTTTTGAATATAAAATGTGATGATTTTCAGCTGCATATTTAGACATTTGATGGAATTTCTGATAATGCCAGATGTGTTATTTTCTAAGCTTAATGATGCCTCTGTTTAATTTTCACAGAAATCATTGGTGAAAACTCAGACTCAGAGATAACTGGATGCATACTGCAAGCAGAATGTTCATAACTTCATCTGTGAATTTTTCATACACTAACAGAAATCCTGACTTCTTGATCTGTTAGATCTGAAAACTTGTCCATCAGTGTATGGGCATTTGACAGTTTTCTTGAACTGAGATACTTGATGTTGGAATGATGTTAACAGTTATGGAATGGGTTTCAAATACAATTGATATCATCTTCAGCCAAATATGTGGTACATATAGGCCTAGCACTGGCTAAAAATGTCTTTGTTTTAAAGGCAAGACACACCTCTCATTCCTTCAGCCCTCCTCCCCTATCTGTTTTTCTGGTGCCGTGGAACCAGGAAGCCCCTCTAGGCCCTCTGCATTCAGCAGGAAATCCTTCTGATTGAAGACCCCTGAAAGAGTGAAGGGCACAGAGAGGTTCCCAACCCAGGCAACAACAGCATAAGGTACAGCCTCACAGATAAGATGTAAATAATTTTTAAGCCTACCTAGGAGGGGGAAAAATATATTATTTTTTTCTCTCTAAACTTTTGCAATACCCAGTATACCCTTATGATAGCTATGGCTGATGGTTTGGGAAGCACTGATCTAGAGTGTCTGTAGTACCTAGAGTCAACATTTTCTGGCTTGAACTATAGGTTACTATCAAATCTAGAATCAGGCTACATATGTGCCTAAATATGAATTTAGCTGCCTAAATTGAAGCATCCATAATTGGATATTTTTGTTTGTCTAAGCTTTTAAACCTGTAGTTAAATATCAATCCCCACACAAATACCTAATAGCAGACACCAGAATGGTTATAATTGTATCAAGGTTACATCCTCAACTTAGGGATCTCAAGGCTGTTTCCCCACTCTGGCACTCTGAGTGCAGAAGGTGGGGGCACGCAACAGGCCAGAAAAGCCACTGGCCTTAAAGTCTGCTCTTAAAACTCTCCAAGGCCTCCAGACCCTGGCCTTGGAGTGGTATCGCTGCCACCACCCAAATGCAAAAAACCTCTTGAAACCCGGGAAGGCACACTTGGGAATTCCTTCCTGTGAGGTATCCTCAACTACCTTTATTCCTCCCTCAGGAAAGTGACTGAACTCCAGCTGCAATATGAGCTGGAACTGGGACAGAGTCCCCTTTAGTAGCTGCCTGTGCAGTCTGAGGCATGTGCACACAAACCTCTTGCCCTTCCAAGACACAGAACCAGAACTTACTTAAAAGATAAAATCTTTAATAAAAAAGAACAGATAAAAAACACAGAGAGTTGCTTCTCTGGGAATTAACTTAGGTAGTTACAGGGTAGTATGAGGGGGTACATGTGCTCAGCACAGAGAAATCCAAAAACAAGCCAAAAGCAAAGAAAATACCCTGACTGCATCTAAATAAACATTCCCTGTTCTACTCACACCTGGTCAGCAACAAACTTAACTTATCTTTGGTAAGGATGTTGCTGGATTCTTCCTCAGGCCCCTCTGGCCTCCTCCTGATCCTTCCAGGAGCTCTGCTGCATCCAAACAGGAACAGGCAAGGCTGCTGCTCCAATTCAAAAAGCTGTGCTTCATTCCTATTGGCTGTCTTGGGACTCACTGACCAGAGTGTTAACCCCTTCCTCCCCAAGGGTTACTACAAGGGATGTCCATTCCTTTGTAGATTTACTGTCAGGAAAGACAGACAAAAATTGTCCTCCAACAATTATAATTATTTCTTAGTCTATATACCACAGTAATGCCAAATTGCATAGATCAGTGGTTCCCAACCTTTTTGGCTCCATGGCCACAAATCTCACTTTTACAACCCCGAAGAGACACCGGTCTTACTGACTTATAAAAAGTGTATTGATGTATTTATATACAGTACGTAGTACCCCATTAAGGCCTATAGAGCTTGACATATTTAAAAGTAAACATTTATTTAGTGCAAAGCAAATATAAATTTTAAACAATTTAAAATAAAAAAAAACCAGTTAAAACAGATTCAAAAGCCATTTTAATTTTTTTAAAGTTAAACTTTTAAAAACAGTTCATTTCGTACTGGTAGTGGGCATTGGTAGCAGGCAGAAGAAGCGTGTGGGCTGGAAGGGTTGGGAACAGGCACTGGGCAGGAGGTGGGTGTCTGTGGGAGGCTGGGAGGGCTGGGACCAGGCACCAGGCTGGAGACTTGCAGCTACTGCCTGGCTCAGGTGGGAGATACATGGCAGCAGCTCAGTTGCCAGCTCCATGCTGGGATCAGGCAGTAGGCTGGTGTCTGCAGTCTGCCTCCCAGCTCCATGCCAGAAATGGGTGGGAGGATTAGCGGATTACAGCCACCACCCAGCTGTCAAGCAGCGAGGTGGGGGGTGGGGTGGGGGCATGGCACATATTAAAAAAGCCCCATGTTCCGCTTTTGGGCTGTCGACAGTCAGTTGGGAACCACAGATATAGATGCTGTACAAACATAATAAAAAATAGTTTCTGTACTCTAATATTTACAATCTAAATAAACAACACAGATAAGGGCAAGGGAAGAACAATGTTATCATCTTTTTTTGAAAAACAGAAATTAAGTGATTTGTTCAAGGTCATACAATAACTCTGTGCACAGAAAACAATTGAACCTAGATCTCATGGGCCTCAGTACAGGTCATAAACATGCCATAATCCTATCTCTTGAGCATTTGTCCAAAACCCCCAGAAAAAAAGAATTGACAACCTGATATTTTTAATATAAAAAATAAAGTTTTTCAGATGGCAAACCATAAAATATTAGGAAAGGACAAAAGGTCTTATTTTTTAGTTTTTTTTCCTAATGTGTTTAATGCAAAGAAATATATTGGTATACAAGTAAATGTTAAAAGTAATCTAAGCAAACTAAATTCATTTACTTGTAGAAAATTTAAATTCTTTCTTTTTAATTTGCATGTAACATAGAGAAAGCTGAAATATTGTATTTCACCTTATTAATTCAGCCAACAGAAAAAAGTAAAAATAACCATGAGAGAAAATTAGAAAAAAAATTCTTTGGAATTTGACTGAAATATTGCAGCAACTGCACACAGAATGATGATGAATTATGTCTCTCAGATCTAAGTGCTGCAATTTGGAGAACAGTCTAAGGAATGATAAATTCAGTTGCGCTGCTACATAGAAATAAAAAGCATTCAGTTAACAAAGTGATCCCATAATGAAGTTCTTTTTCTTTTAGAAGACAATTGACAGTAAGGACAATCATCCCTTTGGGTAGTTTGAAAACACCATAGTATCCAAAATAAGTCTGTGAATGTCACCACAGAAATGATGGGAAAGATGATGTGTACAGATTTTTGCTAACAAACTGACACAATGGTTTGCCATCAAAATCAAACATCTATCAAAGTTACATTCTTGTCTGAATCACTACTGGGATCGGGCTATAAGGACAGCATACGGTGACAGACTTGGAATAACAATGAAAAAAAAATCCAGTGGGTGACTAACTATGTAAACAATCCAAAAAATGAGGTTTCCCAAAGTAAAAGCTACTAAAGAAAGGTCTATGCCATTGAAAGCAGGAAAAAATGAAATGGCTTGTATATGACATATTGTACCAATTAAAGTAAAGTGGACATATAACATTTTGTTTAAAGATGTTTAATAAAAGTATCATTATAGCTAAGTATCTGGTTAAATGAAAATTGAGTAGATGTTTAGCTGAGGTGGGTTAATAGATGATTTTGGTTGCAATTCCGGAGGAAAATAAAAATCAGTGGAGGTGAAACTGAATCTGTTTTTTCGTTTGTTTTTTTTCTCTCTCACCAGATTTTCCAGTAAAGTGAAGGTTTTTGTGCCTGATCCAGAATTGGATTTGAACCCAAGTGTCCAATATCTCAGGTGAGTGCCCTTACTACTTGGTTAAATGATATGGAAGGAGGTTGGTGGAGAGGAAACAGCAGGAGTATGACCCCAGCCTTCTTGGACTCTATTGAGAATGGCAAAACTATTCATGTCAAATTAAGGAGTTGTTTTAGGCCAAGTTGCATTATTGATCAAATAAATTATTCATCCAAAAATTTCACCCAAACCTATTGTTAGCTAATACAAATTAAGGTCTACTACTACATTAAAAAAAAAATAAGAAAACACAACATACTTAGATAGAAATTGGTTTTTAATCAATAATTATGAGAGCAACAGATGAAAGATTAGAATCTCTGGGTCTCAGTCTTATTTTGCTTACATTATTAGTCCCTCAGTCTTCAAGCTCCCCTTGGCTGTCAACTATTTTCTTTCACAGAAGTTTGCTGATACCTTGTGTAAGAAAGTTATAAATATATAAACAAGGAGTCTGGTGGCACTTTTAAAGAATAAAAAAAGTATTTATTGCATGAGCTTTCATGAGAGAAAATCTGACTTTGTCAGATGCTTGAGGGTGGGGAACTCACAGAATTGGAGGAACACAAATGCAGGAGAATACAAGTCATTGGATCAGGTCAGAGAGTGGAAATGGGGTGGGGCTGAAACAGAGAACTCACAACAGCTCCTCACCTTGGGCGACAAACAAAGAACCTTGAAAGTACAGCCCTGAATAGAAGGTAACAGTCACATGACCCCAATAAGCTGTCTAGTAAACATTGAAATGCCTTCTAGTGCTTCAGTGGAGCATACTTGCTGCTTATTAGAAGTGCACAGTGAGTCCTCATACTTCGGTGATGAGTACAATATAAGAACTGATTAGTACTGTGCCCTTCATGACCAACCAGGTCTACTGAATATTCTGTTTTAATCTAAGTAGGTTTGTATACCACACCCATCACAACACTCTCTGAGCACAGATTAGTGTGGCAGAGATATGGTCAGGACTCTTCTTCGGCATCATCCCTTTGGGGTGACCAGTCCAGTAACTGTGGAGGTTCTAGTTTTGTACAGCGGCTGTACTTGGGAAAGAAATGAAGACTGCATCTATTGCTGGACTACATGTTATTTGGGAAGTCCTTTATTTTATGACTTTGCATAGGGGCTAGTCATAATCGAGCCCTACAAATCTGAGCCCTTCTGTATGATGCTAATGTAGAAGAAGGTGGGCTACATTTTTATATTCAGTTGCTACTATCATCATGTCATGTGGAACAGCAAGAGTGACCTTTACAGCAACATGGTCCTCACCAGGGCACTTGAAATCCAGTGAAGGCAAAATGCAAAAAAATCAATAAAAGGACACCTGAGAAGAAAATTGGGAGGAACAGACTACGAGACACACTGCAAGGAACACAAAGAGGGAGTGCAACTAAATGAGCTCATCTAGCAAACACATTAATATATATATATATATATATATATATATATATATATAATAAGGTTAACCAAGACATAACTTGAGGTACAAGTGAAACAGCATTGTGAACATGGGAAGACAAGTAACACTCACCTATTACTCTTCATGAATTTCTTGCAGCTTGAGGCAATAATATAGAAACGGATGGAGAGTGTTTTGAAGTGTCCCATTTGTTTTGACAATGTGACCCGGATTTTATTTCACTATCATTTTGATATTAGCTTTACACCACTGAGGGGATCAAGGAAAATTAAACAAGGAATCAAGTGCTGAAAACATTTCCTTGGTTCTGTGCCAGACTGTTTCCATGGTCCTGAATCTCTAGTTTCTTCTCTTTAATTCTTCTTTTCTTTTCTTTTTCTGCCTCTCCATAGCATATCTTTGCCCTCTTTGCATTACGTTTCAAGACCAAAGTTACTCTGTCCATTCTTTTATTCCATGATTAATATTTGCAAGACAGAATTTGGTAGTAGTGCAGAAAAGTCCATATGAGCTTGAGCAATCATTGCTGGATCATAAAAGGGGACACAGACAATGTGGATATACACTCCAGTCTAAGTGGAGCATACTTTGAACTGTCATACACATATTACTTTGGAACAGGTTTGAAAATCATCTGATCAAATATTTCATTTCAAGGAAATTATTTTTTCTATGCCAAAAGAAAATATTACGTTAATCTACTGAGATTTGGGCCCCATGCTGCTTCAAATAAGATTAAAGGGACTGCCTACCAGGGTGAAGTTCTATTAAGTTTATAAATATTCATTGCTATATTGGAAAGTTTAAAGCAGCCTGAATTTTGCTTAATTGCTCACAGAAAGTAATCTTCTTATTTAAAAGAATATTTTTAATTAGATTTACAAGGAAAAAGACTGGGAATCCAAGATTTTTTGTATAAAGAGAGGGCTTCAGGCAGCTGAATGTTAAGAAACACAAAAAGTGATCAGATCAATTATGAGGGTTAAATTGCTTAATAGTTTGGTACCAGCACACTTTGCGTTAACAAGATAATATTTAATATTAAAAGAAAGATAATTTAAAATTGTAGTGAAAGATCTGTAGATGAATGAACTCCTTAAAGCTGACACTTTAGAGTGTTTGTCCAAAAGCTAGAGTATCTCTAGACATTACTAGATAAAAGGCGACTGGTTAAAAACTTATAGCTAAACCTTGGAAAAAAATTCTGACCTGTTTTGCCAGTGCTCTTCTAAACATACTGAATTAAAATTGTAGTCAAGCATCTCCACTTGATGAGCTACAACCAAAATAGCTGCTCTTATGGCATTAGTAAACAGTAGTACAAAATACACTGGTGCTTTTCATTGCATAGAACTACAACACTGTGTGGGGTTCCCCATGAAGTCACTTCTAGAGCCAGTTTAAGAAGAGTGGCAAAGAACCATTTTTCCTCACACTACAATGATATTCTACATACGTTGTTTTAAAAGCACTTCCTGCAGCACCATCAACAAGATGGAATCTCTTGTGGATACTGTCAAGGAAAAGCTCAACCTCCTGTTCCAGGCCTCTGCTATAGATTCATAGAGTATGTCTACACTTAGGCTGTCAGTTCAAATTGACTCAATTTGAACTAATCAAGTTGAAATAATCAAGATGACCACACTAGGAAAACCAATTTGAACTAGCATGTCCATAGACAGGACTTGATATTTTGAATTGGGAGAGGGGCATCATGGGCGGTGTGGCAACATGACCCCGTGGCAGGGCCATGTTGCCACCCAATCCCGTGCCAGGCTCCAGCCCCCACAGCCCAGCACAGGCAAAAGCATCCCCTGCACAGCTCTAGGCACCCTGCGGTCAGAGTAGAGCAGGGGACACTTTCCCCCAGCTGCCGCTGAGAAGACAGGAGCTTGGCAGGGGACATTGCCCCTGGCAGGGCTCTCTGGAGCCAGGGCACCCCCATACACACCCCAGTGGGGGCAGGGGAGAAAGGATTCCCCCAGCCAGGTGCTGACAGCACCTGGCTGGGGGAATCCTTTCTCCCCACCCACTTGCTCTGTCAGCCTCCCGCGAGGCTGTCAAACCCCGCTGTCAGTGGCGTGCAGAGGCAGCCCCACATGGGGTTGCTTCTGCTCCCTGCGAGCAGCGGGGTTTGACAGCCCCACGTGGGGCTGCCTCTGCACACCACTGACAGCGGGGTTTGACAGCCCCGTGCGGGGCTGGCCCTGGCCTTCCTTCCAGGGTGCATAGCACCCTGGAAGGAAGGTCAGACATATGAATTTGAACTAATTTTAGTTCAAATTCATATGTCTACACAGCATCAATTCAAACTTTAGCATTCAAATTGACAATTCCTTTGAAGTTACAGGAGGTTTTGTAACTTTGAAGGGACCTCTCTTGGATTCAACCTAAGGGAAGCCTTGGGTTGAATCACCCAAGTGCTGTATCAACAGCTCTATTTTTAAATTCGACCTAATGTTTATTAGGTCGAATTTAAGCCTGTGTGTAGACATACTCATAGAGTTTAAGGCCAGAGAGGACCAGTAGATCATACATATACTTTAGTCTTCTACACTTCACAGGCTATTCAATTTTAGCTAATTACCCCCCATTGAGTCAGATATACTTTAGTCATATACAAGTTATCTGCCAGAAAGACATCAAGTTTTTATTTGAAGACATCAGGAGATATAGAACCTGCTACCTCCCTTGGCATGTTGTTCCAATGGTTGATCAATCTCACTATTAAAAACTGTGTCTGACTTTTAGAACTTCTGACTTCAGCTACCATCTACTCATTGTTGTTATATCTTTCAGTTCTAGATTAAACAACTTTTTAATAGCCCAAAGCTTCTCTCCAGGGATATACTTACACACTGAATCATTTGAAATAGAAATTATTGAATTTAATGGAAAGACTTCCTTTCACTTTAGTGGGCTTTGGTCTCAAGAGTCCTAAATTTTTTTTCCCATCCTGTGATTAAAAAAATAATCTGCTGAGGAATGTAACAATTATGATCAACGTCTACCACAAATGGCAAAGGATGAAATTCATTTTTCAGAAAGCCTTTGCAGGACCCTTTACATGATATACATCCCACATTGGACCTGTGTGGGTTTCTATGGACAGAGCAGTCATATAAAAGTTCCTAAGGGGTAGCCATGTTAGTCTAGATCAGCAAAACAAGCAAGGAGTCCTGTGGGACTTAAAGACTAACTAATTTATCACATGAGTTTTAATGGAAGAAAATCCTGCTTTTTCAGATGCTTTAAAGTTGGGGGAACTTACAGAATAGGAGTAAAATAAATGTAGGGAAGTGTGTGACCTGATCCTATGAATTATTCTTCCCTGCATTTATTTTCCTCCCATTCTTTACAGTGTGATTTGATCCTATGACTTCCACTTCCCTCCCTTTATTTTCAACAACGAATGTGGTTTCAATTTAAAAAAAGTCACGTCCAGAGGATGCTTCCTTATTTTGAAATAAGGAAAGTCATTTCAATATAATAAAACCAGGAGAAATTGACCAGCTTGCAGAGCCTGTGAGCAACTGGGGGGAGCCCAAAACCACCTGTCCACTTGCAAGCAGCCAGGGACACGTCACCTGACATTGCCCCTAGCCACTTGCAGGTGGCCAGAGGCTGGGGGACTGGGGCCCCAGAGAGCTCTGCCCCTGCCACAATTGGGCAAGAGGGCTCTGGCACCCATTGCCCAGCTAGCTGCTGGTACCCCTGGCAAGCCAGGAAAGCCAACTCAGGGACCCCAACCAGGCTGGAAGTGGGCAAGCCCCGCAAGCCAGCTCAGGGACCACTGCTCCCCCTGCTGCCAGCTTGCTGGGGTAGCGGGTGAAAGCCATCTAGGGACTGGACACCCCCTCTGCTGCTGGCAAGCCTCCCCTTGTGGGGCCAGCCGGCTGGGGGACCTGCCCCCTGGGTGGCAGTAGGGGTGCCCTAGGGTCCCACCCCTGCTGCCCCACCAGCAGTGAGGGAGGCAGGGCAGGGGGATCCTTGCCCTGGGTGCTTAGTCCCCTGCCTGGCTTTCCAGGTGAGAGAGAGGCAGGGGATTGGGTGACAACAAGGCCCTGCCAGGGGGCCATGTTGCCACACCACCCAGGGTGACCCTCTCCTGAATCGAAATAGTAAGTTCTGTGTCTGGACTTGCTATTTTGATTTGGTATTTTTCCTTAATTCGATTTAAGTTAAATCAAATTAAGGGTTTTATTCTGAATTAGCTTATTTCAAAATTAACTTATTTCGAAATAAGCATTTAGGTGTGAACATAGCCTAAGTTCCCCCATCTTTAAAGCATCTGACGAAGTGGGATTTTTCCCACAAAAGCTTATGTGGTAAATAAATTTGTTAGTCTTTACATGCCATAGGACTTCTTGCTTATTTTTCATGTAAAGGTGTTCACTTACTTTCTGTGCTGGTCCCTCATAGGCTGGCATGGACAATACAATAGGGGTTGACCAAGAGAAGCATGGAATCTGTAATTACCTGGACTCCAGTGGTTTCAGTACCCCACACAGCTGTTTATAAGGACCAGCTATGACTGCTATTCTGGGCCAGAGGCAATACATCAAATTAGTCTGATCTCAGATTATGGTGTTCAGTTTTCATCTAGCACTTTCATTAAGGGTGGCGTGGATTTTACCCATATTGAGTAAAAAATGTTGGAAACAAAACAGTCTACCATTTGTGAATGAAAGTCAGGAGCGAGCAAAGAGAAAATACAGAATAATATTTAATAGAATTATAACAGATACTGTATATGAAAACAGAGTAACTAAGTCACAAATGCTCTAGTCTAATCATGTCATAGTTATTGGAACTGAATTTAATAAATGCTTACATGCCTGCCCTTTCACGTCTGATTTATAAAAACACTATAAAAGAAAAAACTGCTAATTTTAAAGGCTCCAAGAACAAAAGAAAAGAAAGAAAAGCCTGAGACCATTGTCAGGCAGGAAAAGGAAAGTTCTGTTAAAAATTAAAGATAATTATCATCCACATAATTTCTTAGGCTAGACTGATGAAGCAAGCTCACAATCATTATTATAGAAGCAGATAATGAGTCAAGATGCATTGGCTGGCTCTCCTCTTTTAAACAAGATGCCCCTGTGATCCAATTTAAGTATATGAAAACATTCCCATAAAATTAAATGCTGCAGTTTGCCAGGAGACAAGAAGTAATATTCAAATTTAAGACATCCTTCCTATGATTTCCTCTGTAGGCTTCATAGATCTAAAGCAATAAGGATATGTGATTATTCCCCTAATAAAATTGTGTAAATTATTATAAGGCAGACAAAAATATTATGGGGGCATTATCTATGCCATATAGAAATTCAAACATAATGCAAGTATTCCATTTAATGGCTGATTTAGAGTGGGATTAAAAGGAATCATGCCTACTGATATAGAGGCAATATTTTCTTTCAGATACCAGTGGAAAGTGGGATGGAAGTAAACAGAGGAAAGTAACACTTCTTGCAGAAGACCCTTTGCAGGCATACCATATTGGTGACAGATAGCAAGTCTAAGAAATCAGGGTGGGAGGTGGGGAGATAATAGGGTCCTATAAGAAAGCCCCTAATATGGGACAGTCCCTATAAAATCAGGAAATATGGTCACCTTATTAGGAGGTGATGGGGATGGAGATGAGGAATACTCTGTTAACTCAGCATGCTTCCCTCTGAAGAAAGTGGCTTTTCAAACTGAAATCTGCAAGAGAAATGTGACCAATAACTTCTGTCTCCCTAGAAATGGTTCTGAATAAGGCATGGTAGGGCAGAGAAAACAAATAGCCTCAGAACTCCAGAAGAATGGCAAGAGTAGCTGAAGAGGACAGCAGTGGTAAGGAATAGTGCCCAAGGTGTTAAAGTAAGCTGGACATGGCAGAACACCATTCCAGAGCCCACTATTTTTAGGGGCTCAGTGTTCTGGCCCCCTAAAAATAGAAAATGGAGCCAGAATGCTGCATTCCAGGGCCCATCATTTAAAAATAACAGGCCCCAGAACGCAGTGTTCCAGTTCCATTTTCAGTTTTTGGGTCCTGAATGCTGGGCCCCTAAAAATAGCAGGCCCATGAATGGCGTTCTGCTGCATTCCGGCAGGTAAGGGGCAGGGGCATTGATGGGAAGAGCCCCTGGCTGAAGCCCCGCCTCAAACCCCTCCCCTTCCAGGCCCCACCCCAACCTGGGGCCCTCCTCCAGTTCCCCCCAGCTGATCCCAGGCCATGCTGACTCCCTGACCTAGGGCCTGCCACTCCTCCCCAGCCATGCTACCACCACGACCCAGGGCCTACCACCCACACCTTCCCAGCCGAGTTGCTGCTGGTAGGTGTTGGGGTGCCTCGGCTTGTGCTCAGGGGAGGGACTATTGGGGGCATGGGGTGGATATTGGGGTTGGGTACTGGGGGCTGGGGGTGGATATTAGGGGTGGGTATTGGGAGCTGGGGTGGATTTTGGGGACAGGATATAGGGGGCAGTAGCTGGGGTGCTTGAAGGGGCCCAGACAAGTGGGAGGGGGCTCCACCCATGCAGGAGAGGGAGCCCGCCTGATTAAGAGGGTTCCAGGGCCTGCCAAATTATACTTTAACCCCTGGTTGTGCCTATTTTGCTGCTCTGTGACCTATGGAGAAGCAGGCTGCTATTTCTCAGAGCCACAGTTTCTGCAGTGTTCCAAAACTATGTCCTTAGAATGATCAGAAACTTGAAGGCAAATGAGAAAAGATCTCCATGAGGTAAGATTCATGCCAGTTCCAATAGATTTCTTCCCAGTTGAGTGGTTTTCTTTGGGCACAAATACATAAAGTAGGCTGATGTCAGTCTGTAACAATCTGGCCATAAAATTGTGAGTGTGGAAAATTTGATAAGAAAATGCCTTTTGTTTCTAGTAAAACAAACAAGAAGTCCTGTGGCACTTGTTTCTGGTATTTTTGAAAAAGGCTTAAATCCCTTATTAGTGAACAATTGTGCTAAATTGATAATGTCATTTCTTTATAAGAAGACCAGAACTATTTCTGCACTGAGATTATTTACAAGGGTTATGGAAAATTCTCTAAAAACATACAGGGCAACGTTCTTTCCTGCAGAGAGGAAAGGAACTGACAGCTTGCTTCATTTTCTCCTTTCCAATTCTCTGGAAGCTACTACATGCCTGCTACGTGGATCTGGGGTGCTACAATTTTGCTTTCTGAGTTATCAAGACTCTTAAAATATATGGCATTCTCTCATATAAGATACTGCTGGCACTATATTATGTCAAACCCCCCCGTGCATTCAAATTCCACCTGTAGGCTATGTCTACACATGCCTCGTTATTTCAAAATAAGGATTTCAAAATGAGTTATTTTGAAATAAGTTAATTCGAAATAACAAAATGTTAATTGGAATTAAGGGAAAGTCCGCAATCCAAACAGCTGTTATTTTGAAATGGTTATTTTGAAATAAAGCCGTTTGGACCTGTTGTTTCGAAACAACAGGTCTAATCGGCATTATTTTGAAATATCCATTTTGAAATAATGGCCGTTTCGAAAACATCGGGGTTTAACTTTTTCAAAACAACAATTCTTATTTCAAAAGGATGGGATCCATCCTTTCGAAATAAGAAAATGTCGTGTAGACTAAATTTCTTTTATTTCGAAATAACAAGTGTTATTTCGAAAGAAAAAGTGCCATGTAGACATACCCGTAGAGTTTGATTCAGGCAAGGGATCAATGGGACAATTGGTCTTAAGGGAACAGTGGCCCTAAAGAGGAACGAAACACTCAGAAAGTAGTATAAAGGCAGGAAGATGCTGGACCCCTTGATATCCCTTGGATTTTCACACCGCGTTACAGATATTTTCTTTGAGTATATTATATATAATTAGTGTTGGACAGAGAAAGATATTTCCATTTTGCAGAGGATTTTGCACTTTCAAACTCTGATATTGTTCTGATTGGGAATGAAAGCCAAGAATTTTTAAATTGTCTTGGAAAAGGAATAGAGCAGAATATCCTTGAAGCTTTAGAGTCCCTGATCCAAGGCAGTCTGGCAAGCAGGCTGCTGAGGAACTAGGTGGGTGAGCTGGCAGGAAATTAAGCAGGTTTGCATTGGAGCCATGTCTGGGTTCAGGCAGACTTTGTTGAAATCAAATGAACAGTTTGTGCAACAATTTCAATTTTGATGACTTGGGAAATTCTAATGAACAAGTGTGTGTTTTGTCAGATATTTTTGAGAGATCTTTATAATACCTAAAAAAAAAAACAAAAACCCTGCACATCCTGAACTGCAGGCTAAAGGGAGAGATAAAGTGAAAAACTAAGTTTTATGCTCACTTTTGTCCTTGCTTTTTTTTTTTTTGCACATCACCACATAGTTGTTTTTCTAAAGATTTTGTCTCATATGGCAATAATCCAAATAGACAATCCTTTTCCAGGGTATTTACTAAACAGCTACAATCTATTAGAATGATTTAATTTTTTTTTAATCTACATTACAACTTCTCACTTCTATGCAGCCCACTGAGTTGGTGTATGCATACCTCAATGCTAGAGCTCTCAGAACAGATGCCAAATAATAAAATTGGAGCAGAACAGATTGTCTTCTTCTGTAGAGTTAAATCAACTTGGCCCAGGACATTCTGGGTCTCCAAATTCTTTGTAATTGATACTAAAAGTACGGGTATTTGTTCCCACTGATGGCTAGATCACTGAATTTTAAGGTGACCAGATAGCAAGTGTGAAAAATCAGAATGGGGATGGGGGGTAATAGATGCAAATATAAGAAAAAGTCCTGAATATCAGGACATCTGATCCTATCAAGTTTATGCATCTGCTGTTGCCTCCATACTAATGGACCTGGTCCTTTAACCTGAGCTATTCTGACTTAAGTTGGTAGATCTAAGCTCATGTTCTAGGTCTGTAACTGCATCCTCTGGAACCAAGAGCTGGAGCCTCCACTGCTTGAACTAAATACCATGTCCATATATTTGGAGGCAGGAGCATACTTAAATCTCCACACATGGTCCAGTCACCAGAGAGGAGCAAATAATTAAGCTGTGTTGTTGTGAGTTACACCTGTTTCATCTGTGCATTATTTTTTACAGCAATTTGAGAAATAAAAGAAAATGGCATAAGGTAAGACAAGGTAATCATATTGATAATATTCAAATATTTATTTCTGAACCTTTTAATCTATGTTTTGTTTCCAAATTGAAAGCAAACAAAGATCAAGAGTCAAATTTTCAACAGTGTGTTGGTGCATAAGGCTCCAAAGTTCCACTGAGTTCCTAAGAAACTTTTCAAAGAGTGACACCAGTGTTTTGGGGGATGGGGTTTTAATTTAATAGATACAATAAACCCAGGTTACTTTTGGAATTTATGCTGTTCTCTGAATGACATTACAAAGCCGCTAGTGGAGGTAAAGTTCAACAATAAAGATGATATGTCAGGTTACACTTCCATTTTCTCGGATGCAATATGATTGGGGAAAAAAAGAGAAAACACAGTGTCCTTATAATTAGATCTCTCCAACAATAACAAAGCATGGATCTGCTGGTTGTATTCAAGCATAAAAAACATTTAGTATTCTATTGAGGGCCTCCAATTGACCATTTTGATATGAAGAAATTGAACACCAGCTGTAAACTAACAAGAAAACAACAGAACACCACTGCTGATCACCTACAGCCCCCACGTTAAACCTCTCTAGCACAACATCATCATGGCTCTACAACCTGTCCTGGAAGACGACCCCTCACTGTTTCAAACCTTGGGAGGTAGGCCAGTTTGCACTCACAAGACAGCCCCCCAGCCTTATGCAAACTATCACCAACAACTAACAACAGAAACACTAAACCAGCTACCTTTTCCTGCAACAAACCCCATTGCCAGCTCTGCCCCCATATCTACTCAAGTGACACCATCATAGGACATAATCAATTCAATCAGGCCATCAGGGGCTCATTCACCTGCACATCTGCCAATGTGGTATATGCCATCATGTGCCAACAATTCCCCTCTGCCATATACATTGGCCAAACTTGACTGTCTGCAAAAAATAATAAATGAACACAATCAAACATCAAGAATGACATCAAAAAAGAACATTCAGTCTCTAGCACTTCAGTCTCCCAGAGCATTCTTTAACACACATTATAGTAGTTCAGTAAAAATAATCTTCAAAAATAAACTTCAGGATGAAACTGAAGAGCTGGAATACATACGCAAACTTGACACCTTCACATTAGGTTTGAACAATAACTCAGAAAGGCTAACTTGATAAAAAAGGCAATTTCCTCTCTTGTAGTATTTTCACCTTCTCATCTATTGTTGTTAAAGGCCAACATCCACACTGTTTAAATTAAAACAACTTGCTTGGTTTGTTGAAATAGACTATTCCTTCGGGACCGTTTGGATGACCTTGTGACTTATCCTTCTCTGCATGTATAAAGATACCTAACACATTGCAGTCTCCATTTCACGCATCTGAGAAAGGGGGATTATGCCCATGAAAATTTGTATGATAAATAAATTTATTAGTATTTAAAAGTGCCATAGGACTTTTTGTCTGGCTTACTGAAATAGACTAACATGGCTAGCCCTCTGAAACTTATCAACTGTAAACTGTAAGTGGACAAATACCAATGAATACCAATTCACACACCATTGATAAAGGCACATTAAACACATCTCTTCTTTGAGTTTTATGTATCTGTGAATGAGTTTAGGGAAAGATTACAACATCCCCCTCCCCCGAGCCTCTTCGTTGAAGGGGCATAAGATCTAAAGGCCACAAGATGAATTTATTGGTAGTGTCTTCAGAGAGGAGAAAATGGTTTCTATAAAAAGGTAACAACGTGTCTGAAAATTGATTTTTAAAATGTTAAAAAATTCTGAAACATTTTTCCCTTTTGCATTTGAACTGGTATGTCACGAGCTGCTGTGTGAGCATATTCTTTACCTCACTAAGAAGAGGATAACAAATCAGTACTACATTTTGTGGAAAGAGCATTCCTTTGGTCTGGTTTTGCCTTTCATACAAGTTATTTCTAGCAACAAGTTGCATTCGCCCACTGGCTGTTCTTCAGGTCATTCTTTGATGTTGAAAGAAGCCTTGTATTTATGTGTATGAGCTATATAAAGTTTAATCACTTTTATACACTTTCAAAATACAGCAAACATATTTAACAATTAAATATTTATAATGTTTAATAGAATTTTTTCTTCCTGAAATATAGTCTTTTGAATGTTTAGTCACAAATTTTAATTTCAGGAATCGTTTTGTCTTAAGCTGAAGTTTCATAGTTTTTAATCAATGCACAAGTTGCGTTGTAAGCAAGGCATAAAATCAAAGTAAAACAATAGATTATTTATGAATTCACACACTATTATATTGTAATCATTTTGACTCTACAGGAAATTGTTCTATTGAAACTATTTCCCAAACACGGCAAAATTAAATTTCCTATTAATGCCTCTGTCACAGGATACACATCTGTGCACCCCAGGTTATGATCTATATGATCTCTCTGTTCAGTTAGGCACTGCGATTTTATGCCAGTTAGGTCATGCAAGGTGCCTTCATGAATGTTCATAACATTCTACATAGTTACGATGGTATCACGTTTCCTGCAGCAGCAGCAGCATGTATGTGCACAGATGTGTAGTATGTTCTTCATGGCTCGGGGGACTGGGAGACAGACTGAACTTTCTTCTAGCAATATGTAAACAACCAAAGCTGTGAGCAACCAATATCTGTAGGAGTCGAAGAATATACACATTGAGGTGGTTCAGACTGGACAAAGAGATCACTACTGCCTAGAAGGGGTGAGGTTGAGGGGATTTAGAAACAAAAAGAGACACTTGGAAGTATTTGGAGCTTTTTGCCTGTGAATCTCCATCTTGAAACAACTTCAAGCAAGATCTGGGTCCTGCCTGGCTGGACAAACATCTGACAGCGAAACATCTTGAGCATAAATTTAGTTAGAGATACTAGGTTAATATGCATGTTTTAAGTTTTCTTTCCTTGTGGTCAATCCTGACTTGTTTATATTATGATTCTGCCTTGACTAGCCATATTCTCACTTCAAATTGTAATCTGATCAATAAATTAGTAGTTATTTAATCTAATGCTGAGTGGTCTTTACAAGGTGTGAGTGAAGAGGCCTGGACACAATCCATTTCTTTATTAAATGGATGGACTACAGTGTATGGTGATTGGGAGTGGGTCCCAATCCCTGTAAGACAGTAGCTTCTGGTGAGGTAACTGGGGTTGGGGATGCTCACTTGCACTATGTCTACACTGGGGCTTTAAGTCAACTTAAAGTCCAGGCCACGCTGCAAGCTAACAGTCGACTTTCTCCATCACTGAAGTTGACTTTATAACTTCCACTTATAAAGTCAACTTTACAGTGAAGTCAACTTAAGGCAATGTGGCTAGGGAGTTGCCTTAAGTTGATTTAATTGGCCTCCTAACTACAGAAAATATGGGGATGGGGGATGGAGAGAAGGCACATGCAAACTCCCCATGTTCCCTGACTGATCTGGCACCTCCCCCACATCTCAGTCCGACCCGGCATCTAAGCCTGACCGTTCATCTCAGCCCAACCTAGTATCTGCCCCGCATCTCAGCCTGACCCAGCATCTCCCCCCCGTTCTCAGCCGGACCTGGCATCTCAGCTTAACCCGGCATCTCCCCTACAACTCAACCCAACCCAGCATCTCTGCTACTTCTCAGCCCAATCCCACATCTCTAGCCATTCTCCAGTCCAGACTCCCCCTCCCATTCTCAGCTGGACCCTGCACATCTCTCCTCTTCTCTGCCCAAACTCATGTCTCCCCCCCTTGCCCTTCTCAGCCTGACGCTGCCTGTCTCTTCCCCTCTCCGCCCAACCCTGTGGGTTTTCCCTTTGCAGAGGACCTCCCGATATTGTAAAACAAACAAGGAGCCTGGAGGCACTATTTAAGACTAACAAATTTATTTATTGGATGAGCTTTCATGGGAGAAAATCCCACTTCAGATAGTTTGAAGATGGGGGAACTTAGAATGGTAGGAAATAAATACAGGGGAGTGTAAGACATAGGATCAGGTCATACTCTAACAGCAAAACAAAGCAGTTTTTAAGATCTGAAGACTGGGAAACAGAACATAGAAAGAAAGAAAGTTGCTATTTCTTTTAGATTAGATTGTGTGAAAGCAGGATTAAATCTTAACTATGGATTTTTTTCCCATTACAACATGTTATTTGACTTCACCTTGCTCTATGTACTGTGTTCTGGTGTTTGAATCTTAACAACTGCTGTGCCCTGCCCCTGGGCTGGCAGTTGCCCTGTGGCACCTGGTCCAGAGCCAGAGAAGTCTGGGCAACAAAGGGCGGGTTAGGAGTGCTGTGCTGGCACATCGCTGGGCTATGCCTGGCTCCGTGACCTCCCTGGGCTCCCTGTTGCCACACAGTATGGGCGGTGGTGTGGTCACTCACTTCCTGTAGTAAAGGAGTGGCTGGGAAAGAGGGGCACTTCTGCTGTGGTGCACTGTGGGCCAGCAACCCACAATCCACCACTCCTAGGGCAACTAAGCAGCTGCCAGTGTGGACAAGGGGAGTCTCCTGGCATTTTGAGTGTGGACGCGCTAAGGCGACTTAATAAATTCTGCTGTAAACTGGCTTAAAGTAGACCTTATTAAGCCAGTTTAACCGAGCCCTGTAGTGTAGGCATAGCCTTGGAGACCATCCATCAGGTAGGCAGAGGGCACACCCTCAGTTCTTGGGACTGACTGCATGCAAGTGGCTGCAGTGGACTGACTCAGGAGTGAGTAGTCACCTGGCAAAGCAGGGTGAATTGGGATGCAGGAGTGGGAACTGGGGGGAGAGGTCACAGCAGCACACCAGAGCAGATCTGGGGAGCAGCTTCTCACAGCCTCTCAAAAGAGAGACATACTTTTCTAGTGCTTTATAAACTGGATCCTCATTCTTTTTTTATGCTAAGATATAACACTTCTCTCAGCCTCAAGATTAAGTTACCTGAATATTAAGAAAAATTCAGGTAACAGGGAATGAGTGAGATGTTGAAATATCTTTTCCAAGAATATTACTAAAGTTTCTGATTATTGGCAACCAGATTTCTTCTCTTTTCTGATGTGCTCCTCTATTTATGTGCAAATGGTCATTCCTCCCTACCAAACCTCCAAAAAAGATTTTACTAATTAAAGGCCATATTAATTTCATCTGCTGGGTGAGATGACTATGAACCAACATGGACCATTAAAGAGGGAAGCTGATTCTCCACAAATAACCTTGTCAAATTTTACCCATATGAGCTCTTGCGGCAAGTGTGTAGAAAGGAACAGGTTATACATATTGAAGGCTCTTACTCAAATATATCTGTGAGGAAAGGAATTTTTCTTTTACAGAAAGGAAGGAAGAAAATTTTGCTGAACCAGTGGCATTTTGCCTCTGATTCAAGAGTGAAAAGAGAGGTGGGTAATACATTTCCAGGATAAACAATGAAGCATGCCTGGAAACTGCACCAGGACAGATGGAGAGCTCTTCATTGTTATCTTTGTCACCCTAAATTATTTAATTCTTTGTTTAGTTACTTCTAGGACATATTCTTTGCATCTAAGGAATCACCTTGTTATTTCAGACCCCATTTGTTGTATATACACAACAGTAACCATCAACAAAAATTACTGCATGATAAAACATAGATATAATTTTCAAGCATCAGCCTGAAGAAGCCTACTTATCCTAATAATCACTGATAGCATTAAGTTCTCAGAGTCCAAAATATTTTGCTAGAATCTGCTGTGGATCTTCTTCAACACCTAATTTCCCTGAGAGGGAGTTTTGCCTGACTAATTAAGAGTAGAAGATGAAGACTCAAATAAGTCATAATTAAACTTCTCCTCCACTTAACTAAATTTTGGAGGTGATGAAAAGTGTGACCAACATGTTCAGTGTTCACTTTGCTGGAAGTTTTAATGTTTTCTTTCCCCTTAGTAGTTTACACAGGCTAAAGTTAGCAAACAGACCAATAGGATAGATGTCCCAAATCCACTGATACTCAAAGGAGATGAGTACCTAACTTCTACAGGCTCCTTTGAAAATCCCAAAACATTGGTCTTAAAATCATAGAATTTATCTTGTTCAAAGAGCTCTATGATCAATCTAATCCAGTACTGGTTTTTTTTGACATGGACAATGTGTTTCAGAAGAAAATATAAATACTCTTAATATATGTATTACACTTGTGCAATAGTCACTTTGTAGAGGTGTGTTTCCATCACATTCCCCTATCAGTTCTTGTCAATTTATTGTATGTCCTTTCACATGACATAAGTGGCATCACTATAGTTGTTGGGGAAGATTTGCAAAGTCACCAATGTTAGTTAGTGATGTTTGTCTCTTCAGAAGTTAGTGGCAGTCTTGCACCTAACTGCCAGTGGGAATTTGGGTCCTAACGGCCTCTTGTGCAAATGAAAATTTCTCCATTATTCATAAGTCTCACCTTGTATGTACATATGTGTAGTATGGTCGATATCCATGGTCTGTAATTCCAGTCCTCAAGTAGGACAGACATGCATTCAGAGCCAGCAGCCTTCCAGACCTCACTGGTAGGGCGAGGCCAACACCCAGAGTCAGCAGCCTCAAATTCAAGGCAGGAGGGATCAGCTCTCAGGAACCAAGGAGGGGAATGCAGGCCTACCCACACTGTTGCATCCCAGCCTAGGGCCCTATCCAGTGGAAGAGCAGTCTGCCAGTGGGCCAGCAGAGCACCAGCTGAAATGCATTGACTACAACTCAGCTGGGCCCTTACCCACTGCCCCTGGGCCACTTCCTTCTTTACCCCCAGCCAGTTACCCGGGTCCCATTGTCTTCTTCATAGACATCCAAGCATACCACTAGAAGGATCCCACTCAAACCTTCACTGTGCATAGGCAGTAGGTCTGGCAGCTTCTCAGGGCTATCAGCCAATGATAGCTCCTCAAGATCACAGGGGCCACTCACAGCAGGCCTCCTTCTCCAGTCCTGAAGCTCCTCCGCTGATGGTAGCTCCTCCAGGTCCTCCACTGGAGGGAAATACAGGTAAAGTCCTTCCTCCTGGTTGCTGTGGGGAGGAGGGTTAGAGCCTTCCAATGGTGGGTGCTCTCATTGCCAGTCCATCCATCTCCAGGGAGGTTCCCCCAGTGAGTTTCCGGTTCGGCTTTTTATATTGTCCCCTCTCCCTTTGGCTCTACACTTCTGGTTCTGGGCCTGGTCCCATGCAAATGATGCTTCTGTCCAGCAGGGGGAGTGCAGGAGACCTCCAGTGCCCTACTTGGAGGGCAGCTACCTCACCTTGCTACAAGATGTTATTCAAAACTAAAATTCACACCCCTAAAAGTAATTTTTGTCCACTAAATCAAGCTCTCAATCCTGTCCCAATGAAAACAAATGAGGAAGAAGAGATGGCACTTTTTCTGCAACTCACTCCCATTAGATAATTCATATCATTATCTTTTCTTATTCTTGAAGAGTAGGCATAAATGTCCACTAAATTCAACTCTACATAGAACCTTTATCTGCAAAAAGTCACCAAATATCTTTTAAATAAGAATTCTAGGTGTAAATCAGCTATGAATACTGACGTCACACTACCAACTTCCATCAAGCTAGTGGCCAGCTGAGACTCAAACCACTGTTCATCATGACATGCTATCTCTGCTTTTAAACAGGAGACAGCCCTTTACTTAAAAAATGCCTATATCCAGCCTTCTTGAATAAAAAAAAAAAAAGATATATAATCAGACTGAGGATTTTTCAGTGAATAGGAACATGCCCCCTTTTTTTCAGGAGCTGTACAAAATTAGCTGAAAACTATTTGAAATACTAGTGACTAGGAAATACATCTTGAGGTTATGTATATGTTTACACTTGTTTCCATAAGTATCTTACAGGCTGTATAATATTTCTGCATTATACAGACCATAGAGAGAGAACTGACTGACAAACTGAGTTTGAAATGTCATCTTTTAAAATCCCTAGATCTTAAAGGGATACATACAATATAAATGTTTTCTTATTTCTTTTGAATCAATGCAGCACATTTTATTACTTTTCTTTTTTTGTTTCTGCCAACAAACCTGCATAAACACTGACAAGGCAGTCGGATGTTGTGTAGGCCAAATTTCTGACATTCAGTTCCCTCAGATGTTAATTTGGTACAATAGAAAATAATCTGCATCCCACAATGAAGCAAAATACATGCCAAATCCTTTTTACTTAAAGGTTATAACCACTGAACATAATTTTCTCTGGAGAAAAACTTTGTTGTGTAGAATCAGAATGGTCTGCTGAGACAAGCAACATCAGAAGCAAGAGTTAACTACAGCATGCTCACTCTGGGTCTTCATTTAGTTAAGGGCATTGGATAAGAAGAAAACACCATCTGTGTGCAGCCAAAATCAATTTCTGACACTAGGTGTCAAGAAAACAGAGAAAGTAGCACAACTGTCTCCAAGGAATGCATTGCAGCCAAATTAGAATAATAGCAAAATGAAAAGTAAGAGCTTGTTTGTTAGAAATACAGGGCATCAAGAACTTCAATTGAAGTCAATGGAGGCTGTGGGCACTTTGAATCCCCCAAAATCAAACAGATCCAAGATTTACTTTTAATTAAAAATTATACCAAGTTAGCATATACAACCCTCAATCCACTTTGATCCTTACCCTTTTGTGTAATACTAAGCTTTTATTATCCCAATAGTTTCAGTGAGCAACTCTGGTTTAAAAACATTATATAAAGTGGCCAGGAATTTCTTAATAATTTTGTAGAAGTGAGTAGAAAAATATCTGGTCTGGGACATAAATGTTGAAATATAGCTTGTTATAAACAGAATGTCATTTGACCGTAATAACTTCTTCTTAACAGCAACAACAAAAGTTCTGTACTGTAATGAAGTGAAAGAGAAAAAACACTGAGCATTTGTGTTTTCAAATAGCATATATCTGCTAATACAGAGTTCCTTTCTAATTTAGTGATTCCAGTGAGCTAATAGAAAACAGGTAAAATAGATATTAACTGCACAAGTGGACTGAACAGAAACAGTGGAAAAAGGACATGGAACTGTCATTTCAAGGAAAGCAATAGTTAAACAGTGTAATACAAGAGTATTTGCTGATCTGGAAACAGAGTATTCTTTTATTCATCTTTTGCCTTTGAAGAAAATGGTTATTGCATCATTGCTTTGTAATCTCTATCTTTATTACCAGAAAAAGTGCAGAGATGGGTATTTAACTATAATAATCTGCTAAAACTATCATCCAGACAGGATTTAAAGTGCTTTCAAACTTTATCTCTGCCTATAGAAGTTATATGTGGAATTAATGTGCAACCAACTTCAGGATCAAATGTAACTTTAGATACAACAATATTACATGACAGATTAGAACTGAGTAGAAAAATATTTTATCCAATGGAAGAATGGAATTATTTTATATAGGTAGACTATACAGATAGATAGATACATAGATAATTTTCAAACTGGAATTTAGCAACAGGGCTAAAAGTACTATTTTGGCTCTAAGTCTAATATGGATAAAATTTTCAAAACCACCTAAGAGACTTATGAATTTAAGTGTCATTTTCAAAAGGGCTTAAATGCTTTTAAAAATGTTACCTATTATGATATATTCACATTCCAGCCAAAACTGTCAGGTATCAAAAGTTAAGGAGACACAACTGTCTCCAGAATGGATCTTGGCTTCCTGTTAATAACAAATACAGAGAAAGGAGAGTCTTTGTAAAATTTTAAAGTTGAGCTGTTTAAAAAGAGTGAAATAATTACTTTAAGGATGAATTCCAAAGGAACAGCTGTGTTAGTCTAGTTCCACAAAACAAACAACTAGTCCTGTGGCACTTAAAGACTAATGAATTTACTTATTAAACAAGCTTTTGTGGGAGAAAAATCCCACTCTACTAGATGCTTTGAAGATGAGGAATTTATAGAATGAGAAGAAAATAAATGCGAGGAAGTGTAAGTGATAGGATCAGGTCAGACTGTGAAAGCAAATCAGTGCAGTAGTTCAGATGCAAACACTGTGGAACACTGTACAGAAGAAGATGAGGTCAAATCACCTACTGTAATGAGAAAACAAGACTATGCCGATTTTTTGAAAATGAATCTATTCTTTCCAAAGTATTGGTTTTAACACATTTCTTATGTCACAATATGTTTTGAAAAGAAATTTTTAAGATGAGCAATGTTGGAGCATCCCATATTGTTATCATTTTTTGGTAGAAGTTATCACTTCTTCTTTCAAGATTTAAGCTAGTTTAAAAATATTTTAAAAAGTCAAAATCAAAATGACATTTCAAAAAATTCCTAGAAGACTGTTTCAATTTACCTAAACTGACTGAGATTTTGTAATTTTGCCTCCTGATTCAAGATGGGGAAAAATTAAAAATCTCAGTTAGGTTAAGAAAACTATTTCCTCCCCAACTCAAACTATTTGACAAATTTTACCACACGGTACCATTAAAAATAACAGTTTTCCTTTACATTGAGAAAAGGGAAGTAACAGGTATCTCTAATGCCACTTTGTGGCAACAGTTGGTAAATGCTTATATTTAAAGGTACCTAGCAAGTATGTTTTGATCAGCAACTGAAATCATTTGGAAGTTTAGATCATGTTTGCAGTCCATTATCCTATGGGCTTTCAGGATCAGTGATGGGAGCTTTTTAATAGGACATGCTTGTTTCTTACCCTGGAACGTCTATCAGTCTTTAAACATTTTTAAACGTCTGCTTTTAGGTAATTTGTGACATTTCTAAAATGCATATGTTCAAAACCATGCCCTCAACTCTGACTTCAGCACGCTACAGTGGGATACATGGAACCTGAGCAAACCTAGTTTTTCCAGTGGAAGGAAATTAAAATTACCATTAATAATGAAAATAAAAACATGTTGAAACCTCTCAGATTTTGATATTTTAATGTAATTCTAATTATAACATGTGAGATAAGAAGAATGTAAGACAATACATTGTGGTATAAAATTTTCACCAGCAGTCAGTCTGCTTTGTCCAATTTTGATTAACATATCCTTCTAAAAATCAGACTTACCAAATCTATTATACCAAACTGGGTACAGGGTTGTAATGGACGGTTTCTGGCCAGAGAATAATTAGCACTTTGTTCCCACTGCCAACTTTTTATTTTCATCACTGCAGATGCCCCTGTTGTTTCACACTAAAGCTGGGTCATAAGAAACGGCATTGAAGTATCGGTAGCTATATTTACCTGAAGAGAGAGCCAGGGGTGAAGAGGAGAAGCCACCGGGTGAAAACAGCTGTCACCCATGCAAAAGCAAGTGGATACTTGAACCACCACTCACTGCTTCAGAAGAAGAGGACTGGTTTCTAAGCAACCAGCCAGCAATCACCTACACTGACTGTTCCTTGAATCAAGAAGGCAGGAGCAAGAAGAGCTCAGAATTGTCCTTTGCCCCATTTTTTCTCAAAGCATTCAACATCACAAGGTATCAGATGTCTTCTATGGATATTTTTGCTGCAACTGATGAACAGGAATTGAATGGACTAAATGTGGAATGAATTCTTTATCCATACAGTTGAAGAGAGGTTGTGTCGAAACATTGATCAGAATTTTGTCCTAATGCAAAGAAGCACTAGGCTTGACTCTGCATTCCCCTATCACTTGTTATTATTTACAAACAATAAAATATAGCTGTAAAGTGCTACCTAATTGCAGCATTTTACTCTTACTGCACAACTTTAACAGGTGCAGGATAACTGAGAAGGAAGCCCATTCTCTTGAATAGGGCCCACCCCATTTTCGGAGTGGATGACATTAATTTCAGCCAGCCACAAAAGCCAGATATCATACAATGGAGTAATAGTGGGAAATCAAGTTACAGAACAAAATTTTCCCCCAGATCATTAATCAAACTTACTGGATGCTTCCAGTCCAAACCTTTCATCTATTTTTTCTCTGTGTCATTGAAAGTTTTTAAAAGAGTATTTGTTTATATTCATTTTTTTCATTTTCACATTTTAAAGAAGGCATGCAAATATGTACAGAAATACTTTTATAAAAACACGTTCGCTCTACAAAAATGAAACAAATAAGTAGCTATATGGAAATATATGGTAATGGATGCTAATTTTGAACACTACTCAGAAATTCCCAATCTTTCAAGTTAATTACAAGTGTAATTATAGTACTATGAACTCAGCTTGCAACATAAATATTCACACAATTACTCCAAGAAGTACAATATTGTACTTACTATATGTACAAACAGTTACAAGGTTATTTCTACCAGTTTAATTGTTTTACCTTTATGAAGCAGCAACAATGGGACAATGTGTAACATTAAGGCCCTGAATCAGGAAACTACTAAGCAAGTGCTTAAATTTATGCATGTCTAAGTGTTATTCTCTATAAAAATGCTTTTAAGAATCAAGTAAATAAAGAAGTAGGGCATGTAAAAAAAGCTAATGGGTCCATCATCCATTGTATTATTGGTATAGCATGTTTCTAGATTCTATATTAAAATAATTATATACAATGTATGCAATTGTTTTACATAATTCACCAATTAAAGTCTGTTAGGTTATTATTAACTATTTGTATTACAGTAGCACCCACAGGCACAACCTAGCTCCCTACTGCTAGGTATCGTAGCAACACAGTCAAAGATACAGGGCTTTTCTAGACCAAAGTCAATGCATAGCAAGCTGGGGTATAAATCTACAGTACACTAGCATGTTGCACACTAGCTATCCAGCTGGACCCTGCTGTCACGCTGTAAGTTTACATCCCAGCCTGCCACACTCTTAACTCTTCATCTAGAGAAGGCCTGAGTCTCTGCTTCAAGGAGCTAACAAGCATAATCACATCCGTGTAAGCCATTTTTTTCTCGTCATCTCATGTTTTAGATCTAATATAAGATTCTTAGTTCTTTTCTGCATTTTTAAAGATAACTATAGAAGAAAAATGTTGGCTCATAGCCTGCAAAATGGTTTAGTTTCCAAGATTTTATAATTTGGGAGAAGCACAACTTTAGTTACCCTTCTCCCCTTTTGGAGAAAAATGGGGGACAGAAAGGAATAACAAATCAAACCCCAACACTCGTCTATTTGCAACTCCTGAAACTGATTAACAGTTTCTCTGTTAAAATTTTTTGTCAATGAAATTGTTTTTAGTAGGAACATTTTTCAAACAAGCAGTTTTAATAAATTGTTATATTTATCCCATTCTTCTCAGACATTGATCAACTTGACAGATTCATGGATGTGAATGAACTCATTGATTTAGGTACTTGAATTAATTTCCTTTACCTCCTCATGGTGCAGTGGGGACAAGATTTGAAGGATCAGATACCTGACAGCTCTCAAGTATTAAACATTTAAAATTAGTTTTACAGATTTCATTTGATTCCCTTATTTATTTGAAAAAGATTATGAATAAATTGTCTTTTTTTCAGTCATCACTTGAATGCTACGTGAACTGCCAACCCATGAAGCTCTTTAAGACCAAAATCAATCATAAAAGCTCATTGAGACTTACACATCTTCTATACCTACTAGAAAAGAAGAGAAAGAAGAAGGGGTCTAAGGAACAGATAAAAAGGATGATTAGAAGGGCTGAAAAAAACATGTACGAGACAAAAAATACATAACAGGAAGACTTCCGATAGTTGATGACCAGACAAGGAAAGAAAACTGGAAATACTAGCACTAACAAATACTAACAAAATGCTTGATTTTAAGTAGCAGTAGAGAAAGAGAAGAAAGGCCTGATCAATGACTGGGTTGAGACCTGGAAGAGATCATTAATGCTAATCAATACTGTAATGATCTTGAGGGTTCATTAAAGACGATACTACTGAATGAGTAAGGAATACAATTTTAATCATACAGACAGGTATTCAGGTGTGTACCTGGGAGCAGCCATGTTAGATCTTCTCTGGGGAATGTCTCCCAATTTACACAACACTGGCCCATGCTAGGGAGTGTCTCTAAATTCACAACCTTTTGCAAGCATATCACTACATCTTCCCCCCTAAGGAAAAGTATTAAACAGTTAGATACATATAAAAGCTAGGTAATAATACATGCCCTAACATCTAACAATACATAACAGCTATCTAAAAAAAATCAAAAAACAAAAAAAAACATGCAGAAGGACAGTCCATAAACCCAGGATATGAACTACTTAGAGAGGAGAGGTTACTAGTACATCACTCTCAAGTGAGTCTTTACCACCCACTTCCCTTACATATCCTAGCAAGTCTCTATGAGTCTTTCTGGACATTTGATGACTCGACTAGATCTTCTCAGTACTGGTCCTTCGTTCAGGTCTAAATTCTCTTGTTCCCTGATGGTTTAATTACCATGTGTTGAAGATATTGGATCAGTCAGGTGAGGCATGCCAGAATCTACCTCAACTTCCAAGGTGTTGGAACTTTCTGGAATAAGTCGTAGATCCCGTCGATTACGTCGAAATGTGTCATCTTGATCTGTGGGGACCACGTAAAACCGTGGATGCAGCTGTTTTTTAATAGTACCTCTTTGTCCCCAAGTATTAGAGGAGTGATTCCTCAGGCACACTCTATCACCTGGGTTAAGGGATGGAAGATCATGAGCCCTTCTATCAAAATAATATTTCTGCTTCCACTTCTGATTTTCTTTCATCTTCCAAATATTAGCATTGTTCTGAGATTGCAGCAATTTATCAGTAATAGGTATTAGATCTGATCCTTCTTCCCATTAACAGCTGAGCTGGAGAAAAGCCATTCTCCAGGGGTGTACTTCGGTAAACCAGCAATGCTGTATACAGATCACCTCCACTTTCAAAAGTCTTTCTCATCAGGTTCTTTACTGTCTGTATAGACCTTTCCACCAGTCTGTTTGATTGGGGATAATTTGGACTGGAGGTTTCATGATGAAAATCCCAATCTGAGGCAAATTGCCTGAATTCTGCACTTGAAAATTGTGGCCCATTGTCACTGAAGACCTCATCGGGAATTCCATGTCTGGAGAAAATTCCTTTCACGCTAGTGATCACTGAATTACTATTAGTACTGTTCAGTGTGCAAATTTCTGGATATAAAGAGTAATTATCAGTGACTATTAAGTAATCCTTGGAACGCCAAGTATATAAATCCACACCTACCTTCTCAAAAGGTCTCTGTGGAACAGGATGGGGTCTCAGTGTCTCTGCCTGTTGGCATGTCCTGTATTTCAAGCATGAAAAGTAGTTTTTTACCACATTGGTAATGTCGTGATTGATCCATGGCCAATACATGACCTCTCATGCTCATTCTTTGCTCTTCTCAATTCCTAAGTGACCTTAATGAATCTTCTGTAACATTTCTTTTTGGAGGCTCTGTGGAATTACAACCTTCCCACCTTTGAAAATCACCCCATCTACCACAGTCAGTTCATGTCTGCAGTTCCAATAGTCTCTGATACTTAGAGAGCAACTGCTTATTATTTCAGGCCACCCTTTAATTATCACCTCTTTGAGGAGTCCCAATAATTCATCTTTCTCAGTCTCTTCTCTTATGTGTTGTAGTCTTCTGTTAGTTATGGGATTTGTGCTTACAATCATATCTACACTGGCTTGCACTTCTGTTTCCAGTGTCTTCTCAGGTACCATGGGTGCTACTGCTCTGGAAAGTTCATCTGCTGTGAACTTAAATTTGCCTGGTGTGTAGGTCACCAATAAATTGTATTTCTGCAATTTGATCATCATTCTTTGAATCCTTAAGGTACAGTCATTTAGTGGTTTGTTAAATAATGCAATCAAAGGCTTGTGATCTGTTTCAACTTCCACTCTCTGTCCATAAATATACTGATTGAATCTCTCACAGGCAAACAAGATTCCTAAAAGCTCCTTCTTAATCTGTGCATATCTAGTCTCTGCATCAGTCAGTGATTTGAATGCATATGCCACAGGTTGCCAGAAATCTTCATGTTTTTGTAAAATCATGGCACCCAACCCAGACTGTGATGCATCCGCTGAAATTTTAATGGGCTTCTCTGGAGCAAAAAATTTCAATACTGGTTCCTGTATCAAGTCTTGTTTTAAACTTCTCCATGATTCCTTCTGTGCAGCATCCCAGCACTATTCATTTTTGTCCTGTAGGAGTTGTTTCAATGGTGCCGCCTTGGCAGAAAGATTGCCTATGAATTTTCCAAGATACTTAGCCATTCCAGGAAAGGTTGGACATCTTAATTTGACTGAGGAGATGGCATCATGTCAATGGTTGAAATCTTCCTCTTATCCAGTTTTACAACTTTATGGGAAACAATGTCCCTTATAAAAGTCAGTTCTCTAACTCCTAACACACATTTGTCCTTATTTAGTTTGAGGTTTGTGGCTCTAGTTGCATCCAACAATTGCCAAAGCCAACGATTATTCTCCTCTTTTGTAGAGCCCCAGATGATGATGATGATGTCATCCATGGAGGTGTCCACACAGCTAATATGTTCATAGATTATGTACAGTTTTGTGATACATATCTAGTGATGAAGCTATACTGAAGGGTAAGCGTAAAAATCTGTATCTTCTGAAAGGAGTATTAAATATGCATAATTTCAAGCTTTCCTCTGTTAATTTTAGCTGCCAAAATCCAGAGGATGCATCCAATTTACTGAAATATTGAGCATTTGCAAACTGAACCATAATCTCTTCTCTAGTTGGTAGTTTGAAATGTTCTCTTTGTATAGGTCTGCTGAGGTCTCTGGGATCTAAGCATATGCGTAGTTGGCTATTACTTTTTTGCACTATGACTAGGGAGCTCACCCATTCCGTTGGCTCCTCTATTTTTTGTATTACTTGCGTTGCTTCCATCCTTTCAAGCTCCGCCTTGAGTTTATCATGGAGTGCAAATGGCACCTTTCTACATGGATGAGTAACTGGAGGGATCTGCTTGTTTATGCAGATTGTATGTTCACCTTGCAAGCAACCCAATCCCTGAAACAGGTCCTGATATTCTTCAAGGAGTGCCTCATAGCCAGATGCAGCCCTATCATGTAGTGAGACCACCCTTTTTACCAGATTCAGTTTCTCACAGGTGGCTAGGCCCAAAATTGGTGTCACCTCCTGTGGCACTACAATAAAAGGCAGCCTGTACATGGTGTTCTTATGGTTAACGCTAGTGAAGCAGCATCCCTGCACAGGTCTATTTGTTCCAGAATACCCAGTTACTTTTATGTTTGTTGGTCCCAGCTTGGGTCTTATTCTCAGTCTCTCATAATCTCGTGCAGACAGAATGTTAACCTGAGCTCCTGTGTCTAGTTTCAGTGGAATGATTGTTCTATTCACTGACAGAGGCAGTATCCAGTCCCTCTCACTAGGTTTGCTTGATCCCAGTACATCAACAAAGCACTCCTCAGGATCACTGTCAGTAACTAAATGCACTTGATTTTTGCGCCTTTGGGATCTGCAGCAGTTTGCAAAATAATTAAGTTTCCCACAGTTATGACAGAGTTTCCCATAGGCAAAACACTCTTTGGGACCATGCCACGATCCACACTTGCCACAAGACTGTCTGGACTCAGTCTTCCTGATAGCAGGGGTTGGTTCCACATTGTGATTTGAACCACTCTGACTACATGCTATTTGTCTAAGTGCATGCACTGCCCCTTCTGGTGAATTCAGCTCTTTTACTTTTGTTTTTACCATTTCAGTGGCCCTACATATGTCTTTGAATGAAACCCTTCAAATCTCTCCCTCTCTGAGCAGTCTCTCTCTTAACACATTGTGTGTAATGCCACAAATGAGTCTGTCTTTGATCAGAGACTCTGCCAAGCCACCAAAGTTACAGCTTCTACTGAGTTTCCTTAATTCTGTACATATTGGCCTGTGGTGTTATCCAGTTTTTGCATGCATGTAAAAAATCTATGCCTCTTAAAAGTCACATTCATTTTTGGCAAGCAATATTCCTCAAACTTAGTCAGTATAATGTTTAAATTCATGCTTTCACCATCTTGAAATTCAAAGTTATTATATACATCCAGTGCCTCCTCCCCAACAACATGCAAAAATATAGATGATTTCTGGTGTTCACCTTTGTTCTGCACTCCAATGGCAGACAAATACAACAGAAATCGCTGCTTAAACTTTAGCCAGTTTTCTGCAAGATTACCAGACATTTGGAGAGGTGAAGGAGCCTGTAAAAATCCATGTTTAGAGCTTACACTTACTTGCTGAAGGCTCTCTTTGTTTTCAGAGATCCCTGATGCTTTTCTGTTTTCAGGGACAAATACAGGAATTTTCCTCCAAGTCTTTTTAGTTTCCAAACTCATGCAGTATCTTCTGACACCATGTAATGATCTTGAGGGTTCATTAAAGACGATACTACTGAATGAGTAAGGAATAGAACTTTAATCATACAGACAGGTATCCAGGTGTGTACCTGGGAGCAGCCATGTTAGATCTTCTCTGGGGCACATCTCCCAATTTACACAACACTGGCCCATGCTAGGGAGTGTCTTTAAATTCACAACCTTTTGCAAGCATATCACTACAAATACTACACCTGGCAAAAAAACGTCTGTCACATACAGGCCTCATTGGCCTCTCCCTACCCAGTAGTCCAAAACAAACACAAAGCCTTAATATCATTTTAAACTAAGCCAGCCAAGCACTTCCTTTCTGAGGAGTCTATCTTCCCTCTTGTAAGTTAACTGACACTACCAGTCTTCATATGGCTGGAATTCAGCCTTCTAGCAGAGACTTTAAAACTCACCTTGTGTCAAGGTCTTTGCTGTAGGAACTTCTCTTATTCCCTGCAGTTTCCTGAGCTTTCCCCCCCTGTTTTGTGTTCCTGTAGAGAACTCCTGTCCCATGTCAGGCCTCATCAATGCTGTCAATGAGTCACAGATAGGCTGGAGCAGTTTCTTCTTAAAGAGACTGCTCCACCCCACGACAATTCCATCTGTCATTTGTCTATCTATAGACCTAGTTAGTTTTTTTTATAAACATCTTTCCCCATCAATGTAATTCATGATCATCTTTTTTGCACAAAGAAAAAGGTTTCACAAAATACAGAACAAACAAAAACATGGGTTCAGAGCGTGTGATACATAAAAGAGGTGAATCATTGCAACACTGATGATCGCAGTGGATAAACTTCTGGTGCCTAGCCACCACAGTACCACCACTGTGAGCCACAAAACTGAGTAGGGTGCCTTTTCCACTGTGGATAAATATTCAGTCATTAGTCCCAAGCGCAAGAGTGATTCAGTAACTGAGTCATTAGGGCAGCCCACTGTACGTTTGGAAACTCTGAGTCTAATCTCCTCTTTTAATCATTCTTTCACTAGTTATCCACAAAAGAGTAGTTTTAAAGAGCGAAACTGAGGGAGCCTTACATGAGATTCCCATAGCTTAGGGTTTAGAGCACTCAGCTGCTTGGTGGGAGATCCTTGTTCAAGTTTTTCTTCCCCTTTTAAAAAAGACAAGGAAAATGAACCTTGGTCCTTAACATCAAAGATGATTACTACAACTGATTGACTAAAAGTTGTAGGGGCACACCACCACCTCCCTTTCCCTATGCTTGTTTTTGAATGGGACCTGATCCCCCAGACAGTCTCTGAAAATGTCTACTGGATCAGACCCAGCACACAATATAGGTAACTGAATGCCTCTCTTCCCTCAGTTGTGAATAACTGAGACTTAGGTAGGAGATAGGTACCCCAATGCCTAGAGTGAAGTAGTGGTGCATTTTCCAGGGGGCTGAAATATGGACACCTAAGGAATTTTTTCCCTGAAAACTAAGGGAGTGAGTGCATTTAGAAACTTGGGAGAAGTGGTCAGCAGGAGCCTTGTAGATCTCTCTAAACTCAAAACTTGGACTTAAGTGCCTATTTCTGACACTTACAGGCAAGTCTAGTATTTGAGTGCATAGAACTTTTGTTAATTTGTGCCATGCTTCTTTGCAGCATTAAATACAAATTGGATCCTTATGTTTGAAACCCAAACATCATTTTTAAACTTATAGGGATTTGCATAGACTAAATATTAAACTATCTTATGATTTCTTCATCCTTTATCTTGAAACATCCACTCTTGCTAACCTTTCCCATTCATAGGACACCAGTGCTTGCTGCATCACAACTTTCTCCTGTAGAATATCTGCTGATCAATAAGGTCTTGCTGCAAGACTGTTCACAGTCAGTCATATATGTCTGAATCTCCTAACAAAACCAGAAGTTATTTATTTCAAAGGTATTTAGTGGTCTGTAACAGGCTTTTAAGTAGCTTGTGAGATATTAACATAATATATTGCTATTCAGAAAAATGGTCTACAAAATAATAGTATTATACGTGGATGCTGAGAAAATTTTAAATCTTGAAAAAAATGACATATAAAACATTGACGTATCAAAGCTTGGGAGGTGATGAGCAGCTGTAAGTCTATTTGACATCAGTTACTTGAAATCAATGGGACATGCAGGTGCTCAGAAGTCTTCTTTATGGCAGGTAAAATAATGTTTCATAATATGTATTTTTCTCTTTAGATAGAGATAATTTAGATGATATAATATTTTTAAACAAATTTGTTGTAGTCATATGATTTAATACAGAGGTTCTCAACTGCTTTCATTTTAGGACCCTCTTTTCTACACTGAGACTGCACCACCCCTGTAGCTGCCTCTTCAAACTAGGTAATATTTCTCTCCTCCCATTAAAGAATGTAGAGTAGAGGGGGCCCAGTAGCCAGTTCAAAACTGAATGATTCAACGATATTCATGATTGGTAATATTTATTTACTTTGAAAATGTTATTTCATCTTCCATCCGTACCTACCTACCTGCATACATAGTACTTTCCTATATGAATATATTTGGAATCAGCTGTAACTTGTTCATAAAGAGAAAGTTGAAGTCACTGATTTTAAATAGGGCTGTGGGAGATATTTTAAAATCAATATCCTATATGTTTAGGGAGATATTTTTGTACTCCCAGATGAAAATAAAGTGTTAGTCTATTCATATTATCATAGGGTGTGTTCACACAGCAGTCTTATTTCAAAACAACAGAGGTTGTTTCTAAATAAGAAAGGCCATGTTCACACGACGCACCGTTGTTTTGAAACAACGGGTTCCGTTGTTTCGAAACAATGGCGTTGTTTTGAAACAACTTAAACCCCATGTGGGGACGAAACGTTGTTTCGAAACAATAGTTTTGAAACAATGCCATCTGAACATGTTGTTTCGAAACAATGGTGACTCATTTCGAAATAACTGTTGTCTGAACCTGCTATTTCGATTCCTGCTTTTTTCCTTAATTCAAATTAACAAACTGTTAATTCAAATCAACTTATTTCGAAATAAGGCGTTATTTCAATACAACTTGTATTGAAACAACTTGTATCAAAATAACCCCCTGTGTGTGAACATAGCCATAGAGTCATAGAAACTGGAAGTGACCATGAGAGGTCATTGAGTCCAGTCCCCATGACTCATGGCAGGACCAAGCACCACATTAAACCATCCCTGACAGTTGTTTGTCTAACCTACTTTTAAATACTTCTAGTGATGGAGATTCCACAATCTGCCTTGACAACTTATCCCAGTTGTTAATCACCCTGATAGTTAGATCCAAAGGGGTAGTCCTGAGAGTTAAGAATCTTTTTCTAACACCCAACTTAAACCTCCCTTGCGGTAATTTATGTCCATTGCTTCTTGTCCTGTCATTGGGTGTTAAGGAGAACAATTTGTCTCCCTCCTCCTCATAACAACCTTTTAGGTACTTGAAAATTGTCATCATGTCTTCTCTCAGTCTCCTCTTTTCCAGACTAAACAAACCCAGCTCTTTCAATCTTCCCTCATAAGTCAAGTGTTCCATTATCCATCCCTTTCTTCTCATGGTATTGGAGATTCACTCCAGAAGATCAGATAAGAGATATCCAGGGGCCCTGAACATTATTATATTTGATATGTCCAGATTTAATATTTCAGGAATATTTTTTGTTCTAACATTTGTCCATGATTATCCATATCACCAGTTTTAGAGATTGTCTTACTCCTATCTCTTCAACTGCTTGGTTCTCACATGCTCAGGCTCAAAATTAGCTCAAGGTTCCTAACCATCAAAAGAGTGAAGCTTTGGAACAATCTTTTAAAGGAAGGTGTGAGGACAGAAAAAATCTAACTGATTTCAAGACTGAGCTTAACAGATTTATGAAGGGGATGGTATGATGGGACATGGCACTACAGTGGCATGTGGCCTATTCTAGCAAAAATCCTCAGTGGATGGAGACAGGATACTAGATGGGGAGGGCTCTGAATTACTACAGAGAATTCTTTCCCATGTTTCTGCTTGCTGAGTCTTGCCCACATGCCTAGAGTCTAACTGATATTTGGGGTCTGGAAGGAATTTTCCCCAGGTCAGATTGGCAGAGACCCGGGGGATTTTCACCTTCCTCTGCAGCACATAGCATGGGTCACTTGCATGTTTAAACTACTCTAAATGGCAAATTCTCTTTAATTTAAAGTGTTCAAACCATGATTTGAGAACTTCAGTAGCTCAGGCAGGCTATGTCTACACTGTGGCTTTAAGGCGACTTAAGGGCCCTCAAGTTGACGTAAAGGAAGCACTGTATTTAGAAATCATTAAGTTGACTTAATAACTCCTGCCCTGTAAGTCAGAGTAAGCTTTTAAACCGACTTTACAGGGCAGGCCACGCCCTCTTTCCCATCCCTAGGAGTGATTGGGCTCAGGCCTGATCTGGCCAGGGGGCCCGATACAGCTCCAGCCCTGTGGTGAGGATCTGCGGCTGGATTGGCTCCCAGCCCCTCACCATGGGGGGCAGGGGCTGGCAGCCAGGTCCTGCAGCCTGCAGAGAGGGGCTGAGAGCTGGATGGGGCTCTCAGCACCTCTCTGTAGGCTGCAGGGGCTAGGAACCCACTGGGAGCTCAGCTGGCTCCCAGAGGCTTGCGCTGCTGAATCAGCAGCTTTGAGTCTGGTCAGTTTCAGACTCCCTGCCTGTGAAATTGACCATCTCCCTGAGCTCCTGGCCACTTGCAAGCAGCCAGGGGAGATGCTGGCTCCCCTGACCTCTGGCTGCTTGCAAGCTGCTAGGGGAGATGCCGGCTCTGGGGGAGATATCAGCTGCCATGGCCCTTGGTCTTGCACCCTGACCTGGTTCCCACACCCTCTTTACTGGTGGTGGGGGCTTAGAGCTGGCTCCTGCCTGCTGTGAAAAGTGACCCGCGGCCAAATTTGCCCCCACCCCGTCACTTCTCAGCAGGCAGCTCCACAACCTGGTCAATTTCACAGACGTTAAATTGACTAGGCTGTGGAGCCTTCTGCCCTGAGAAGTGATGGGGGGCAAATTTAGCCCAGGGTCACTTGTCACGGCTGGCAAGAGCCGGCTCTAAGCCCCCACAGCCAGTAAAGAGGGGGTGAGAACCAGGTCAGGCTCCTAGCCTCACTTTCCTGGCCCCTCCCACCCACAGAGAGGGGCTGGGAGTGGGCCCCAGCTCCTCCCTAGAGCCGATTGGGCTCAGGATACCCAATCAGGACTGGGTGGTGGGGTAGGAGGAGGGGCGCCCTGTGTATGTCAGCTCCGTGTCCACACACACATACCCTGAAGTTGACTTAACAAGGTCCACTTAAAGTTGACCTTGTTTAGTCGACTTCCAGGGGCACCCCGAGTGTAGACATAGCCACAGAGATTAGGGGTCTATTTCAGAAGTGGGTGGGTGACATTTGGTGGCCAGCAATATGCAGGTCAGACTAGATAATCACAGTGGTTCCTTTTGACCTTAAAGTCTGTGAGTCTATATTGCATCTACATTCCCTCACATTCCAGTTTGAGTTGTAATGTCCCTCTGATCTAGGCAGTCACATCGTCTCTTTTTACAGCAGTTCTAACTGCCTTGATCTTTGTTAAAACTCTTACAGTTCAGCTTTTGAAGCAGGAAGGGTCTTTTTCTATCTCTGCTTTAGGTGGCCTGGGCTCTACTTGTCTCCTTTTTGGAGTGGAGATGAATCTGTTTGAGTTGCTGCTTCTGAGCCATTTCCTCTAGCAAACTAGAGTTAAAGGTCTGGATTCTTTTTGAGGGATACCTATTCGATCCTTTCTTGATTATTAAGTTCAGTTGGTGAATCTGGGGTTCCAATATGAGTAGAGACTGCAACTACTCACTCTGAACTGGAAGTTCAAAAATTCTCAGCAGGTTCCTCATTTAATATACTTTTAATATGTATATCTATATATTCTAGTCTAACTATAAAGTTTTTCCTCCCCACCCTCCATCCTTTGTGCTACTGCTTGAGCAAAGAATATAACATGGCACCAGGTTCACTCACATCCCACTGACTTACACTTCTACTGACCACATAACAGAATCTTTTTCAAAGTAACCTTTTGGCCCCACAGGTCAGAATATCATAGCACCATGCATTAAAGCAAAAGGCTGCATTTCTTTACAACAGGTGGTCAGAACTGCCTTGTCTCAATAGGTTAAACATTATCATTATTTTAGTGATTTTCCTCTTTCCCTCTGCTAGAAATACATTCAAAACTTTGCTAAACTAAATAGCATAACTTCCTAATGAATCTGTAAAGATTGGTATGGAATGAATGTAAAATTCAAATTGCTAGGTATTGTTTTATTAACCCAAAGTTTGATTTAAACCAGGAGTAGTAAAATAATATATTTTGAATACAGGAAGTACATTTAATAAGTATATATAAGAGATACTGACTACTTACATTCACTTCATAAAATCAGCCTATTTTAGTATAAATGTTTGAGTGTGAATATGGGTATATTATAGACAATAACAACATAGATGATACATACATGATGCCCCTTGCCATAGTTTCTGAACACTTCCACTCTTTTCCCTCCCCACCAAAAAATAAAATTTATAAAATTAAGAAAAAAAACTGAGATGAAAGATGTTCCAGTAGTTAAGGCTCTGGAATAGAACACAGGAAATATGGCTACAAACTTCTTATGTGATTTTTGGGGGGCATCACTATATCTCAACTCACTGTCTGCAAAATAAGGATAATCACACTTCCTTTCTCCTATCCTTTGTCTTATCTGTTTAATTCCAACCACTAACTCAATGGGACTCTTTTACTAAATGTTTGCCCAGTGTCTCATCCTGTGGGATTCTGATGACAACGGTGGCTTCTCTGAACTACCATAATACATTTCAGTAAATAGGTAAATAATGAATGAGACCAACAAGTGGACTAGATTTTTCCCTCCTCTTTCAATGGTTGCTTTTTAAAAAAAATTTAAATATCATTTAAAATATGTCAGTGTAATATTCCACTTTTTATTTTATTTTCTGTAGCTACTGCTGCTGCTGTTGTTTTGGAAAAACAGATTCAAAACAAAGTGTGTGATCCATTTTGTCTGAAAGCAGATGCGACTGTTGTGGTTCTTGTATCCTCAGAAAGGGATTTATATAACTTTAGGAAATTTGCTGTGAATGTTCTGTACTCTGCACTCACAAGTCTGGCCCTTGAAACACACTATTTCAAGAGAGCTCTTGATCCCTTAGTTAGAGATCCCTTGAAATCAACCCACAGAGAGAACCAAGGTAGTATGGACAGAAATGGGTGCTATCACATTTTGGACCAGTTGATTTTTCAAGCAGATTTTCAGGTGCAGTGAACTCCAATAATCCAGCAAGAAACATAAGAAGGCACAAACAAATATTGTCTAGTCATTGTGTGACAATCAGGACAGAACAGCCTATCTGCCAGCTCCAAGAGAAATAAGGTCCTTTTGTCAGCCATAGCTACTTCAGTCTAGAGAAGCAACGAGAAGTCCAAAAGAACTCCCACATGAGGGACTGATGCCAGATTCCCTATAACAGAATAATATAGGGATAGATATTATGGTGGTGACGAGCTCTTAAAACCTCTTCCCACTATCATCTCTGACTTGTAAGAGTATAATTTCAGCAAGCTACCACTTACTGATCTCTGTCAAGCACTCTTACAAGTGAATGAGTCTTTCTGAGTTTCCCAGGAAAATTTCCAACCAGCTCTAACATTTTAAAAAACTCTTGAGACATTGAGATACTATAGTAGTTGAGGCCATATGAGTACTAAAGTTAGATAATACTCGAGTATGCTTTCCGTTGAAGAACAGGTACTGTAATTTTATTGTGAAATATACTAACAGGCGTGCTTAATTCCATTTAACTCAAGTGAAATACTGCAGCCTTTTTACAACATGAACCTTGAAAAAAATTAGTGTTTTTTTCCCCACTTCCATAGCACACCCTCTTTCTGTAGCAATTTCTTCATGTAACTTTCTAGCATCTAAGTCTTAACTATATGCCTACACCATATTTATACCCAGTCCTTAATTTGCAGTGAAAGAGATGACAAAGCTCAAGCTGTTAGTTGTCGGGGCTCAAGAAATTGTTTTGCTTCCGTAACTAATACTGGAAGCCCAGAGGTGCTGGGACTATGAACTGCCAAGTTTAGAGGTGCTGGGGCTCAACCTGGACAAGCCCTGGCACAAATGCATATCAGGGGTATGCAAATGTTTTAGCCTGAGGGTCACATCTGCTATATGGTGGGCCACACGTTGTAGGAAAGAGGCAGGGAAGAGGCAGAGCTTGAAGTGGAAGCAGGTGCTCCTCTAACATATACATAAATAAATAAAAATGGGTAAGCATAAATGTATGTAGGCAAACATAAAACCTACTCATTGTCTACTTTTCTTTATTTTGCATCATCCACTTGTCTACTTTTTTTGTGCTGTCCACTTTTCGTGCTTTTCTTGGGGGGAAGGGGGGCACTTTTCTTGCTACCATGGAGGCAAGAGGAGGAATTATGAGGGAGGGTTGGGACAGAGGAGCTGGAAGCTGCTGGGCCCTGGTGGGAGAAGCGGCTGTGCTCAGGCCAGGGTGCCTCTGGCCCTGCAGGAGGAAGGGGTGGAGCTGGGAGGAAGAGGGGAATAGCCACTACACTTTGGCAAAGGTACTGCTACTCCCATGTGATAGGAGAAGGGGGGAGCGCACAGGCCAGTTGAAAGGCTCAAGTGGACTGTAGTTTGACCACCTTGGGTTTATATCCCATATACACAGAAATCACAAGCTCTAGTCACTAGAAATAAAAGAAAATGTGTTATTTCTTAGATGAATTAGAGTTTTATTATATCCTTTTTTAAAAATCAACAATGAGAGGTTAAGACAGTCAGACCTTAATACACTGGACTAGACTAGAATCTATCTAGCTAAAAGCTTCAGTGCACACCACAGAACTTTATAGGTTTCTTAGTATGTATCATTTAACATAATTAAATAAAAGATCTTCAGTATAATCTGTAGTCTAACAGGTAGCCTAAGCATTGTTATTTCCATAGAATTCTGTGGATTTAGTGAACATTTTCATTAGTACCAAGGAGAACTGTTGAACTGAAAATCAGCATGATCCCTACAGTGAATAATTTCACATGAACATTGTCTCAAGTTGAAACAGTTCTGGTCAGGCAGAGTTATTCTTCATGTTTAATATATAGTCAATCTTTTTTAAAAATCTACACAGAAAAAGAATATATATATATATATAAACTTAATTTCCCCAGAGGAAAGATTGCAATTATTGTAGAATGGAGTTTTGTTTACATTCATCTTCCAAATGAAGTTGTGATAAACTGAAAGAAATATTGTACTCTTTGCGTTTAATCCCAAACCACAGTTTAATTAAATACCAAAAAGGTATTCTAGATCAACCATGTAGGCTCTACCCTAAAATAACAGCAGCAGGGAAATTATAAATGAAGGCTGTACTTAATGTAGTGCTTATGAAAGATTAACTTGGGCACTGGAGCACTGTGCCAACAGAGCAGGTGCAATGAGGACAAATTTATAAACATCCATACGTTACCTCAGTAACACAAGTTAGTCTCAATGGGTGAAAGGATATTGCAGTATAAATGCTGACTCAGGATTTGGGCTCTGAAACTGAAAATTTGTGTTTTCTTAATAAAAACAACAGAAGTCCTGCAGCACCTTAAAGACTAACAGATTTCTTTCAGCATAAGCTTTTGTGGGCTGCAACCCACTTCATCAGCTGTTTTCTTAATGTGGCTGAGCCCATCAATTCATTTCACACAGGGATCAAACAGCTATCAGATTATAATGAATTTTGTCATTGACAGCCACAGGTAGATTAAAATCAGTAACCTATGTCCGTTATCCATTCTTCACTGACCCTGATCACTGTTGTATTCTTGAATCTGCAGAGTCTATTATAAATGGATCTTACCATCAGCCTAAAGAGGATCATTAAAATATCGGCACTGTAACCTCACTCTGGTTTTGGGAATTTTTGTTTTTGTTTTGTTAAAAGTAGAAACATCAAAGTGCTGGCAGTTCTGTAGATACTGAGGATGCAGTGGGCAGCTGGAAGTTTTTGATAAGAAAACAGGAGTTCAATGCACACTAAAGTGAGCACTGATCCTGTCCAAATGATAGGAGGAAAAAGAAACAGTGTGACTTCCCAAGGGCCAAAAGTCCCAAGTGAATCTGGTTCATAAAACTACAATGTCCTATGCAATCCACTGATGAATGGTCCTTACAGATAGATCCCTGCAGATCTTTGGGTATCCACTGCAGATCCGTGGTTTTCTGCATCCACAGGTGCAGGTGCGGTAACCACAGACCCACTGCTGCAGACCAACTCATGGATACAGCTTCTATTTTTACCATATCACAATGTGATCCATTGCTTAAGCCCCTGCACTGATCTGTGTCAGCAGCATGCAGGGGAACCAGGAAGTGCTCTGGCCAATCCTACACTGTGATCTGCCAGCCAATCAGAATCTCAAGGTGGGGCTTGTTGATTCACTGCTGGCCTTTGATTGGCTCATTCCCCTGCCAACTTCTTCCTTTTCTTGTTTCCAGTTGGCAAGCTGTTGCTGTCAATCAGTGATTTCATTTGTGGGCAAGGAAATATGATTGATAGCACAGCATGCGAACCACAAACAAGAAAGGAAAAAGTGGGTGGGACCCATATGGGGAATGAATCAATATAAGACTGAAATCCTGCATTTGAGTTCAAGCTTGGTTGCAGACGCGGTTAGAGATGCAGCTAAACCCTGACATGCAGATTTTGGATCGGATCAATGCTACCACTGAGTGGATGCAGATCGGATGCAGTTCCACATTTTTGTATCCATGCAGAGCTCTACTTACAGATCTCCCTGTGTGCCTGATCCACAAAGGATATAAATTTCATACATGCTCTAGCTAGAGAGATTTATACAATGCATTTTTAGCTCTGGAGAACTCCAGTTCAAAATTCAGAATCCTGACCAAACGGGTAGCCCTCAAAGTCAATCTAATCTTTAAGTAGCAAAGTCCCCAGTTGCCCCAAACTCCAGTTTTCTCCTCAAACAATTAGGTATTATAAATACAATGTCTCACAGTACACTAGAGGATGAAACCTTTGGGGCACCTGACATTGAAAAATATTCTCAAATTGAGATATGTTATTAGTGTAGTCAAAAATGAAGCAAAACAAAAAAAAAATACAAGGAATAGACTCCAGCTTGTTATATTTTTTTTCCAAATTTAATTCTGCAAAAATCTACTTGTTTTGGACTTACATGAAGGCGTCATGGGTGTTCATTGTGCCAAGGAATTTAGCAGAGTTAAACTAAAAAAAAAAACCGCTGGAAATTTTGCTACAAAATTTAGATCCTGAATTCCCTTAGCGTGTACAGGACATTGGTAATTGGAACCATGCATAGAAATATAACATTAAAAAATTAAGACTGGAACTGCTAATTTTTTTTAAAAAAACAAACAGTTCTTAACTAGTGCTACAAGTTAACAATTCAATCCTTCCTTATTTAATGTCAATTGCAAAACTCTCATTCACTTCTAGTGGTACAGGTTCAGGTTGATTTGAAGGTTTGCTATATGCCTTGAATCACCAAGTCTAATTATGTATCATGCTTGATTACTATGCTGAAGTCTAAGGCTATGCCCACATGTTGTTTTTACAGTGAAACAATGACCATTGTTTTGCTTTAAAAAAAGTTATGTCTAGATGACGTTTCATTGATTCGAAATGAGGAGCTCCCTCATATTGAATCAATGAAGCTTAAAGCGATACCTTAAAACCTCTCCCAAAAACGAAACAGCCATCCAATTGAAATGGTTGTTTTGAAACAACACTGGTAGGACACATTGTTTCAAAACAACATTGTTTTGATTGGAAGGCTCTGACCTTCCTCCCAGGGCACCTGGCACCCTGGAAGGAAGGCCCACCCCCCTCAGCACGATGGCCAGGGTGGGAGAGTGTGGGGGGAGCAGAGGAATGGAGATCAGGGCACCCCTCTTCCCTGCTGCTTCCCAGCGGTGGGGCAGAAATCAGGCTGCCCTGCATCCCCGTGGCTGGCCAGATGGCCTGGCAGAGATCGGGGGACCCCTCTTCCCCACTGCTGGCCTGGCAGGGGGGCAGAAATCAGGGTGCCCTGCATCCCTGCCACTTCCAGGGCAGCAGGGCAGGGATCGGGGGGTGCCCCTCTTCCCCACCGCTTCCCAGGCAGTGGGGCAGAAATCAGGGCTCCCTGCATCCCCACTGCTGTCCAGGTGGTGGGACAGAGATCGGGGGCACGCTGCATCCCCGCCACTGGCTGGGCGGTGGGGCAGAGATCAGGGGTGCCCTTCAACCCAGCTGCTTCCTGGGCTGTGGGGCAGAGATCTGGGGTGCCCCTCTTCACCACCACTTCCCAGGCGGCAGGGCAGAAACCAGGGCACCCTGCATCTTGCCACTGGCCGGGTGGTGGGGCAGGGGTCAAGGGCGCCCGGCATCCCCACCGCATCCCAGGCAGCGGGAGCAGCGATCTCAGAGCACCCCAGTGGCATGGAAGAGGGGTGCCCCCCCATCTCTCCCTTGGGGGCCTTTTTTCCTCTGCCACTGGCTCTGCAGAGTCAGTGGCAGGAGATTGGGTGGCAACATGGCCCCCTGAAAGGGGGCCATGTTGCCACACCTTCCAGGGTGCCCCTCTCCTAAATCGAACTAGCAAGTCCTGTGTATGGACATGTGAGTTTGATTTGGTTTTTTCATGTCTGGGCTTATTATATCGATTCACCTTGAATCTATTTAATGATTTTTATCTTGATTTAACTTAAATCGATTTAATATGTAGGTGTGGCCATAGCCTAATATTCCTGTTTGAGATGAGCTGGATAAAACTGGATAGTCCAATAATTTGACATATATTTGGAAAAGCTTTGTGTCAATCTTCTACAAACCTTAACCAGAGATGGAATACCACAATGGTAAAACAATCAAGCTTGCTAAAAAATTTACATTTTAAATTAGAAATGTAATGTTACTTTATTGTTTAGATGTAGGAAAATACGAATAAAAATATTATTTATTTCATCAGTCACTGAGAATTTGAAGTCCACATATTTCTAGTACGCTTGTTCACTAATGAAAAGTGTTTCTTTCCATTTACCAATAACCCATTTTTTCTGATGCAAAATAAATCCAAATTATCTAAATTTACAAAAGCATATCTAAGTTTATTGGAGATGTCCAATTACACCAGATTTGATTAGATTCCAACAATTCTAGCTGCATAATTGTTTCCTTATGTGCTGGAAGATTACTTGCCTCTTCCAAACATACATATTTATTGACATGCCAACATCAATGTGCTGACGATGGAATTCAAAGCAGCAAATTTGCCATAGAAAATAGCTAGGCAACAATATCTCAATTCTTAGAAAAATCTAAGTACAGTGATTTTGTACATGCAGGGTGCAGTGTTTTTGATTGACTCATTTGACTACCAGCCATCTCTGGTTGGAACACTCCGGTGTATTTCAAATCAGAAACACTGAAATCTTTCATCTGAGCTCTATTCTTTCTTTTGCTAACATTTAAAGTGGACAGCAATCATAAACCACAAGTGGAATATTCTTAGATTTCTCAGAAAATAACATGCTGATAGCCCTCCCCAGGATTCCTCTTTGTATGCAAAGCTGGATTGGAAGCAATAGGATTCCTATTTTCCCCTAACCCCACTGGCAGTTCCTTATTACATGTAAGGCAACTTTATTCTAATTCAGGATGCCTACATTCTGTGACTCTCTAAAGGTTAGATTTCTGAGGGCAAATGACTTTTGCACACCCAATTTTTAATCAGATGTCTAACTACTGTGACCAAGTCAAGCCAAAGGACTATAGGGGGGTACTGGAAGGTAGATATTATTAGTTTCAGGCTTAATCCATGAGGCCCTGAGCTGGTGTGATAGTCCAATGCTGCCGAAATAGCCTTTACATACCTACAATGGCCCTTTGCCAGGATCCTTTACTCCTCGCCTCAGACTTCAGAAAGGAATTCATACTCCAGACAGACATCCCTGGAGTGGGGCTGGGAGAGGTCCTCTCACAGATGGTGGAAAAGGAGGAACATTTAGTGATGTACCTCAGCCAGAAGCTCATCCTGCTAGAACAAAGGTAAGTCATAGTGGAAAGAGAATGTCTGGCCATCAGGTGGGTCATAGAAGCCCTCCATTACTGCCTGCTGGGACACCACTTTACCCTAGTGACTGATCATGCCCCTCTGCAATGGATGAAGGGGAATAAAGAAAAAAACTTACCATGGCAATGTTGATGGATTATCCTGAAGTACTGTTTGTCATCTCAAGTTCCCCAACCTCTTGGGATTGTGTGGAGGGTGGAATTTATGACAGAGTCAAGCCTGTGGGCTACAGGAGGGTGCTGGAAGATTGATATGTTAGTCCCAGGCATATTAAATCCCTTTTTCCAGGGTAACTAGGGCAGGGTTACCCTACACCAATTAGAGTACCTGAGGCCAGTTGGAGCACCTGAGGCCAATTGGGGTAATTTTCCACACCAGATAAAAAGGTCTCTATTGCAGGCAGTAAGTAGACAGTGTTAAGCATCATGGTGCTGGTGCTGGATAAAGCTGACTAGTAGCCATTGCTGTTAGCACATAAAAGGTACAGTCAGTCAGGGCAAGCTTGCCCCCCAGTCCCACAGCTTGCATGGTGGAAATTCCAGCCGCACAGTGAGAGACCCTGGGAAACTATGGCACTGGGAGTTTGGAGGACAGAGAGCCATGCTTACAGTGGCTGCCAGAGCTTGGAGTGCACAATCCACAGTGCCTGAGCAACCCCATTTGTCATACTACATAATTATTACAAGATTTTGGGTACCCAAAAATTTTGGCACATGAAATAAGGAACTCAAATTAGAGGCTGCTTTCTGAAAATTCATCCCTTGGGAGACTTTGTTGAATAAATTTTGACAGAATGTGGAAAAAAAATTAAACAAAAGTTAACATTTGATCTCAAACAAAATTAGCAATAATTTCCACCTAACAGGTTATCACAAAAATCAGAGTATTAGAGGGTCACTAAAACAGAAATATTCAGGAAAGTTACTACTCCTTTAAATCTAACCTTGTGTTCCGGCATGCTAATTGCATTATGGCTGCTTTGTTTTAAAAGTACAGACAATTTATTTGCCCTGAGGATACATTTTATTATAATGTGAAATATGAAATGTTATTTTGCTTCAGGAGATAAAAGCAATTTCATTTGAATCCCTCTAGAACCTAGTACATCAACTCAGCTAGTCATCTGTAACATCTGTGAGCATTACCTTTCAGTAAACTAGTCTACATGATCATTCATTGGTGTGGGGCCTTTATAGACTGAATGTTTCATGAAAATGACATTCTTTTTATCTCTTCTTTTACTAAGTAAGATCAAATTGTGACTGTTACAAACAAGTTTTAGCCTTCTGGATCTGAAACCAGAATATCCATATTTTAAAACTAAATTAGTAGTATAATAGTTCAGATTCTGTCACAGCTATACTGCAAATGGATCTTTCCACCAGTCACTCTGCCAGCTTGTGAACTTTTTATTTTCTAAATCTTCTACTATTTTTTTAAAGAAGTTCTTCAGCTATTAAAAAATTGTTTTGGTCTCCTGAGCTTTCTTGATCAGTTTCACAGTCCATGTAGGCCTTAACCAATCATAGCATGTTGCCTAATGGTGTTAATGGGAATTCATTTCTTCCTCTAATTAAACACAGATGTAGATCTAAAATTTAAGAAAATAGGAAAAGCTGTATTCCCTTGCCAAGCTCATAATTTCCTTTTTCTTGCACTTGTAGGGTCGTTGACAGTACCCAGGAGCCTACCACAGATGCACATTAATTACCCAGTCTCTAATTACTAGGGTACTGATATAACTGTTCAACTATTCATTAAGATTTCTTCTCAACTTTGCAAAGCCCCAGAGACATATGCATGAAGCACATAACTTGGCAACATTAATTGAACCCTATTAACTCTTAAAATGTATGAAAAATGTAACTATTTGATAAAAAGTCCTGTTTCATTTTGTCCATTCAACCCACAATGTAAAAATGATCATTTTCCTTCTGCAGTATGTTTGGATATCAGACAATGCAGCTGCTCACAGATTGTTAATTATCAGGCATACATCAACAGGATTAAGCTAAAATCCTGGCTGTAAAATAACCAGCCTAATTTCCTATTCCTGAAGTTATGCACATCGGTGGCTAGCTGTAAAAGCAAATCTAAATAAGATGATTAGCTGGAAAGTTAGTAGGAGAAACTAAATGAGATCCACAAAATAAACAAATCATCAATGTCCAGAAAAAGCAATAATATTTAAATCTATGTAAAATTGCTATGTAACCACAGGTACTTCCAGCATTTAAAGAGACATTGTTTTAATGATTTTTAAACAGCATTTTTCACCACTTCCACACAATTTATCCAAAATGTAACTTCACTGAAGTCAATACAGTTGTACTCAGGATAAATTTGGCTCCATAACACTAAATCTGCTTTTAATTAAAGTTTTTCTTTGCACTCCTTTCATCCCTTCTATTTTTAAGATTCATATTTGTAAAAATGTAAGCTGCCCACTTGGAATTCCAGTACTTTCTACTTCTGATGTAACAGGATAAGGACACTGAAAGAGTATGATGATTTCATGAACATTCGCTGTCCTAGAAGACTCTTAGCATGTCTTTCATGGTTAGAGTACATGCTTCAAGAAATGTGAATGCTAATCCATGTAATAGATTAGAGCCTCACTAATCTGCACATCACAGCACCACATGCAATAAGTACATTGCTTTAAGACCTAGTTTTTCTCTATATATAAAGTTAGACTGTCATCTGTTTACTTACCTTCTGGAGTACTTTCCTATACAACTTGTTTGATTGATTTCAATAAAACTACCCTGTTGTAAATCAACATGAATAAGGGGGTCACAAGTTCACATACTTGAGTCACCCCTGATTTTTTAAATGAAATGGCTTCTCAGTCTCTGCAGTATGACATCAAAAGTGTATATATGCCACCTGGACTGCTCAAAGCCATAGGAAAATGGCAGCTCCATAGTTCCCTTCTAGTCTCCTCAGAATTACCTTTAAAAACCAGTCCAAAGATCTTCAAGGCCAATAGTAGTTCCAGTCTGGAGTCAATAACTGGCCATTTCCTCCACTTCCTGGTAGAGAGGGTATCTAATCTGGACTCAAAGTGGCACAGGCTCTGGGACACAACTCTTACAGCAGACACGCTTTAGTCCTATGTTGTCTAGCCATGGAATCCATGGTCTAGCTCGAACTCCCTGTACCTATAACTTTGCTTTCACTGAGCTACAATTCAGTCAGCTCTCAGATGATATTTGTGAGGAACATGCTAAACTGATTGTCCTGAATTCTCTGCACTGTTTTAGAGACAACTACTGAGTATGCCCAGTAAGTACCACACCTACTCCTTTAGATGCTTCTGGGCTTTGCACTGCTCTGCTCAACAAAAATCAGTGTCTCCTCCCCACTGCTCCTGTCCCTTTTGTAGACTCTCTGGGTATGTCAGCACTTACACTTTAAATCAAAATAATGTTGATTATTTTGATTTAAAGTAGTGCACGTTTACACTAGCTTCCTTATTTCAAAATGAGGAGCTCCCTCATTTTGAAATAAGGAACAGCTGTTTCTATATAATAAAACCTTGCTTTATATCAAAATGATGGTTAAATCAATTTTTTTTTCAAAATAATGCAGCATAGCCGCATTATTTTCATTTAAATATTATTTTGATTTAACAGTTTTTGCCCTTCTCTCTCCTAGGGTGCCTTCCTCTTTCTATATATTGGGTGGGGGTATGGCTCTTCTTGCGGGCCATCTTGCCACACCTCCCATGGTGCCCCTCCCCTAAATCGAACTAGCAAGTCCTGTCCATGTTTCTAGTGAGTTTCTAGTGGGAACATGTTAAATCAATTTAATTATTTTTATTTCAATTAAATTACATCGATTAAAGTTAAATAGATTTAACAATCTAAGCCTCTCTCTCTTTTGCTCTAGCTGCAATACAACCATGTAGGTTACACATTCTGCTTGGTTTAGTGATTTATTAAATTTATATTCAGTTTTATGTGATAATCTCTCTTTGATGTCAGTGGGCTTTGGAAAAGGTTTAGTAAAGAAACTGAGGTCCTAAAGTTAAATCTCTCTCTGCATTTCTAACAATTATAGTGACCTTAGGTGTTATTTGTTATAATGATAGAAAATAAAAATATATGCAGAGGTAAGTGTGACTGTGAACTCAAAGCTGTACTTTATGGGTATTAACAGTCCTTAAAAGATTTTTTAATTGGAAGTTGTGGGAAACTTAATATCATAGTATTGCAGAATGAAAGAACTTGTGAACTCTGACATGATTTCCTATTTATCAAGGAAAAAATCAGAGGTTTCTAAAGAGCATCTGACCTTTGCTTTGAGTTTATTCAGCTAATATATTTTAAATTTGATATAAAAGATTGCTTAAACAGTTGCTGTATGCATATTCTTGGTCATTCTAATCAATGAATGGTACTTCCTGATACTGATTTTAACTTGACATATGCATGTAGAGCCTTCACTGGTATAATTCATGTAGTTACCTGTTTTCCAATGAAAGTCCATTGGTGGCTATTAGTCAAGGTGGTCAGGGATGCAACCCTGTGTTTTGGATGTCACCAAACTTCTGACTGCTGGGAGCTGGGACTGAATGAAAAAGAATGGTTTACCTGATAAACTACCCTGTTCTGCTTACTTCCTCTGAAGTATTTTGTACTGGCTACTATGAGAAGACAGGATATGGGGCTAGAGGGACCTCTTGCCAGACTCAGACAGGCCATTCTTATGCCCTCATGAAGCTCTGTAAGTTTATACCCACTGAAGAGTTAGTCAGTACTTCATACAATCATAGAAGATTGGGCTGGAAGAGATCTAAGGAAGTCATCTAGCCCAACCCCCTGCTCAATGAGAACCCACCTCAAGTAAATCATCCCAGCCAGGGCTTTGTCAAGCTGAATTTTAAAAAACCCTAAGGATAGAGATTCCTTCATAGTTCTGTATGTGTCTTAGGGGTAATAGGGAAGAGACTGTATATTTTCCTATTTGACCGTGTCATCAAACATCCTAGAGGCAGCAATAATGTCATTAGACCTTTAGAAACAGTGTAGTTAAACTATTAGCTGCATTTAGGAATCCCTCATTCCTTCTAATAAAATATATATTGTGGTATATTTTTACAATGTAAAAGTGGCAAAGTAAAACTAATCCATCATTTATTTGATAATGGTTAATTAAATGAAAATAAAAACAGAGATACCAGCACATTATATGGCTCACCATCACATATTCCATATTTTTGTGGTAATGTACCCAAGCACTGATTTAATTTTGGGTTGATAGGGCTGCATTTCAAGCACCACAAAGTTGAGGTGATGTTTGGATCAGGTTACAAAATGATGGAGAAGTAGAAAGGAAGAGACATGCTGCATTTTGATGAAAACAATAAATTATTTGAAGGAATGTTGTATTAATTATATAATGTTTTACATTACTGCACATTTATACTACTATAGATGTTTTGATTTGGTACCCAGAGAATCAGTATTTGCATAACTTTTTTTTTAATCAGATAGTCTTTTCTGTGAGCTTTACTTTCACTGTTTTTATTCAATTATATTGTATTAACATCTTGTAAGGGACTTCATTTGCATTTAATTAGTTTTTCTGTAAAATTATTTCTGTTTCTGAAATTATGCATTAGCACATTACAGAACAATCAAATTATCAATCTTACTGCCAAGGATCAATTCAGAACTCTAAGAAGTACGATGAACTACATTCTCTACCATTAAAACTGCATACAAATTCTTCAGTATTGTCAAAACAATGTCAATGGATGTTATTTAATTTGTTTTTGACTAACAGGAATTAATGGCATTTTGTAGGAAGACAAAATTTTCTAAGAAGTTAAACCTTCAGTGAGTGGAATGTGTTTCTGAAGGTCTATGAAATCTCAGAAATCAGTCTGAGTCAGTAGTTTCTAGGTCTTTGCCTCTTATCAGTGCATAGTCTATCATGCTTAAGATAAACAGATGTTACACTGGTTCTAACTGAAACATGATAAATTTTAACATCAGTATAATTTAACTTTAGTGCACTGCGTTGCATAAAAGAAAATGAAGAAAGACTTAAATTTCAGTTTTTACTTTCTATAACTTTATTTGGGAGGGTATTTCTGGTAAAGGAATGTTTAAAATAATATATTGAAATAATATAGTCATGTGTTCCTCTCTACTTCCAGTAGTAGTAGTGTGGGTGAAATACAGAAAAGCAAGACTCTGTAATCCCCGTTTCACATGTACATCCCTGAACACAGGAGAAGTCATTTTGGGGATTCCACTAATGCTAATGCCATCTCTCCACTTTCCACCTACAGTGTGTGGTGGGGTGCAGTGACGGGGGGGGGGAATCACACGAAAAACCACCTCTGGCTTCATGTTTTCTTCAGGAGGTATATTTTCAGAATTATTAAACTATTAATTTTAATAACAGGAGTGTTTACAATTATTATATAAATATGAATCTCTGATTTATCTTGAGAAACAAAGGACTTCGTCTAGAATAGAAAATCTATTTCCTCCTCCTTTCTTTTTTCCCTAAAAGAATATGAGACATTGCACACTCTTCTGTAAAATCTGTTAGTGTTGGGGGTTGAGAACAAGCAGGAACAAGAAGCCATGAGGCTGAAGATATTATTGGGTATCCAATTATTTAAATGTTTCTGGTTACCAACTGTTCCACAAAAATTGCAAATCTGGCATTATCTATGAACTGGTCTTTCTAAGGAGAAAATTGAATCTTTAACATTTAACCCTAGGACGGTGTGCAAATATTATATGATTCATGGCTGATTTGCACCAACCTCTGTTGCTGTCAGACATAAATGAAATAAGAATAGATACGCAGTAAGAGTCATATGTTTAAAGGATTTAGTTATTTCTGTTTATTGGCTCATATGGCAGCCTCATCAGCAACTGGTGTGATGCTTTCATCTGTCAAATGAGTAGCACAACTAAAAGTCTGAGTTTCACTGCTATTAGTGGTAGAGCCTTGAGCATGGTCCATCCTGAACTTAGCATCCATTGACAGTGGGGCAGCCAGCAACATGAAAGTATCTTCTTGCATTGCTCCCATCTTCCATTGGTCCCTGGTAGTGAATATGGACTTCCAAAGCTCAGTCTCTGTAAAGGGTCAGATAAAAAGGAAAGACCAGCTGTTCCAATTTCAATTAATATTCACAGAATCTCTCCTCCAGTAAGTTATATCCTGAAACCACTTTAGGAGGTTTTTACAATAGGAGCTGTAAGTAACCCTTTTCAGCAGATGGCTTCCACCATCAGTAGCCTTAGAAAAGCCAGATATAATTAAAAGTTTTATTTTGGGATGCATTTCACAGTTTACACATAGTGTGAAGTGCTTATTACCGTGTAAACCTGAGGAAAACTGTGCTGAATATAACTGGTAGTGTTATTTCAATAAATGTTTACTTATAGGATCTCCATGCAACATAACTGTACTCAGCTTTTAGTAACCATAGTGGCACTAGATATTCTCCTGTTTTATTCAAGGACTGATTGATCTTGAAGAACTTGAACTTTGAACACAAAAGATGAGGGAAAAAAACAGTCCTCTCTAAACAAAGCATAAAGGGAATAGCTCTCAGTTTCATGGATGTGTGCATACATTTAGGCACTCACAGGTGCCCATTTATATTTTTGAATAGTACTGTAGTCTTTCTTTCCTAGAAACTTGTGTAGTCACTGGGATCTGCACAAGGAGTGTAAAGACTGTTGATCTGTTTTGGTAGACTTTTATAACCAGTCTGTGAGAAATAAATTATCACTCGAGTAAAGAATCAAGCCCTCTTTCCTTATTTCAATGATGGACAATTTTAAGGCAATATGATATATTTATATTATCATCTGATGTCTGCATAACACATACTTCTGATTGAGTTACATGTTCAATGTTGATCAAGGAGAGCCTTCTTACTCTAGAGGGTCCACTACATTTCTTGGTAAGTGGCTCCAACTGATAATCACCTTTACAATTTAAAAGCTTGTTCTTTGCCAAATTCTATATCCCAGTTCTTAAACCTGCAGCAATGCTTCCTCCTGTTGTTTATGATTACTCTCCTCCGCCATGTCATTCCTTCCTTTAACTTTTTCAGAGGCACACTTTTATGATCATTCAAAGAAGAGGACTTTTTATGTGTTGATAGCTTAAAAAATATGTGCACCAGTCAAACGATTTCTAAATACTGCACAGCCACCTGAAATATGAAGTGAACAGGAGCTGGAGGATTTACTTCTGGGAGTTTTGTATCTACACAAGAGTTTTGTATCTACAGAACAGACAGATGCAGGCAGATGGCCAGCTAGCTTGCTGGCCAAGAGTATGGTACACAATTCTAACTGGGATTTTTTGCTTAGAATAGATGTGATCCAACACATGGGACTTCATTTTAATTTTTTAAAAGTTCTTCTGGCCTGGAGTTTCAATGGCTCACACTGACTTTTTATACTTTGCATTTTGGATGAGAAAAGGGGAGCAATTTTAATTTCACTTTTGCTTTGTGAAATTTAACAAAATTACCATTTGTTAATGAAGTTTTAGTAAAAGTGCTGCTCTTGCCATAGAAACAGAGAAGGGAAAGATGCTTTGGGATGCTAATGTTAATCTGCTGTCTATGTTTATGATTATTAATCCTTTCCTCATCTTCCTTTTGCATGCAAAACATCATCATTAGGTTTCACCGTTAAAGGTCTATTGATATAAATGAGAAGGGATCAAGGCAGAGGCATTCACAGCTCTGAGAGTTAATGTTTCAGGCTGTGTGCAATGCAAAATCATCTTTGCAATCATGAGGGCTAAAAATTTACTTTTTAAGAAAGAAACAGAGGAAAAAAGAATGAAACCTTATATTCTGCCAAAATGAATTTATCATGCAGACTACACTTGAGCAAGCTAGCTGGCTCAGGCAATGAGCTAGGTGTCTGACAACTCTGTATACAGGTACCTTTAACTGTTCCCTTGGAACAGCAACCACAAATGGTGGCTAGGTTGCACAAAGTTGCATAGACTCTTCAGTTACAGATACTAACAGACTGGAAAGGACCTCAAGATGTTCTGTACATGAGGACAAATTTTAAAAAAAGGAAGTCATTTGTTCTGGATAATGCATGACACTGAAGTACAAAGAGCTATGGACTATAAGAATATGCAAAGGATTTCAACTTTAGGCTCAAAGGCACAGTGGTATTGTAAATCTTATGTAACAAGCATAAAAGAAATCCAGGCAACAAATGACATCATTTTAAAAAATATATAAAGATCATACTTATCAGTTACAATCTGCACTGTTAGAGTAAAGCAGCAAATTATTCTGAAATCTTATTTTATGCCCAGACAAATCTGCACAATGTTTTCTTAAGTATGGTAACTTAATTGAAAGAGAATGCTTGACATAGCTGGTTAGTAGCTGATACTCAGTTAATTTAATGCTGCTAGTTTTAAAAAAGAAACAAGTTCAGCAAATGTCCCTGTTGGACTCATTCCTGTGATTAAGGATGCAATATATCAGTCAACCAGCTAATTAATCTATATGAATTAAGTTTACAGGAAAATAAAATAAAAAAGAAAGTTGTTAACTGAGGTCAATAATCACATACAGTGGTCCTCTACAAACTCTACAATGAAGCATCCAACCATATGAATCTTTCATACAAATTAAGAGAAGTCAGTTATGTCAATTGTGCGATCCTTATTCACAGCAATGAATAATTAACATGAAAAAAGTTATATTAAAATCAGTGAGACTATTTGTGTAAGGACTGCCCAGTTGGGAAGAAGAATGTGTACTGGGTTTTAAAATAAAATTCATGGAGAAGAAATAATTAGTAATGTTAATATGAGGTACTTAAACAATTTAGTCAGGTAAGTATCTATCTATCTATCTATCTATCTATCTATCTATCTATCTATCTATCTATCTATCTATCTATCTATCTATCTGTTTCAAAGTAACTACACTGAAATCAGTGGAGCTAAACCAGGGATAAACTTCATTTAATTTCTTGCAATGTATCATTGTGACTATTAAATATTATATATATCTTTTCAAGCAATGTGATGCAATGCAGCAATATACAACAGTTCAAATGTAATAAAAAGACAATTACACCTTCCTTAGCATTGGCCAGAGGCTTTCTTATGTATGTTGTTGCACATGCAGCAAGCTGATTGGTTATATTACCTACATTGCCAATATTTTCATTTATTTCTGATTTTCATGATAGTCCATTGTGTATCCAGTGAAAACAATTTGGTTAGGCCCCCTTCAAAATGATGAACAGGGATTTAATTGCATACCTCCCAGGGAGATTTATTAATTATTTTTTTGTATTCCACCAGGGCCTAGGAACCCCAGTCATGGACCAGAGTCACATTATATGTGGGGTGTACATGCACAAAGCAAAAAGGAAGTCCTGACCCCACAGCTTCCCATCTTAACTTAACATGTACCTTTTTGAAAATATAGGGATAACTGTATAACTATAGAGACTTCATTTGTAATATGAACAAGATAATATTAATTTCTTGAGACATCATTGACCCTACTTCAGTCAAGAAGTGAGATCTTGTTTCAAGGTGAATTTTATATGAAATTGTAATTCTTCTCTGAAAAAAATGACTTTAGAAGTCACTGTAGGAGTTTCCTGATACTGATACCACTCTCAGTGACATCCCAAGGAAATGAGTTCAGTGTAGAAGGTAAAGTTGGCTGGTGAAGCCCAGGAGGGGACTTTGTCTATGGGCCACAATTCTGAATTTTGGCTTACATGATTTATTGTGGATGTGCACTATTTTTGGAGGAATCATGAACTCAAACTATTATCCTCCAGAGGTCTTGTCCCCAGTCCACTACCCCCAATATGAATTTTAATTTAAAAGTGCAGAAATCCAAAAGCAAAAAAAGTATCATTAGCAGACAAATGAATTTATTTCCACATATGAACAAATCAGTAAAAATGTGTAACTTCATGGTAAAAGTTTACTGCTGATTCTATTTTATACACACAGTTGACAATAGGCTATTTTATGGTCTTTAGTCATTTGTGCTTAGCATAGTAGGAAGCTCTGTTTCTCTACTTTATAGCTCACTCAGAAAAAATCTTTTGCTTCTTAGTTTTGTTTAAATAATCTGTTTAATCACTTCTGTTCAGCATTTCTAGTTGGCAACCCCCAGGGTCTATCTTAGCAATGGGTCAAAATTCATGAGCTTTAAAGGCCTAACTGAGCATTTACACTACACTAAGGTGGGAACTGTGCTTCTTTGAATTTTTGTCTGGATGGATTAAATGACTTTTTATGGGAAACATCAAAGCAATTAGTAAAATGAACAAAATCTATAAGAATTTCATCTGCTTTCTCTTGCTGTATTGTTTTACTTCAAGTTTATATTAATCATTATGAATAGGCCATTATTTTTATATCAATTTATTATTCTATTTGTAGCAAACAACTGTAATTTAGAGGGACAAAATATGAATAGTGAACAAAACAATAAAGCTAGTTTAAAACTTAAAGCTCTCTTGTGAAACCCTAGATCATTTTGGAAAACACTTATTCACACAAACAATTCTATTACCTTCAATGCAGCAAGTACTCCATAAGGTGAGCAGAAGTTCAACAGGGTCTTCATAGTCCTCACATTGCAGCCTGTCAAATACATTGCTGCTATGTTACATAAGTAGAACAAGTAAGCAGGTGAATGGTAAACTAGATAAACATTATCCTTGGTAGCTGGGGAGCAGCAGTAATGGGATCAAGTCATACAGACAACTTACTAGAGCAATGGGAGAAATATTGCAACTGAGAACAGCAGAGGTAGTGTCCCCTTCTTCAATGTGTGGGAACAGCATTCCTCTCTTTATCTATCCTTTCTTGATCCCTTCTGACGCAGGATGTGTGTGCAGAGCCGGTGCAACACAGTAGGCCAGGTAGGCACCGCAGATGGCCGTTTGAGGGGTGCCAAAATGCCCTGCAGGGGAAGCATCCCTGGCTCGGCTGTCCCATGCCGGTGTGCACTGGGTGAGCGAGCCAAAAGGATGCCTGGTGCAGTGCTGCTGGTCTGCCGCCCCTCCATGTGCCCCCCCGACACAGGTGCTGCTCTTGGCTCTGTGCCGGAGCAGCGCGGAGCTGGTATCGCTCCTCTACGCCCAACTGCACTGCCTCCTGGCCCCTCCCTGCTGCTCTGGAACAGAGCCAAGAGCAGCACCTGTGTCGGGGGGGCACATGGCGAGGCGGCAGACCAGGGGGTGCTAAGGCAGGTGGGGGAGCGGCAGACCGCCAGCTCTGAACTGGGGTGCCCATTTGGCTGGCTTGCCTGGTCCCTGCCAGCATGGGTCCTGGCTGGCGCTAGGGCCGGCCCCTCCCCTCAGTGCTGGGGGGCCAGGGCCGCCGCTAGGGTAGGGCAACCCCGGTAGCCGCCCAGGGCCCCATGTTTTGGGGGGCCCCGCATGGCTGCACCACTGCTCCGCCATGCAGGGGACTGGGTGAGCGCCCAAAAGGGCAGCCAGGTGCAGTGCTGCTGGTCCATCCACTCCTCTGGGCTTCAGTGCTGGAGCAGTGGGGAGGGCATGAGAGACAGCATAGGGCCAGAGTTGCTGCACCCTCCTGCCCCGGCCACTCTGTCTCCCACTCCCTTCCCACTGCTCCAGCACTGGAGTCTAGACCAGCGCACGTGGTGGGGAGGAGAGATGGCCAGACTGGCAGCGCTGCACTGGGCCGCCCTTTTGGCAACTCCCCATTGCCCAGCGGGGGGGGAGAGCACAGGGATCTGCCCCTACCCTGGGCCGGCTGGCCCCACCCCCTAATGTGGGGGGGTGGGGGCCCTGCAGAGGGCTCATTTGCCCAGGGCCCCTCACCCCCTAGGAGCGGCCCTGCCCAGGGGAGTGGGAGGTATGAGGGTACAGATTTATAGGTTGCAGGGAGGCACCAGAAACCCTAGCTTTGGCCCTGTGTGTGGGGAAAGGAGACATGTCACATGCTGCAGCTGAGCCTGGGTTTTAGGCCCAGTACAGCCCCCCAGTGATCAGTGAGGGTGGTTCTGGGTGACTGGCTCCATCTGTCAAGAAGGAATTTGGATAGAACTGATGCTGTTTGCTGCCTACGGGTAGCCATTGTGGGCTCCCTGTTTGACCCCCACCTTCTCTATTCTTAGTCCTGTTTGCTGCTTATATCAGGTGTTAGGCTGAGTTCCAGCTTGGGGGATTATTTCCTATATAGCAAAATTAGCATTTGGTTATATCCAGGTCCAGTTTGAGGGACTTAACATTTCCATTATGTTGGAAGTTTCCATTGTAGTTGGTAAATTAGAAAAGACCAGTTAAGACCTGGTAAGCCTGTAACATAGTGGGATTCCCAGGCATTGGTCTTGAACCTACCAATACAATATGAGGTGGATTGTCTCTGTGTCTTGCACAGCTTGCTCCTCCCTCTTTGTATTTCTCTTTCTTCTGGACTGGAGGGGAATGGGGAGAGTGCTGGAACACAGCCTCCTAGGCAGGCCTGTAGAGGTTGAGGGGCCTTTACAGTCACCCTCAGGTTTACAGTCCACCAGGTCTGTTGGTGATCATTGGAGGTGTAAGAAAAATTATATGTAATCTCTTCTGTAGGACAGTGAGAAAGGTGCTAAAGTGTAGGCCTCGTTGGAGCCGTGGGTTGCTATGGTAGTGGGGTCGTTTCTCTGGCAAGTCATGTATCTAAGTTTCTTTAACAAGCGGCCTAGAGTTGATAGTTAAAGTGTGTTATCTCCCCTTTCTCATGCTTTTTCTCCTGACCATCTGGACAAGGAATGTAAGCTAGACTGTCCCGTCTTTGTTCTAACTGAAAAGGGAGTATTGCCTCCTATCTCCTGCTCACCCTTCTTGGCACCATAGCCTCACAAGAATGTAAGGTCAGCATCTCTAGGCAGAAATTAATGAGTTTGCAGGTACTGTGGCTGCCCAAGATAATGCAAATGATGTCAACAGTAAACAGAGGCGGGGATAATTATATGCATTCTTTAATCATTAATATGTATTTAATAATGTTGATGTAACCATATAAGGGTCTCTAAAACATTGTCAATCATGTAAGCATTATCATAGCATTATCATACTGTACTGGATAAAAGTGTTGTAATGCTGCCCCTCGAGGCTCTCTCTTGCACTCGAGTTGTTGGGGGGGCCTGCTCAGAGGGGCTAGCACTTCTTTGCTGCCCTCTGATGCAGTTCCTTTTGTTATTCAGCTGAATAATAAACTCTGAACCACACCTTGTTCTCTGCTCATTGGAGTCTCGGCTGGGAACGGGTCTGCTTCACTGGGGAGGCTCTGGTGTGACTCTTTCTGAACTTGAGGGCCAGAGTTAGATTTTCCCCCCACAGAGGCCATACTAGAACAGGGCAGTTTGGTGTGGTTACCCCAGTTAGGTGATGGCTTTAAATAAAACAACAACCTCTTCCTTTAACCATATTTGTGTGTCTATATTTCACTGTTTCTGTGTCCACATCAAACATGCTATGGTTATTGTAACAGAATTTTTGAAATTTCTTAAGTCTTATTGCAAGTCAGAAGGTCTCAAGTGCTAAGTTTCAGTTATTATAAACTGTATTCTTGTAAACTATTTATATAGAACTGTAAATAATGTATCCCATAATGAAAAAGGCATTTTCTTCATGACTTTAATCTCATATGTTTAAATTTGTTAGGAACATCTAAACAAATGAGAAAGGTATTCTCATGGTTAAGGAAAAAGACTGGAACGTAGGTGGACTGCGTTCAATTAAAATATCTGTACTTCCTTTTGTATGAGTTTAAGCAAAGCACTTAGGCCCTGAGCCTGCAATTTCATGTGTACAGGTGGAACTTTATGTTTGTGTGGAACCCCATAACTTCAGTGCATCTCTGGATTAGCATAGGAATCTTTACTCATGCAAGAAATTGCACGATCAGGTTCTAATCCACCTGTACTTCAGTTCCCACTGGTAAGACTGGGATATTATTAATATTTAATTTCTCCACCCCTTAGTCCTATCTATTTGGATTGCAAATGCTTTGAGACAAATGCTGTCTCCTCTTAAATGTATGTAGAGTATCTAGCACAATGGAATCCTGATTTCACATGGGCCTCCACTTTAGGGATATGTCTACACTGAAAAGTTTTTTTTTAAATAAGGAGGCTTATTTTGAAAAAGCTGTTTACCTGTCCATACAGGCATTTTGTTACTTCAAAACAAGTGCTTTGTTATTTCAAAAAAAGCCCAAAGTGCTATTTTGAAATAACTATACCTGCTTTTGTTTTGAAAGAGCAATTTTTTTGAAATAGTTATTTTGAAAAAGCCATACCAAGCCACCAAATTGGCTTTTTTCAAAATAATGACTCTATATGTTTCCTTGCCTTTCCCTATTTTGAAATAGAGTCTAGTGAAGACTCTCTATTTTGAAATAATAATTCCTATCTTATTTTGAAATAGAGTCTTCACCAGACTCCTATTTTGAAATAATAAATTCAAAATAATGCTATTTCAAAATATTTATTTATTTATTTATTTATTTAGCAATGAATTTGAAATAGTTATTTTCTTATACCTTTGACAGTGTAGACATAGCCTAAGAGCCAGTGTATAGAAATAACAAATACATTTCATTTAGGCTGTTGTATACTACAATCATTCTCTTGCCTCCATCACATGAAAGAGAAAGGAAGAAAATACAGGCAGTCTAATCACAGGTTCTGAGAATGAACATGTTCTTCTTCATAAAGATCTAGAAGGTCTGTAATATGGGCCATGTCATAATCTTAATTAGCCCTCAATTAACGTCAGCAAAAATTATATGTGGAATTATGACTCTGCTCATTGACATTTTTGCTAAAGTTTATTACCCCCATCATGGAGTTAAGGAGCAAATTTGGGCCCAGATGACCCACCCAGCTGCATGTAAAAAATATGTTTCAACTGGAAATAGAGATTAACAGAAATTATGGACAGCTCCCAATCATGAATGCTGCAGAAACCTTCTCCTGGAGAGAAAAAAGCCTGCTTGCTGAGCCCAGAAAAGATGAAGGCTCAGTTAGTACCTTTGTTTCTTTTATTTCATGACAGACTGCAAAACTTGGACAAGAAAGACTGAGTGATAAAAAGTGGCCTAGGTAGACAGCCTTAAGGAACTCCTGGGTGCTAGACATTTGGTAATGTTTATAGGGTCATGGGCCAGAGCATGCTTGAGTGAAAGTACTAGACTCCCTTATCAACACCTCTCTCCCTTAAGAAAAACAACAAAACCCTTGCATTCTAGACTGACCCATGGGAAAAGAGGAAAAGGAAAAAGGTCTTTCAAAATCTTCCACTGCGAATTGATGCTGGTGGGGCTCAAGCACTGAACTCCCTATCTTTGCAGGAATTCTGTCACACTGAGGGGAAATTGAGGCAGGTTGAGCCAGCAGGTTGAGTCAACTCCCAATAAAAGACAGACAATCACCAAGAACGAAGGTGGCCTAGTAGAAAGAGCAGAGTGTGGCAAACTTAGAATTTTCTACCTAACCTTTAGGTAGTGCCATCATTGAACATAGTCCATCACAATCACTTTGCTAAATCCATCACTGAACTAACCTGCCAGCAAAACAAAACATCAGAGTTCAATTCTTTCTTCCCAAATAGGATTTTTAAAACACACAAGAACAGGGTAAGGTATTTTTAAGTAGTCTTTTTCCAACAGCAGAAACATAAATTAATTTTGAACCTAGTGTTATGTAACCCTATGGTACTGTCATGTAATATATCCTAGTGAGTTCTAAAACTAAAAGTTATTAATAATTTTTTTTTCTTTCAGAGTCTCCTTTTATTTTCCATTTTTCAATCACCCTAAAGCATTTCACTAGTTTCATACAAAAAGTATGTCCCTGGATAATTTTATTTTAGCTGGAGATATATCTGAACATTTATTTGAGCAAGTGAGAAATATATCATGCATTGGTGTCAAAGTGAAATACATTCAGTGTCTGGGATGCATGGAAGGAACTGGTAATACATAAACGGTGAAGCTACAGGTAAAGTAATCAGTTGGGTGACCTTTTCCTTTTTCAGCAGAATTTATTAGTGAACTAGAGTACAGCATTTAATAATTTTATAAACTGTGTGATCAGCAAAATGGAATTAATATATCAAAGTCTATTTAATGGATTTTTTTTCCCCTGAATGTTATTGAAGAAAAGAAGAGGGGGAATTAAAAGCAGTCAATAGAAATTCCTCTATTTCTGTACATTGATACTATGCAGACAGGCTGGGTATGTTTTACCATACCAAATATTTGCACTCAACACATCTGGCTAAAGATGAGAAGTAAGAAAAAAAAATGATGAGTGAAATTAGAGGCACTGTATTTTTTCTAGTTTCAAACAAACCTGTAAATCTTGTCCTGAAGCCTACAGGTAACATGAAACTTTGCTCAAATTCAGTGAAACAAAACTACAAACATAAACAAACTTGTATTAACTTGGCCTGATTTTAGGATTGAAATAAAAAGTTCACATAGCTCCAGAGTGAGATTCTGACTTCAATGGGACCGGTTGTGATGACTGAGTTTAGAAAATCATCCTAATTGTACTCTCAATTGTAAAAAAGTATATGAAAGTATATTGTAATATGAAATATTACAATAACAAATGTTAACAGAAACTAAGTGAAATTGCTTTTATTAATGAATGCTATATTCTGGAACAAGAGACCCACAGAAAGACAATTAGTCCAAACAAAAATCCGTGTTGATCTGATTGAAAGGCAATGTGGAAATTGTGCTTACTAAAAAGATATGAAAGCAGAAACAAATTAACTAAAATCAGTAAGGTATTTACTAGGCCTAATTTGTGGACAAAGTAATGAGGGAATGAACTATTTCATACATCATTCATTTTTGGGGGTCTTTATTGAAAGAGATTTGAGAAAAAGAACAGGGAAAGACAGATAGGCTATCTCTACATTAAGGGGCTATTTTAAGTTGACTTCACAAAGTCGAGTTTCAGTCAACTTAATGTTGACCCTGTGAAGTCGACTTAGGGGTATGTCTACAGCTGGATTCCAGCTCAGGACCTGTCCCCCACCCCAGGGAGTGTGATCCAGCCCCAGGGCTCCAATCTGGCCCCAGGAGCCCGATCCTGCTCCTGCTGGCGAGGGCTGGGGTTGTGATTGGGCTCTGAGCCGCGTGCCAGAGGCAGTGGGCACCAAGAGCCAGTTCCTGCCCTCCCCAGCAAGGGACAGGGAGCCCAATCCGGCTCCCAACTTCTTGCTGCAGGTGGTGGGGGCTGGAGGCCAGCTCCTGCAATTCACAGAGGGCCTGGGAGCCTAGTCTGTGCAGAGCCAGCTCCTGCCCTGGCTGCTTGCAAGCGGCTAGTGGCAGGAACCGGCTCCAAGCATCCCTGGTCACTTGCTAGTGGCTAGGAGCAGGAGCCAACTCTTTGCACCCCCGGCCACTTGTGATGAGGGGCACTGTCTGGCTGTGAGTACCCTGCCCTTTGCAGCAAAGGTCCAGTAGCTGATCCAGCTCCCAGCCCCTCTCTGCAGGAGGCAGGAGCCATCTCCCAGGTTCCACTGCCCCCACAAGGGACTGGGAGCCAGACCCGGTTCCCTGCACCTTGCTTCCAGTTCCTGCCACTTGCTGCAAGAGACTGGGAGCCAGGTCGGGCTCCCAGCCACTTGTCCAAGGCAGCAGGATCTGGCTCCCAGTCCCTTGCCACTTGTGGCAAGGGCAGTGGCCAGATCTGACTCCCAGCAACTTGCAGATGGTGGTTGGGGCCTTATTGGGCCCCAGAGCTGATCACGACCCGGGATAGGGCAGAAGGCGGGGCCTGGACCCTTCCTGCCCTTGAAAGTTGACTTAAAAGCTTATGTCAGCTTTCAGAGCAGGAGTTATTAAGTCAACTTACACAAGTGCTTAAGTTGACAATAAATTCTGAACATAGACCTGGAATTGCTTAAGTTGATTTAACCCATATTAATTCAACTTAAGCTTCCAGCGTATGCATAACCACAGAGACTGTCAAAGAAATTTTCTCCATTATGGCCACCACCCCATCATCTCTTGGTATCTCAGACCTTTGATTCTGTTAGATGTCTTGAGCTGACTGAGCTAAGGATGGGACCTGGATAATATCACTACCTGTACTAGCTCCAGCTGGATCCCAAGCAGCACCTCAGATGAAGTGGCATCAAACTTTAGCAGCAGCAGTGGCAAAAAAACCTCGTTTATCTCAGCTAATTTCTTCTCTCCCCCAACCCCGCCCCAAAGGAGAGTTATTATTATTTTTAATAGCACCTAAGAGACTGTCAAACAGGAAGGGTTTCATTCTTTCCAGCTAAAGGGAAAGGGAACAGAAATATTGTTAAAATTAATTTTTTACTTAATATTTTACATTTCAAATGCTCCATTTCCCTTCTTTTCTGTTTCTTTAATAAAAGGTATATGGATTTCTGATGGTGTATTTCCCATGGTACTAAGCAAGCTGAGATCTCTCTATACAAATCCCTGAACCTTGTTAACCACTGTTTAATGCCGGACAGTGACTGGATTATGTTAACACCTTTGGCCCATATATTCCATCTAAATTAATACAACAGACAGCTCATGGAAGAAAGCACAATTTAATACAAGTAAGAGCATACAATTGCTTTCTGAGCCATAAAATAAACAATTTGCCTCCTCATTGCTATGAGGTTTATTTTAAATTGTCCTCTCTGACATTTTGATATCCTTTAAACAGCTTACTACAAATGATGGGAATAAACTGTTGTATCTGAGAGGAATAGCTGTCAGTTTTTCAAAACACGGTCTCCCACTTTTCCTTAATTTTGGCTCAATTGGCTTCTCCTATCTTGTTTTTCCCACAGAAGAAAATAGTGAGAATCCCAAACATCTAAGTCATAATTTTATGACCT